>JAMXBD010001350.1:0-394025 GCA_024138025.1 Combretum micranthum
AGAAAAAAAACCCTTAAAAAAGGGTAGACTAGTAAACATTTCATAGCTATTACCCTTACGTCAAAATAATAACAACAATATATAGAGCATCTATTTGCACTATCAACAAAAAAAAAAAAATGTTAAAACCTATGTATTAAATCTCCTATTTGATGACATGACTCTCCTACATTGCATTCCTACCACCTTCATTTTCATCACTTGAATCCTCCAAGTCAATGAATAGTAGACCATTAAACTTTTTCCTACAAAAGTGAGCCTTTTTAATCTTCTCACTTTTTCTCATTAGCTTCAATTTGGGCAACCTTTTATTGCGCTAAATTGTCTTTAATGTTCCATTTCCTCCATATCAGCACGCAATTGTTACTAATGCATTTCTATGTTCGTTCTCAACCATTTAGTAGGAGTGGGCATCTTTATGTAAGCTTTATTAATGTGAACACCTTTTTATTCACTCAATGCTTGACAACTTACTTCTAGAATACATAATAGAGTGAAAAGATATGCTAACTAGCACATTAAATATTCATCTACAATTGAGGATGAGTCCAACAATAACAAACTTTTGATCGCATTTAATGGTGAGTGTTAGGATGAAGATTGGACAGTGGATGGTGTGCTTGCATGTACACTTGATGAAGGACTTGTTGATCTAAGCTTCCGGTCATTTGTGGTGTAGCTACAATAGCATCAACTAAATTACTCAGGCTAGCTTGTGGAGGTGATCCAGTGGCATTGGTAGTTGCAATTTTCAAAGAAGTGTAAGAAAATATTATACAATGGCAATATAAGTAAATTGAAACTATCTAAATATCAGTCATAGGTAAACAATTGAGTTACATTGCCATTAGGTCATGATCCCTCTCCTTGTCTGAATCGTTATGCAGGACATGATACTTCTCCTTACACGACAGGGGTGGTACTTGATGCACTTTAGAACATTGGATGCCTAGTGAAATCCAATCAAATTGAGTGGCCAACTCACTTTGTTGCTTAACTAAGGTGCTGTTTTATAAAGGACCTCCTTTCTCATGCTATGTGACAATTAGATCCAGTGTTAATGTGCTTCTAACACATAAAGGCAAGATTTCACAGGGATTCAAGAGACATACCTTATGCTTTCAATGATTCGTAGTACAAAAAGCCTTAGTATATTGTTCTTGCATACTCTACTCAATGATGCCATCCTACTAGCATTGCTCCTGCCCTGTTGATTGATATACATTACAAACATTAATTACAATAGGAAACATATATTTTCCTTACACACTTAAGTCATATGGATAAAATATATTATAAGCTACTCCTTTCGATTTGGACATTTGCAAGTGTCATGGTTGTGTTTCCCACATAGTTGGCATGTCATAACTCTAGATGGTCTTTTGTAAAACCCCCCCCCCCCCCCCCCCCCCCCCCTCTTCTCCGCCAAATGCTCATCATCTTCTTATTTCTACTCCTCTTGATCCAACCAAGGGATTTCTTTGGGATTTTTGTGACCATTGTTTCCATTAAAGTCCTTTCTAGAACTTCACGCTAGGAACAGACATCACATCATGCTTATATGTTTTCTTGTAATTCATTGTGTACCACTCACTGGCATATTCATCCATGCTATGCCCTACATAATAGGTACGTGCAAGCATGCATACAAGGGATTCCACATAGAGACCATAGGTTACACATGCATTTTTTATTCACAATATCAATAGCATAGTCATCGTTACTTTATTAGACTTCAAATTCCATGTGGCCATTGGGTAGTACATGATAATTGAAGCTTACACCTTTTTTCGTTTCTATTCATACACATATTCTAAGAGTGAAGTGATGAGATCACTTGCTACTTTCTTTAGGTTTTGCAACAGTCCTACCAATGACTTGTTTTTTGATGCCTTTTATCATTGACATGATTGACAAGTGTCTTGCCTTTATGATTGTTGTTAAAAGCACTTGGACATGTTGTTGTCAACAACATCACATTTAGTGTTTAACCTAAACATTGCTTTACACCAATGATTTAGATTCTTCTTAAGCAAATTGTCCGCAGCATCTAGTTTCACCTTCCTTATTTTGAAGACATTCTCTTCTAACTATCTAGTTGTTGTTGATTTGCACGCTGCCTAAAAGAGATATTGGAGTTGAGTTCCCTTATGTTTCTTTCTCTAGTTGACAAAAAAATGGCATGATAGAATCGATGCTCTACAAGGGGATATGTGGTAGAAATTACTTGTTCCAATCTCTGTCATACAATGAAACATAAAATATGTAAGTACAATTGAATAATTGATTATCAAGTTAATGATAATGGAATATTGGATGATAATGGGCATATTTTTCAAGTACCTTCGCGTACCACTAATTATCATGAATCCTCCACATGAGTGGAGGCTAACAATGGGTTCTAAAGCACTAAGGAACCACGCCCAACTTTTCTTAGTCTCACCTTTCACATATGGCCATGCTACTAGGTACATTTGATTGTTTTCATCCTATGCCATGATACTTAGGATCTCACCCTTTAAATCTTTTTTAAGAAGCATTAGGCAAGGCCCAAAATAGGCTTATAACCATGCACAAATCCTAGCCTACAAGTGTCTAGGCAGACAAACATTCTCTTAAAATATAACTGATGAGATGGACTTGGATGTTCAACCGTTATATCAACATTATTTGCTTTTCCCTTTGATGACTTCCTTAAGGCATTTGCATAATCCCATAATCTTTTCGATTTCCATGTTGAATCAACTAGAAATGTCCTTTATTGCGTACCCCCTTGCTCGATAACTATGAGATACATCAACTTTGAATTCTTCCTTTCCCATTTCCTTCATGTTGATTGCCAACATCTTTGGCATAATACGGATGCACAGAAGAAAGCGTGTTGCAAGAACCTTATAAGTAACATGATTATTATGGTAAGATGGTCGGCAGAAATCCCTATGTCGATCTCTGAATGTTTTTACTACAAATTCTTGTGTCCTGGTCTTAAATGAATCGTAGATGGCAAACTCGCATCCCAGGTTCTTACATTTGAACTGTATCCTTCAATTATCATTGATAGTTATCTTTGGTGCACGTCTATTATGTATCAAGTAGCTTTTCATGGCATCTTTGAACTATTGCTTATTGAGGAACACCATGCCAACACAAACATGTGGCACCAGTATGTTTGGATCATAGTGATCTTTAGTCTTGACGCACCTATATAGTGTCATACCACTTGAATCATCTTTCTCACCGGTAAAACTTGTGTAGAAACTATCCTTATCCACCGAGAATGGGTTCTCATCATCATATCTAGAGGACCCAGCTCCACCAGTCATACCACAACCCTTGTTTCCACCGTATAGATTAGTTTTTAGACCTTCGAACACAAGATCTACATCAATTTGGAGTCCTTTAATGCGACAAGATCCTTTATTAGCTAAGAAAGATTTCTTCTTTCCCTTAGTAGCTAATACTTCTTCATCATCATCATCATCTAATAAACAGTTAACTTCAACAACCTGCTCTTCAGTTTGTAAATTATAATGTTCAAGACCTTAGTTTCAATCAAAACAGACAGGCGTATGCTTTATGTATAGATGACCGCTACCACTGCCTTTGAGTATAGCAATAATAGCACTGTATGTAGCATCGTCACATAAAGGCAAGCATCAAAGTCCATGCTAGTGTCTTCCCTAGGATTAAAAAACATATATTCTCTATGTTCACAAAATGAAAGTCACCAAGGAAACAAAAGAGTGCACTCAAGCTTAAGTGGTTTGGATGAATAGTCCAACAAATTTGCTTACTAACTAAGTACTCCTTACCAACACCTTGTCTCAAAAAACTGCCTCCCACATGTATGAGAAGATTTACCTTGCATATTAAGCAAAAAAAAACGATTATCACTTTAACTCTACAGATGAGGTATGCAGTAAAAACACATGCTAAGTAGTGAAGTAAGCAATGGTAAATGTTATGGTGTTTCAAATCAATACATAAACACTACAATAATTCCAATTAGCATATAATCCAATCTTGCATGAATGGGGGGACATTATTAGAAGGGTACCTATGACCAACCTAAGCCACCTCAACAAGTATCATCGGCATGTCATCATAATGACCCATTTACATGTTCAGTAAACATACACAAATCCTAGAGTCTATACGACACTAAACAGCCTATATGTCACAAACCCATTCAACAAATACATGTGTATCAGTCACAACCACAAAGATGACTAACATATGACAACTAACTAAGGTTTCCTAATGAGTAGTAGAGAATACGTACATATATATGTACACACCGAATTAGCAAAGTGCACAGTGTTGAAATGGAAAAAGAAAAGGGAAAAGGAAACTTTAAAAATGGTTTAGAAAGTTACCTTTCACATGGATTTATAGCACCAAAGTCATTCTTGATGTAATCTTCCTTCTTTAGCTAGTTGTTAAATAGGATAGCTAGTAATAATGTTGTGTCGTCTAGCTGAGATCTCATCATAGGATAATAAACTATTTCTACTTCTTATAAGGACATGAAGATGTTCTTGGGTCAGTGAGAGAAGATCATGTGCTCCACAGTATCGTTATTCAATGAGGGTGAGTTAAGGTTTTGTTTGTCATGGACAAACGAAATGGAAGTTGGGGATTTTGATTTGTTAATGTGAAAATTGATTATAACTATAGTTAAAGTAGTAAATTTACTTCGATTTCATCCAAAATCACTCATTTACTTGCTTAAGGTTTTACTGTTCATTGTCCTTATCGTTCTTAAGCTTGAGGTTTTAATTTTTTGTTGTGATGCTTTTTGTCCTTCCTCTGACTATGTGATTTAACAAACCACACATGAGTTTTACTGTTTGGTTTTCATGCCCACTAGTTCTAAGCATGGTTAGGTTATTTGGGATTTTTTTATAGTGAAAATGCACGTGTCAATTTCTTATTGGAAGAAAATGCCACATCTGCAAATGGTTTTTAATGGAGTTAACTATGGTATTGAAAATGGCCTCGAAAAGTTTATTTAGGTATTGAAATTAAACTTTTGAAAATTCAAGTACTTAATTAAACTTTTCGGCAAAGTTTAGGTACGAAATTTGACATTAACCATTTTTTCCAAATAATGAAAAATGTTTTCCATTAATTATCCCATTTTTTCTTAAACAAATATGGAAAAATGAAACGACATTTTCCTAAAAATATTTTCATCAAAACAAGCAGTGGCTAAAAATCCATCAACTTTCCTCTACTTCATTATCTAAACACAAAAGGATTTAAATTTTCTAACAATTCATTCCCTCTACTTTCTTTCCTTCCATAACCTTTTCTTCCTAATTCATTACATCATGCCAAACAAAGTGTTAGTGTTTGGGTAAATGAAAATTTGTGAAAGCAAAAACGAATATGAAGTCTAGTCTTCCAAACTCCATAAAGCTTTTTGAAATTTGACCAGAAAAAAAAAAAAAAACATTAATCATTAATATAGATGTAACCAGGGCAAGGTTTGGCTAGATTTTACAAAACCTAAACCAAACTTGATATCCTATAGGATTCTCGAGACCCTTCCCGAACCTCATAGGGTTTTTATCCCTAGGCCAAAACCTACCTGATAGAACCTCTAAGGTACTCGAACCTGAATATGAAACTTGATATGTTCATTATAAAAAATACAAAACTTCGAAGTACTTTTATTCTGAAAATTTTACTAGACATTGTGAAGTGTAGAAGACTATTGACATAGAGGGTAGGTGCACTTGACGTATTAAGTATCACACAACTTGCACAAGAACACAGTAACTCGCCCAAAAGTGCTAGCGTGAGATATATCATTTACAATAAGAAATCCTATCCATCCCATGACTTTGGCAAAATGTTGGTGAGATTAGATCTAAAGAGAACAACTTACCTACAAAACATAAAAACATATTATAGTAAGCTAAAACATAAATGTGTAGGCCTTCTGTCACGCCCTGAGGGGTGCTCTAAACGTGGCAGTCCACCGTACACAATATTAAAGCCTAAGAATGACTACCTCAGTCATGCGAAGGCTTCCATGCTATGTACAAGGCGTCTAACACATGGAGGAGACTCATCGGAGTAATACATTTTACGTTGATATAGCTTAAGTAACAATGTAAAGGAAATACAAATTTACTATACTTCAGAAACAAATCACTATACTTCATAATATAAATCATTAAACTTCAATTACAATTCATCAAAAGATTCTACTACGTAAAACTATTACAAGGCAAATAATAAAACTAGTTGGTAACTTTAAACATTCGTGTTCTTTACCGAAATCCCGGAGTCATTCCCGGCTCCAACCAATTCGGTCTCCACTTTGCATTCTTGAAATAACCTGTTCATATAAACGACTATTGGGGTATAAGCTACACTAGCTTAGTAAGAATTCCCTTAATTTCGTACCATACAAGCAAGTTATGATCAACCATATGCTATGCATGAACAAACACATGAGCAAACAATTATGTATGGGTATTCGGAACCCACACACAGAACGGATTTACGCCCTCCGTATCTTGGGTTAGGGATGGTATTGAAGTCTACACGACCGCTGCTAGTCCCCAAGCCCTCGGCTCATAGCACTCGCCTCGACTAGGCTCACACATGGAATGCATCCCCGATGCGCCTTAGTTTCCTATGAATGAGCTCTGATCCCTGGTCTCATTATCCAAACGAGTCCTTGGACCATACCGATCGACCTGCGTAGGAGTAGCACGCTACCAAATGCAATATGTCCGATGCGATGCATGATCAATTTACTTTTTGCTTAGGTCAAATATTTATACATTCTTTAGAGTGACCAGCCAATATCATGCACATAACAGAAATAATATGAACGGTGCAGTTATCCAATCAAATCGTGGTTTCGATATGCTTTAGTATTCTCTAGCATACATTCATCACAGCCTCATCATATATCCCATCCCCATTCATATCGATTTTTATCTTATTCCTATAATCTAATGCAACTAACTACAAGTACAATCAAGGTAACAAAACAAGGAGAAAACTCACTTGGCCATTGGATCACTGGTCTTCAGTAATAATAACCTGGTGGCAGGGAATCGTCGAATTCAGGATCACCTAAAAAGGAAGAAATACTTTAATAAGTATTTCAACTCAAACTAATCCAACGACTTCATACGAACTATCAAATTCGTAATTCGCGTCCTAGCGGGAATTCCAACTTAAAAACGGCCATAACTTGGTCATTTTAACTCGGAATCTCGCAAATTATATTGAATTTCTATCTACTTTGAAAGATCTACCTAATTCTAA
Source organism: Combretum micranthum (assembly GCA_024138025.1). Taxonomy (NCBI): domain Eukaryota; kingdom Viridiplantae; phylum Streptophyta; class Magnoliopsida; order Myrtales; family Combretaceae; genus Combretum; species Combretum micranthum. The sequence goes on from JAMXBD010001350.1 coordinate 7,294, forward strand.
TATTATATTTATTTTTGAAAACATTGAAGCTTCAAAAGGTTAGATCAGATTAGGGCAGCAATAATTTCAATTTCGAAAAATAGTTTTGTAGAGTTTGTAATGTTCCTACTATAGAAATTGGCTTATACATGCAATATGAATGATTTCCTAACATAATGACATGAGATGAGCTCTAATGTATGTATGGTCTTGATGATTTTGCTAAAAGAAAATTCATAACTCCTTATATTACAAGACTTCAAGGATAACTATTTTTAAAGAATACTAGTTTCCTAACTTTAATTATTTCCATTTGTTTTGGATTTATTACTTAAGAAAATATAATTATTTTTGTTAAAATTGAGTCTTCATTATATCTATTACTTATGACCTTCATTTCTACATAAAAATTTTCATTTTACACTTTGTAAATATGTTTTCCAATATGATTTACTCAAAAATCCGAATTTTAGAAAATCCACTTTTTGAATGATTCATTTGGGGAAAACTTGTTTTAAAACATAAAATTTAAGGCTTACTATCAATTACCTAAGGACTTCATTTAACACATAAAACTTGCAATTTGAGCTCAAATACTAAGTGATTACTTATGCATCATCTCAAAGTACGAATTTGACAATTGATCACTAACTCAAAATTTTTTCATTTTAATTCCAATTACTTGTTTAACACCTTACTCATGCCTAAACTCATTTTAACTTGTAAAAAATCATTGCTTAATGATATCTATTACCTATACTTCAGTTTTCACATAAAACATGAGTTTTGGAGTTGATACATGGGTTCTAAAAATTGGTCTTAGTTGGGATCCGAATTTACAAAATTCATTTTTGGTTAATCTTTTGATAAAGTCTATCTAAGCTCATGAAAATCCATTCCTTACATATCATATCCTATGAGCCTTTCATTTCTTAAATAAAAACTTCATTTTTGAGTTGGAAAACATGTTTTTAAAATAGGCCTTGGCCAAAATCGAAAATGGAAATTTTATTTTGAAAATCACATTAGATTCTTGTAAAAAGAAGTCTTGATGATATTCATATATTAAGCCTTCATTTCTTAAGAAAAAATTACATTTTGACACTTGGAAAGTGGTTTTTAAATATTGGTCTTGCCAAATTACGAATTTCACAAATTTATTCAAGTTCAAATCTAAGATCTACACATAATATGAACATACACCTAGATGAAACCCATGAAAACAAACTTTAAACTCATAGATCTAAAACTTTGCTTATCAAAATTACCATTTATGTTATCTATACCCTAAGCCCTTCATTTTAAATGAAAAATACACATTTTGAAGTTGAAAACCCACTTTTCTAACTATGGTTCCATTTTCATCCGAATTTTCAAAATGTTTTTATTGAAAATAAAATAGATCTTGGTTTCCTACAACTTTCCTACCATCATCAAGCTATAACAAGTTGTTCATGAACATAAACAAAGATCTAATGCATCTATGAACTCAAAACTTTAGATTAGTTTTCTAAACTAGTTTTACATGCATGAATCACTAAGATAGACATGTGGATGCTAGATCTATGCATAAATCATAAGGAATAACAAAAATAACAACTTAAATACAAGATCCATGGCGTAAACAAAAATCAAAGCTATAAAAAGTTAGATCTACAATATATATCAACTTTAAACAAGAAAATAATTGAAATACAAGATAATAAAGTAGAGAAAAGGAGAGTTTCATTTTTGGCATCATCATCCTAAGCTTTTAAGCTTATGGAAGGTCATTTGATGCATGAAACCTTTATTACACTTTACCTATATCACCTATGGAGGCTTTGAGATGAAGATTTGCTTAAAAATCTTCAAGAAATATGGGTGGAGGCTCAAGAATGAATTGGGGGCAGGTTGTTTTGTTGAAGAAATAAGAACAAGAAGAAGAAAGAAAGAGAGGAAAATGAGAGAGAAAGGTTAATGAATGGTAAAGAGGAAAATGTGTAAATGAAAGAGAGAGAAAATGTGTGTAATAAATGAATGAAAGAAAGAAAAAAAAAATAAACCAGGCAGCCAAAATAGATGTGCTGCATGTGAATGTTGGGGGAGAGGAGAGAGAGGGTTTTGTTGAATTTTGACTCAAAATTAATTGTATGTGTAGCTTCTTTAAGAAGGTGTAGAATTTATTTATTTTAGTCAAAATAAGAGTAATTAAAGGACAATGGCAGCCAAAAGAAAGAAAAATCTACCATGAAGTGATTTAATAAAGTGTAAAAAGATTGAAGTGAAAAAGAAGTGATGTGTGAAAGGTGTACTTGAAAGTATGGGTTGTAAGAGTACTTTCTTAATAAAATAAATTAAAATAACATAAAATTAGAAAATTTATTCCAAATAATTATAGCAGATTTTTCATAATTAAAATTAAATAATTATTTGAATTATTTTAGTATTTTAACAAATATGTTACCGGTATGATCAAAATACGCGAATAGGGGCTATAAACGATATTTTTATAACCCAAAAAATTCTAAAAAATTATTTTATGAAAATAAAAATATTTTTAAAATATTTTTCAATTATTAAATTAATTTATTTTATTTTTAGTATCGGGTCTTAAATAGAATCTGATCCCGTAAAGACTCGAAATGAACTAAATTTTAGAAAAACCAAATTTTCTATAACATATAAAATATTTATCTAAAAATATAAGACTTTATAAGAATAATAAAATTTTGTAATGAAATAAAAATGAATAGTGCAAAAGACTAATCAATACCGGTAATAATGGAAATACGATAAAAAAGGTTATAATTGTAACTTTTATAACCCGAAAAATTATATAACTGATATATTTGGAAATGTTATGAAATTACGAGTCTAACGGTACTATTGGTATATTTTTGATATCTTGAGTCCCGGGACACGCTTTTCGAAGTCTGTATCCGAACGGGTTCGAAATAGGTCAAAAAATTTACCAGTCTGTTATTATAAACGAACATATATTACTATGAGTTATTCTATATATTTAAACTACATCTTGGCCTCTAAGGTTAGGGCGTAGATTGCCGGACTTACACTATTGTATTCCGGTTAAAGTTTCCAGGTGATTTTGTGGTTTAGACCTTTGCCAATTTGGAAATTGATATTTTGTTTATATAACATATTTAATTTGAGAAATTTATTTTAAATTTTATTTTTGTAAGTATTTAATATCTCTTAATGTTTTCGGAATTCTTGAATTGAGTTATATTTTCGAAAGTCAATCGTTATTTCCTTTTTAATAATTTGTTTTTGAGCTTTATATACCCGTTTTTATAAGTCAGAGTTAAATATGGAATTTTTTTTTGTACGTCGTGGTTTTGAATTTGAAGACCACTGTGTTCTTATTTTATTTTTAAAGATTTTCATTTCTCAAGATTAAGAAGTTTCTGAATTCGTTTGTGTTTTTGGACTAGTTGCAATTCGGTTTTAATTTGAAGTGATTTTTTTTTTTAGGGTTTATTTTCGAAGTTCATTTTCGAATTATTTATTGAAATTTTCTAGGGCTTACACCTTCTAAAATAGCTTTTCCACTCAAGTCTTGTAGTAGGCCACTTATTTTTGTATCTCAAGCTAGACTAAAGATGGACTACCAAAATATGCTGCAATTAGATAAATATTTTAGATTGTCACATAATAGATCACAAAGCAGGGACTTTATTTATCCACAAAATAAAATAGAAAAGAAAAATCTTTAGGACATATGAAAAATACCCAAAGAAAAAACCAAGATCACTATATAGTAGTATCAAGATCACATTACTATAGAAATGATGATGATAAAAATTTAAAAAATAATAATAATGGAACATGAAGGGAAGGGTTGTTCGTGAAGTATATAGTCCTTAGTTCATATTACTTATCTTATTTTATTTTTTAATGGGTTTACAGGTACCCATCGAATTCTAATTATGTCCCATAACCCGACCCAAACCCTATAAGGTTTTAAAATAAAAACGAAAAACCCATCACAAATCTTATAGGTTGTTATCCTATAGGATAATTATCAAGTTAGACGTGTTAGGTACCCAATAAGTACACGGTTGGTTACATTCCTAAACATCGGGTCCATTTAATATCACCAAATTATTTGCATGGTAAATGTGTCATGCCATCCACATGCCAAATTTTACATGCTATGAGCTTTCACATGCTTGGCCCATTCGTGCTCGCATGTATCGCTTGCAGTGTTTTGCGTGCTTTTTTTTTTGGCGGGCAGTGTCATGCCGGCCCATTTATTCATGTGTCATATTGCGTGCCGTTGTATGTGGGTTCATGTGCCTTTAATTAGGTTTAGTTTCACAATGTTTATTCAATTTTCAGTTTATTTATTTTTTCAACTCATTTTTTTTCGATGGTTTATGTTATTGGAATTTTTAATATGAAAATTACATACGATAATGAGGCAACTTCTTCATTTTATTAAATAAGTGTAGTGCAATTTGAACATTGAATAAATAATAATATCATCCTTTTTTTTATTAATAATGTGCATTTACATATTATTTTAAAAAAAAATACATAATTAACACAATTTAGAAAAAATGGGGAATAAGGATCATGACCGAACCTCCTTAACCACCTGAGCCGCTAGGGGGATGGGGATGATATGGTGGTGGTGGATGAACATCTAATCTAAAGCCCACATATCGGAATATTTCGTCATGAAATTTAGTCATTTGATCATACTTGGAACTAATATCTTGGAGTAGTTTATTGTGACTTTGGAATATACGGTTTTGATATTGAAGCATTAAATACTGACATTTGGAAGATTTCATTCTAATTTGTAAGTATCTCATTATGTTGCCTTATAAGTCCGCTATGCTCCTCCTGATTCTTTTGAATTAAGTTCAACTTTTCCATTATTGTACTCATACTAAATTTACCTAGACCTTGATAGGGCAATTGTTGTTTATGGTAGGCCTAACCTGACTTTGTCCTTTTCTTGCATTGGTTCATCATGCCAAGGTAGGCCTAAATCTTCTATGTTAATATTCAAATTCACACCCCCTTGCTCCTGTTGCCTCTAACCTCGACCACTACCTCTAGCCCTATAATAGTCATTGCTTTAGGCATCATACATGAAATATATTTTTGATTGTATGTCGGCTTTTTTGAATTTTCCCTTTGCACTTGTTGATGCAAAACCTAAAACAACAAATTTGTATGAGGTGAGAACAGATGTGGTCAACTTGCCATACGCCAAATGAGTATCCTTTCTCTCGAGCACCACTGGAAGGATCGCACCACCATGTAATCGATGTCTAATAGGCATTGCTGGATTATTGAGTCTATTAGGAACATGTCATTAATAGACAAGTTATTTGTGTTCTCTTCAAGGAAATGTCGTAGCATAACATATGATGTATGAGCCGACAGATTGGGGTGAGGTCAATTTAACTGGTATGCTTAAGGTGGGAAATAGGAGACTTACCTTCACAAACAAGAGCACCATATATTCAAAGGAATGCATTCCTCATATCCTAGTCGCCACCATCTACTCTTTCGCCTCTATTGGGTCTGTGCAATAGATGATTGATAGTATCATGCATGATGTGGATAATGGTGTTAAACATAAAAGTTGTGACCACTTAGTTATTGAAATGCTTGGTTTCAATCCATAAAGTGGCAAATTCATCTATGACTTCTTTGGTGGTGACGTTCGAGTAAAACACTCGAACAAGGTCAGGATAGATAATATGGGGAAACTAGAATACTGGTAGTAGCCCGATGGCAGCAAGGGCACTATTAAAGTCATACACATTATTCAATGAATCCCATTCATAATCCTTTCCCATTAATATAGCTTAACTATAGAACTTATTTTCAAACATTTCTCTCATATCTACTCTAGGAAAGTGCACATCGAACGGATGGGGAGGAGATATTGGAGGACTAAGGGAAGGTGATGGAGTAGGAAGACGATAGTAGCATCTAGCTTGTTTCTTGCCACGTCCTCATTGACGAGATGATTCATCAACACCTTCCATTCTATTTATAATATTTTAAAGACTTAAAATGAGTGTTTTTTTTATTACAGAAGAGGAGAGAATGTGAGGACAGTGATATACTGAAGTGTTGATGTTGGAGCTGCTTAAATAGGTATGGGCCATGACTTGAACATCGAAGTCGAATGTGCGCACGTTGGACACGAACATGGGCACATTGGTACCCAATGTTCATAATTTTTTTAACATTGGGATCTAACGTACGCACATTGGATATGAACGTGGGCACGTTGAACATGAATGTGGGTACATTAGACCCCAACATTCATATTTTTTTTTTTTAACGTTGGGATCCAATGTGCTAACTTTGCAGCTAATGTACACATGTTGGATTCCAATGTTAAAAAATGAATGTTGGGGTCCAACATGTACACATTTGTATCCAATGTGTGCATGTTGGATCCTAACGTTAAAAAAAAATGAACGTTGGGCACTAACGCTCCAAAGTGATCTTGTTTGGCTTTAAGTGGGCATATTGTGCCCAAGATTTAAAAAAAAAAAAAAAAAATTTGTAACATGCCCACTTTACTATATCAAGTAGGCAATTTTAAATTTTCTGCCAACAAGAAAATTGGGTGGGAAACCAATGTGGATACTTTCGTATGATAAAGTGGTCAAGTTGCTTGACTATATTTATAGAAAAAAAAGAAAAAAAAGATCAACATGGTCACATTAAGCGAAGAGGTGGCCACGTTGGGCTCCAATATGGCTACGTTGATATTTGGCTATATATAGTGCCTGTCATTTTGTTCAAATCATGCAGACGATCTATTTTTTAGCTTAGAAGTGTTTCCAACTAAGATATTCCTAGTTATCAAACAAGCGTGTTAATCTTTACCTATTTTTAATTCACAATCCTTGACACTTTCTCACTTTTCGTTTACATTCAATATCGTAGGAAACAACAACAACCAAGACAATTTTTCCAACTTCAACGAGGTTGATCACTCATGGATTTTTGGAAACAATATACAGGGTTTCACTACTTGATGAATCAAATGGAGAACTCTAAATATGCAATACCTATGTCCTTACCATCGATAATGGTATATGTTTCTAGGCAAGGAGCAGCTAGAGCGAGTATTTACATTCTCCACCAACAGTCACACGACTGTCTTCCATGGCTAGTGGGAATGATGGAGGGATAAATTTTCATTATGCTTAATTTTTTCATCATTACTACATATGTCACGCCCCGAAGGGTACCCTAAACGTGGTAGTCCACCACATATAATATCAAGGCTTAAGAATGGCTACCTTAGTCATGCGAAAGCCTTAGTATTATATGTAAGGCGTCTAACACGGTAATAGGAGATGCTTTTGGGAAGCATAGTTTAAACAAGTAAAGATAAACATACAAGATTCCAGGAATAAAGAATATCATATCATTAATAACCAAAGGTTTATTACATAATTTCTTAGGGGCATTACCCCGCTAATTCCAAGGATCGTGATATAATCTTTACAACATCCAAAATACTACATTAAAGATTTCAAAGGAATCTAATCTAAGTCTTCGAGTATATTTCCTCCAAAAGCTTCAATATAAAACTTACACGGATACGGGGAGACTCGGGACAAAAATAGGTGTTCCTAAGAATACAAATATCTATAGGTGGTGTAAGCTTATGGGCTTAGTGAGTAAATCCCAAAATTCATACTCAAAGTAAATTATCAACCAAGTTTATTATTCAAACATATGGAATGCAACAACCGTGGCATACAAGACATATGACTTTCCGGGAATCATATGTTGAATGAATTACGCCCTTCATTCGGGATTGGGTATTCTGGCCAATTACAGCACAACTTTTAAAACACTTTTATAGATCTTACCGGCTCCTGTACGCCATCAAAAACTTGTAGTTATTACAGGCTCCTACTAGCCACCAATTTTGTAGTTTTTACTGGCTCCTACTTGCTACTTACATGATATACCGGTTATGTCTACCACCACTATTATACACTTGTCCCACAATTGTATTAGTAGTGAATGCAATATGACTCAACATATGAAGTGCATGAATAATTTCTTTAATTAAAGTCTAGTAGTTACATTTAACTTCTTTCAAGTGATCAACCAATTTCAAACACTTCAAGATTTAATGCACATACAACTTTATTATAAACAAATCGAGTTTCGATATACTTAGTATTCCTTCAACTATATCATACACTTCCTTTTGATTTTTTATAGATTCTAGTGCAACTTTTTTACAAGCACAATCAAGAGTATGAAAAATACGGGGAATAAACTCACTCGCATGATGACCTTTCTTGAAACGGTGAGTCGTTCGGGATTTCCATAATCGTAGTAATCTTCGGGATATGAACAATCCTCTTCGAGATTATCTAAAAGAAAGAAGAATACCTAAGATGAGTATTTCGTGAACTTCTTTTCTTGAGATTCTAATCTTTTCTTAAAATCCGGTAAAACCGCATAAGGGGAAATTCCAACTTAAAATGGCCATAACTTGCTCATTTTAACTCGGAATTTCAGTATAATATATGTTTTCTACCTATTGGAAAGATCTACGCATTTCTAAACTTATTTTCATAAAATAGGTCGTTTGGGTTTCGAAAAGACAGCGACAGATTTTTCACGAATTTGCAAACATTTGTTTTCCTTCTTGTAAATAAAGCTCATTTGAAAAGATGAATATTTCAAGTATTTTGTAAACTTTTTGAAAGGTAATGATCATAACAATTTATGAAGTAAATGAAGTTGTCTCAACTTATGAAAAGTAAGATTTGAACTTGAGATTTTATTGAAATATTCATTTTATTTTTGAAAGATCTTAAGTTATCGGAGACGAATATTCTTTTTCTAAATTTAATCTCTTGTAATTACTTTAATTTCCTAAAGTGTGGTTTTATTTTTTTTTTAACTTGGATTCAAAAGTAGTAAAATGACATTTTTATTTCTTGTAATGATTCCAAAAGAATTTCTACTTTTGATGAAAGATAAGTTTTCATAAAACCTTTTTTTATGTAAGAAAATCATTCCCATGCATGTTCATGGGTTTTAAGAAATCCATTTCCCATATTTTTCTTTAGAAAGAATCTTTAATTCAAGAAAACACTTTCTCATTTATTATTTTTGTCGAGACAAAAACATTATGTTCATGCATGAATATGAATCATAAGCTATAGAAATATAAAGTAAAATAATAACTTAAAAGCTTAAGTAAATAATAAAGTAAATCAAGTATTGGGACCTTAGCTTCATCAAGGTACCCGGGACTAAGAAAAGACTAGTCCTGAAAAGAAAAGAAAGAGAAATTGTTTTGACTTGATGAGGACAAGTTAAGACTAGAATGACTAGTCTTAAAACTAACTTGAAATAAACAAATTGCAATAAAGTAAATAAATTGCATGAAAGATAAATAAATTGCAAGACTATGAGCTTATATGCTCTAAATAATATATATAGCTATATAGATAGATTAGATAGTAATAAATATAAAGGAAATATAGAGAAACATAAAGGAATCGATGTTATGAACAAAAACAAAGTATGAACCTATTGTTGCTTTCTTAACCTTTATGGTTTTAGAAAACACACACTAAGTTCATACTAAGTAGATGAACATGTGGATTTCTTGAAGGCATATTACCTAAAAAAAAAAAAAAAAGAGAGGAGCTCCTTGTAGAAGACTTCTTGGAGAGAATTCTTGAAAGAATTTGAGAGAGATTTTGGTATAGTAACTTTAGAGAAGAAGTGGTGTGAAAGAAGTGAAGGTATGATGGGGTATTTATAGGAAATGTGGGAGATAATTTGTGTTAATTAAATAATTAAAAAATAAAACAATTTGAGGCATTATAGGGGGGGGCCGACGCTACTTCATGCATAAAGAGGGGGAAAATTTTATTTTTTTGTTATTTTGTTAATTAAAAGTAAGAAATGAAAGATGTGAAGTTGTATTGGAAATGAAAATGTGCAAGAAATAGGTGTATGAGTTGTAAGAGTAGGTTGTAAGAAAAAGTAGAGATAGGTGAATAGTGTAGAATAGTAGAAAATAGTGTAATGTAAAAGTAAACATGACAATTAAATATCGGTAGTAAGAAAATACGCATATAAAAGCGATATCTGATATTTCTAGCTACTGAAAAATTACGAAATTGATATTTTTGAAAATCTCATATTTTTACGAGTCTAACGGTATATTCGGAATATTTTTCCTATTCCGAGCTTCCAGACATGTTTTTCAAGAACTATGTCCAATCGGGTTCAAAGGACACTCGAATTTTGAAAAACTGATATTTTTATAAAACCTATAACTATGACGAACTATTGCAACTAATTTTCCCAACTTCGTTTTCTATGGCTTGAGAAAATGGCAATGCCGGACTTAAGCGGTTACGGTAAATTAAGGTTTGGTTGACACTGGGAAATCCGGTTGACTTCCGATTAGGGTTTAAATTATAATTCGGATCCAAAAATTTCGGGGATTTACAACATAATTAACTGTAATTATTGTCGTTGTTCTTCGAGACGTCCAAGGAAGAAGATAGCAACCATCTTGAACTATTTTACAAAAATCGAAGAATCCATTTCAAATAGAGAACATTTTAAATATGTTGTTTGTTGAACTTATGGAAATGGGTTGTCAAATAGGTCCCACAATGGCATGGGATATTTGAAACGGCACATAGAAGCACATGTGTCCAATAGACATGTTGTGGTAGAGTACCTCACCAATGATAATAGCTCCCACATTGAGCTTATTAATTTCGCAACATGGCAATTCAATCAATAAGATGTGTGAGACCAACTAATGGAATGGATGGCAGCTACAAATATAGCATTTCATGCAGCTAGTCATGAAAAATTCGACAATTGGAGTACAAGAGCCATACAACCACTATACCGACATGCGAGCCAACTAACATTAAAAAATGGCACCATGAGCCTTTTTAAGGAAAAAGCGTGAAGCTTTGAAGGACGGTTTTTTCAAACCTTCTTTATAGGTAAATAATGCACTCGGATCATACACAAATTTGCGATGTTTACTTTTGGTTTAAATAATGCACTCAATTTTGCTTGTGTAGTGTCTACCTTACATCAGACATGTAGAAATCTCCCATAAATGATGTACAGTCTAGCTATATATATGTAATTTCTCACTAGATAGATGAAAAGTGGTTAATCTAGAAGTTATCACATCTCATAAGGTACCCTAAATGTAACAGTCCGCCACATGCTATATAAGACTTACGAATTACTAGCATAATCATTCCGAAGTCTCGTACAGATGCAAGGCGTGCCTTTAAGACAATAGAATACATGAACCAATGGAGATAAATAGTTTAATTTGACATACTATAAGCATCAGAATATAAACCATAAGTCCACATAATCAATTACAAAAATTTTAGGGACATTCCCCCTCAAAAGAATATTAACTTTAAAAGTGGTCTTTTATAGTCATTCGGTAAATATTAGGGTTTCTTATGGAAGTCTATACAAGATTGAACGCAAACTTCTAAAGGAAACTCTTATTTCCTATACCTGCTCAGTAGGATGCCTCGGCCTTAACCATAATATGAAAACTAAAATAAGAAAAAGCTGTGGGAGCGTGAACTACACTAGCTTAGTAAGTGAATACTTCCATAAAGACATTCATAAAAATCATTCAATCAAGTTATTTATTCAACCATATGGAATGCATCAACAACATGAACAAACAAGACATATGATCAGCCGAAAATCATATGTGAATGGATTTACGCCTTTCATTCGGGGTTAGCAGATTAACAAATACTACGGTACTACTGTTGAATTAATGTGTCGTATATGGATCATGGGAAACCAACTTATGTTGTTTATGGATCACAATCAACCAATTTTTAGCCATTTATGGATCATGGATAACCAACATATGCTAATGCTCCATCCCATCTTGAAGTGATTATGTTTATGCTAATTATCAATCTGATAATTATTAATACCAATTTTTAGGTGATCAAGCAATCTCGCAGACAATCACTCCTATAATATCTTAAACAATCATAAGTTAATCACCCAATTCCGATATTCTTAATACAATTTCTCAACTCATCAACAAGCATACATAATCCCCCATAATTCCCATCATACAAATCCATTTTTATCTTTTGCCTCATATTCTTGTGCAACTAATCACTACAAACATAATCAAGAAATGAAATTATGAAGTAATACTCACTCGGCCATAGGTCGCCGGTCTCTTAGTAATAATAGTCATGTGGTAACGAATCCTCAAGATCCAAGTCACCTAAATGAAAGAAATACCCAAATGAGTATTTCAACTCATATCTAATCCATTTTATTTCATAAAAACTATAAAGTTTGTAATTCTCATCATTAATGGAAATTCCAACTTAAAGCGGCCATAACTTGGTCATTTTAACTTGGAATTTCGCAAATTTTATACTGATTGCTATCTACTTAGAAAGATCTATCTAATTCTAATATAATATCTCAATTTTGAAAACTTTTAAGTCTCGAACAGTTCTAATCAGTTCTGATTGGTAGCCAAATATCCATTTTCGAAATTGTTTTTGTGAAGAGTTATGATGTTTCTATTATCCATGCCAAATATACATGTAATATTAACAATTTACTATCATGAATGGTATGTCATGAGATTCCTATATGTATGTTCTTGATGATATCCTATTAGAAGAGTATTTTTAGAAAGCTTTTGCTTTACAAGATGTCATGAATACCTAAATTAGCAAGACTAGTTTTGTGTTCTTGATAAATCACACTTGTTTTAGAAATTTTCCTTAACAAAATTTATTTATTCTTACTAAAATTGAGTCTTTACTATATCTATTCCTTAAGATCTTCATTTTTCAACAAAAATCCTCATTTTACACTTTGTAAACAAGTGTTTAAATATGGGCTATTCCTAGATCCGAATTTTGTAAAAATGATTTTGAGGTGATTTTTTTAAGAAAAACTCATTTGATACTTTAAAAATTAAGGCTCCACTATTCTTATCCCCTAAGAACTTCATTTCCTTAATAGAACTTCCATTTTTAGTTTGAAAAATAGGTGTTTACATACTCTCTTTTCCTAGTTACAAATTTCATGTAACTAACATAAGATTCAAATTTTCTATCTTGTAAATATTTCTTGTTTGACAAATTTCTCTTAGTAGATCTACTATTAACTTATTGAAATGATCTCTCATTGATACCTATTCCATAAGCCCTTCATTTTTCACATAAAACTTGTTTTGAGTTGAAAAATAGGTTTTCAAAATATAGCTCTTTTTCCATCTGAATTTACAAAAGTTTATTTTGATGAAGCAAAATTTGTTCTTGAGATTTTTAGCTCATCTTCATAAATATCCTAACTTTTAGAAATAAAAAAAAACATTCATTTACATAAGATAAAATCTTTATGGCCATTTATTCATTCTAAACAAAATAAATGCATGAGATCTCAAATGACATGTAAAGGATGGATGTTTATAAGCTAGATCTTAGTGTGATGATTATGTTAGATGTATGAAATGAAGTATACTATTATGATAACAATTTAGTAACAATATTTCTACATAAGATCATCACTATATGAACACATATTATGATAATGACAAAAATATGAGCTTAAAACATAAGATCCACAACTTGTGATGGCTTGATCATTATGTTTTAGTGATTTCACATCCCTAACATGAGGCTCATGAGGATTTTTTTGTGAATCCACACATGAATGATCTTGCCATTATATGTTTTTATGGTGATAGTGTATAGATCTATACCTATTGAGTTTGTAAGACAAGAGGACTTGAAGAGAAAAGCATAAAAAGGTATATAGAGAGAGAGGTATTAGGGTTTTGTGTGAATAAATAAAAGGAGAAAAATAAAACAAATGAGAGGGAAATGGGATGGGGTTTGCACTAGCCAAGGGGGGAGAGGGAGAGAAAGAGTGTTGTGTGATTTTTCAAACTTAATTTTGTGTAATAATATGTGACAATTTGCATGGGAAAAGAAAATGGTAATGAGTGAAGTCTAAGGATGTAAGAGTAAAGGCATGGCTTGTGAGTGTGAGTAGGGTACGGGCTTGTACTTGTGAATAGTAATAAATAGTAGATTAAACAATTAAATTACCGGTTAGTAAAGAAAATACAATAACAAGGCTATATTTTTCTAATTTCGAGTCCCGGGGCTCGATTTTCCAGAACGAATCTTGGTCGGGTTCAAAACAGATAATTTCTCAAAAACTGATCTTTTTATGTTTCGATATATCCTTTAGAACTATAATCTAGATCAACTTGCTCTCAAAAGTTCTATGGTTTTATTCTTGGTGAAGCCGGACTTAAGGTTTCTAGGTTCCTTCTTAACCTTGGTTATTTCAGTATAGGCTTTCAGTTTCCGATTCGGTTCTTGAAGATAAGCTTGGTTTACAAAGAAAGTCGAGGCTTACAGAAGTGGATTATTGCTTTCAAGCTATTCTAGGAGAGACACACCAATTAGACAATAGCAAATAATATCCTGAAAGCCATCCAGTCGTAGGATATATAGACTATATTTAGTATATCGTTCAACAATGCATCAAACAACATAGCTGCTATTCGTTATTTGAAGCATTTGTTAAAGCGAGTATGCAATGGAAAGTTCTTTCACATCCGATTTGTTTGCCATATTATGAATTTGGCAGTGCAAGCAGGCCTTGGTGCTTGTAGCCTTAACATACATATTGAAAAGGTAACATATGCAATCAACTGTCTTCGTGTTTCTTGGAGATTCAAACAAATGTAAATGGAGTTTGTCAAGGCACATCGTTTAGAGCAAAAGTTGCCTGCACTTGATTGTATAACTAGATGAAATTCTACATTCAAAATGCTTAACCGGGCGTTGAAGTGCAAAAGGGCTCTAACTCATTTGTATAATTCCTTACTTAATCCCTCTTATCCTAGCATAGGTCTAATGGAGAGTCGAGATTTGCAAATAACGCATGCACTTAAAGCGGTCCTAAAGGCATTTCTTGGTCCAAAACAACATTTATATGGTTGCTACTTCCCATTGACAATTGGATACTTCCTCACCTGGTTGACATATCGAACGTGTTGAGTAACTATAGTTCTGACCTTAATCTGGCTACCACTGTATCTGCTAGGGGTGTGTAGGGTACTGTTTGGTTCGGTTTGCATCTCGAATCAAATTGCACCATATTTTACAGTTTGGTTTTTCTTTTAAATTCAAATCTAATCATATGGTTCGGTTCATAATTTTTTCAATCCGAAAGAAACAATTCAATTTGCGGTTCAAACAGTTTTTATTCATAAAATAAAAAATATATTCTATTGAAAACTTCCATTACATATTTCTTATCATTAATGCAATATAAATAACAATATTTTAAATTAATCATTTGACAAATAAACATGCAAAACTTATAAAGAGGAAGGGATTTCATTCACTATAAAATTATAATTGTGACTAATCTCATTTTTTTTAATTATCTTGAATAATGATATACTAGACCTTATCCTAATATAAGATATTGAATTCGTTATATGCTTCTAACTAAATATTACCAACTATATAAATTAATAAGCAACTACATAATAGAAGTAGATTAATTAGTAAGATAAATGGAAAATAAATATGCAGGAGTTAGAATACTATAAGCTAAAATCTAAAATCTATCTTATTTATAGACAACATAACAATTAAAACATATTATGAAAAATATAATTTTATTCCAATGAATAACATATATCTAAGTCACAAATTTTAAAAATAATTAATTTTTTACAAATTTTAAAAACAATTAATTTTTTACAAATTTTAAAAATAATTAATTTTTTAAATTTGTGACTTAGATATTTATCATTAATAAAACATTTAAGAGTAAAAATAATATGTTTAATTTTTTCAATATATAAAGTGATTCGGTTTGATTCGAACCATACGGTTTAGTTCGTGATCCCGAACAGAATCGCGAACCATTTGCTCTTTATTGAACCGAACCGTTTAAAAAAGAACCAAAATTTCGATTCGGTTTGGTCCAGTCTGTTCAATTCACAGTTCAATTAGGTTTTTTGCATAGCTTTAGTGTCTTCAATGGCCAGTAAGCTCCAGGATTATTTTGTCCATCTTTCTTCACTCTTCTATGTTGCATCAATGATAGATCTACGGTATAAGTTTTGTGCAACTGAAGCACTCCTCAAGGAATTCTACAAGAAAATTGGGGTGGACAATTCTAAAACAGAGGCCGCAAGTCTTCATACTGCAGCAACAAATTTGCTCAAAGACTTATATTGCTGTCGTGATCAGCAAATGTACTATTACCCCAACCACAACGATCCAGTAGTTAATCATTATGGGGTTTTTCAAAGAAAAGTAAACAAATTGTCCAAGGTGTTTGGAGCAGTCGTGCAACTTCCCAAGAAATCTTTAGTGACATGCTAGTGTATGAGGTCCAATAACTTGATAAGGAGGATCTAGAAGAGATGGGAGGGGGGAACGAGGCGGATGATTTCAATGTCATTAGTTGGTGGAAGAAGAGAACACACATGATGCCGTGCTTCCCATATTAGAACGGGATGTTTTGGCTTCTCTGACTTTGACAATTTCATCAAAGTCAACTTTTAGTTTAAGTGGATAGATCCTCGAAGCACACCATCATAGGCTAAAAGATACCACTATTGAAGCATTGTGTGCTTAAAAGATTGATCTGATGCCTTTAGCAAGAAGCAGACATACCTACACTTTTGGTGGCCTGAGGACAACGACTTAGGATCGGCGGAGTTGTTATCAATATCGGATTTGTAGTAGCAGACATAGACGAAATAATGGGATGAGGCCACAAGAGGCTCTTAGGAGGGTGTATGGTTGATAACCTTTTTTTTTTTTAGTATTTTTGTACTTTTTTTTAGTTAACAAATGTTACTAATAAAATTTAATTTTTCATTGATCCCAATATATTTATTAATTTCATTTATTTAATAATTTATAATTATTCTAAATAAATTAATTAAGCAAATTTAACATTAATATAAATTAATTACTATTACAATATTATATGATAATTTCTTTTTTTTATTTCCTCAAAAAAATTAAAGTTAATATGTTAATATTAATACAATTGAAATCATTTTAAAAAATCAAATATACTAAATATATTATATTTTTAAAGAAGAAAATTATATTTAATTAAAATAATAAAAAAATAATTTATTTATTTAAATACAATTTATAATAAATTTAAAAAATAAATTACTACTTTTATACTATCATTTAAAAAAAAAAGCCTACATGCTAATTCGTGTGCCTTGCTATATTAATCCATTTATTTCGCATTCTACATGCTAGGTAATGCATGTTCATACTTTTTTTAATTTTTCTTTGTATATCATGTTTGCTATACTAGGCCAATGATATGCGTATTGGCCTACACGTACCGTGACTCATTTACCAGATCTACCAAATTATATAGACTAGCACTAGCTATGGGACCACCGCGTACAGTACTGATATGTGCTCTTTCCATCTTCATAAACCCAATCGAACTTGTACTACAAGTACTGCCTTGTTTTGGCAACGTACATGCACTTGCATGTCGCCTTGTACGCGTCCAATGCTTGTTTGTACTGCTTTTGACTATTTTTGGATAGGTTATTTTTTATCAATGTCTGTATATATTTTTTTATGAAAATAATATAATTTATATTTATATTTTATTTATTTAATTTTTTTAAAAAAATTTTCCGTATCTGTTGAAAAAAGCTAAATCAACTATCTCCATGAGTGCCTTAACGGAAAAACAAGAAGAACAGCCAAAGAAAAAACTTAAAAAAGGATATTTTAAAGATGGAAACTGGATTAATTGCATTCTTGTACATCATATGCCACTAGATCTTGACCTTGTGCACCTTTTAATGTTTGACCTGCTTTAATTGTGGCTTGACTTACAAATATCCTCTCCAGGTGGGCGGGTGGATGATAATTAGCTTAATTTAATTCTGGATACTACATTAGATACCTATATGTTATGCCCGACCATAATATATAAGGGTAACATAATAAATTCTCAAGTTGTGAAACCTAATAGAAATAACTTGTTTAAAAAACAATTAGGTTATTATGATTTTCAGTGTTGATTTTTGAACTTAATTTTTTTTTTTAAGTGAGAATAAACATTTAAATTTTAGCTGTATGATTTATAATTTTGAAATGATTCAAAATCATTAGTGCATCATGCTCAGAACATTTGCTGTTTAATATCTTAATTATACTCCTACCAATTATAAAAATACACGTTTTAGTAAATGAAATAATATAATACAAATATAACTCATTAAAACTATGGAATCATTAATAACGATCGGTTGAAACAGTATTATAACAGCAAAATCGAATAAGCAAATATTCATCCTTAATATTCTTCATCATTTTTATTAACAGTGTTACAAAAGATCAAGAAAGTATATAAATGCAGATGATAAGAACAGAGCAATCCCAAGTATTTCACTTCAATTTCCATACTGTAATAATTTTGAGTAATTTCCTTTTGTATATACGGTAGGATCAGAGCAAATTGTAAAAGGCATTTACATGGAAAAGCATCGAGGGTTTGCCTTAGCAGCCGTTCTAACAGAAGGTGCCATTTTAGAGTAATAATTTCGAACAGATTCCCAACTCCTTGGAGTAAAAGGTCTTGGGAGGTTCTCTGGGACCACCAATTCAAAGGAATTCATCGTCCAAGGTGGGCATTTTCTTCTGTCACTCCATCTCAAAACCCTCTCTTGGTTCACTTCTTGTATAGCTGTGCTCCCCTTCTCCTCGGCAATCGCATAACTCTCGTTGCCGACAAGGTTGTTTCCTGTGCCTAGTCCAATGATCACGCACGCCGCTCCCACGATGCACTGCCTCTTCCAACTTGCTTCATTTTTCCTCCTACAAAATAACCAATATGGAATTTCGCATTAGCAGTTATATATAACAATCTGAAAATTTTCAAATATGGTAAAACTATTGAATCAATTAACAAAATGAATTCTTCTTCTTCTTCTTTCTATTTTTTATTTTTATTTTTTATGTTTAATGAAATACTAAAATGATTGGTCAAACATAGAATCGGGGGACAAGATGAATTAACAACTAAACTAATTGAACATACCATGGAAGTGGCGTTGGTTCCGAGGAAGAAGACTTGGTCCTTGAAAAGGTTGTTGTTTTGGGGGGAAGATTGAGGCAACCAATTGCTGTAAAAGACATCTTTCTATGTGACTATGTCTCTAAATATCAAGTACGGAGCAACAATATAAGGGGGGAAAAGGTGAGTCATATATAGAAAAAGGAAAATAGTGTGTGTAAGACATGTCGTGAGTCATAGAAAGGGGTTGAAAGTGACACTGGTTTTTGGACACGTGGGTTGGACCCTTCAATCAAGCCACCCATTTGCTTGCCGTCTTCCACTGTAATGCTGGATTCCGGACGCGTGCTTGAGAGGAATTCCAAATGAAAAATTATGTCGTTTTATCATGTAAAACGAAGATGATAGAGTCGCCTTCATGTTAGTTCCAAGGTAGTTGCTTGCACTGTTGAATTAGCATTCTAGATATTCAATGAATATGCAGCCTCGTGGGAAAATGGGGAATTTCGTTCCAACTTGGTGGTTCGGATAACTCCAACTACTTGCCTTTCTAAGTCTTATGTGAAGTTTCCACCATCATTTTGGTAATCCTTTATATATGCACATTTCTTAAAAGCTATTAAAATTACATAAATCTCTATTTAAAAATAAATTATATTTATCTCTCGATCAAATATCGCCCCAAGGTTGTCAAACTCGTGATTCTATATAGATTCATTATGGGATCAGTAGAATTGGAACGTAAAATCGCAACATAGAAATGTAAGTTTTTACAACCTTCACAAAATAATTTTGAAAAACCATATATATGCTCATAGAAGATGTGAAAAACTTAAAATATATAATAGATGTAAAAAAAATAAAAAAAAATTAAGTTCATTTTTCCATAATAACTCTTAATTCATGATATAACATATATGAAAAAAAAAACGAATAGAGTCAAAATTAATTTATTTTCTATTATTTTGTTTGAGATAAGTAATAAATTGAAGGAAAATTAAAATTTCAACTTATTAAATTTTTGACTATATTATAGCTATAACTTGACTTGAATGAATTCTATAAATGTAGAATAGGGGTTTTGTGTAGAGATCAAATAGAAATGACAACAAAAAAGATACTTTATCCTAATTCATAATAGTTAATAAAGTTGTAAAAAAATATAGTGTTTTTTTTATATTTTATCTTATTTGACTTGAATCATAATAGTTAATAAAGTTGTAAAAAAATATAGTTGTTTTTTTATATTTTAGCTTATTTGACTTGAATCGGTAAACTCGTTTAAAATCAAAAGATTTTACCAAGTTGATATGTAAACTTGGTTGAAATCGTAAGATTCTACTAAAAAATGATTCTACATAGGAATCAAGTCGGAACAGCCTCCTAAAATTGTAAACTACTAGAATCGTATGGGTAAAATCGTGATTTTGACAACTATGGTCACCATTTATTTTAATAAATTAGTTTTGTATATGCACATTAAATCTTACTTAAATATAATAATAAATAAAATAAATTCCATATTATATTTTTTTTCTAAGTGCAGTAAGACCCATTTTATAGATCAATTTCATGGATTTAAATAACCATAAACCCAATTGTTAAAAAAAAAAAAAGAAAAAGGAAATTTTTCGTATAAATAACCACACAAATACAAAACATTTTAAAAACATCAGTCCAATTAAACGACAAAAAGCTACCCTCTGATTAAAAAAAAATACAGTTATAAAAGATAAAGACTGCAAAAATAACCAAATGATAAAGATTGGAAATATAAGAAATATTCACACATTTAAAAATCTGAATGCTTCCACTAAATTAATTTAGAGCACTCCACTTTCATGTAAAAACCTACGTGAAGTCGCATTTTTCAAGAGTCCATCAAACTCCAAGGTTAGCCATGGAAAATCACCATCCACACTTCTCAATTACAAAATACAGGTCAACAAAGAGTATTCTTCAAAAGATGTCTCGTGCTTTCCACATTTATATCGCGCACTTACGTTAAACATGAACATAGCGTAGGAATGCTGTCACAATAGCAATACTAATTAATATCTACCAATTTTTTGGAAAAATATTCCATACATGGTGTACACGATGCATATGTATATATGATGACTACTATCCGTGTTAAAAAATCTTTCATAATTACTTACGATGTGTATTACAAGTGGACACTTTCATATTTTGGTGAGATACTAAAATGACTTTGACTTTTTGGATAGCTTAATAAATCCATGTTACTATAACAGTAGTCCTAGAAAGACATCTATTGGTTTATAAAATGCGCCGTATGTTAAGTCAGCAAAAAAAAAAAAATATATATATATATATATATATGATGACATGACAATTGAATTTTATATTTCAACATCCACCCCATTCATTACGATAAGCTGGGCTGCATCTATTGAGAGGGTAAATAAAAAATTGGAGGTCGTGCAATTTTGATTTACTGAGAGTGTAGGTGTAATTTACCATAATTCAAATTTAAAATTAAATATTTTTAATATACTTAAAGAAGAAACATACCTTGTAGAGTTGTTTAAGATAAGTGAAATTACTTCCTCACTTATAAGTACTAATATGCCATATATTCACATGGATAGTGACGGATACCAACTCCATTCTGATAAATGATAACGATACAAAATAGGTTTCAAATAAAAAACTATTCATGAGTAGCAATGACTATCAACTTTATTCTAACAAATGATAATGATATAAAATAGGTTTCAAAAAATTACTCATATATTATGTAATGTCCTAATATGAAGGTATTACGACCCACTATGTGTCCTTACTAAATATGGACATGCTAAGGTTATTATGATACTAAACTACTTGACAGATATGTCATCAAACTTTCACATAAAAGAGGTACCTATTTAATAATAATAGACATCTTATAACAACTTATGATAACATGGTTGGCATAAACCAAAACCAACATATTTCAAAACTTAAAACATCATAAAAGAAGTCCTATAAAATCTTTCAAAACATAAACCATGAAAAAAGTCTTAAATGCTAATTTCCTTCTTTCACTTTATCTATAAATATGTAAGAAAGCCAATCCACTATCGTCCTCCCCATAGTCTACGAACACATCATATCCTATTAAATCAAACACCACTAGATCTTCACCTATTCCTAAAAAAGCTAAAAAAAATGAGCACCAAGGCCTAATACATCATACCTCAAACATAAGCATATGAACAAGTATTATACAGTTTTACATACATCCTAAATACTAATGTATCAAACACAAATTGTTATCTTTTTATTAGCCATCAAATAGCATAGTCTAGGGTCATTCGTGATCTTCAACACACCCAGAGTATTGTAATTATACTACTTCCTAAACTACCAAAATCATATCTATACACGAGTCCACTTGAGACAACCTCATACATAAATCATTAGGGCGCCGCGTTAGTATCACAATACTACTTGGTCTTTACTAACCACAACCAAGCATAAGCAACAAAACTTCAATTTTAAACCAGATAAAAAACAGATCAACTTATACTTCTAGGCCTATAAGCACAACCAATAAGTAAGGTAAGGTAGTACCTTTAATCACTTTTGGGAGCATGACCCTAATTCACCAATACGCTTTATAACAAAGACAAAACTCATTCTCAACATATTTTCATAGAACAACATATTCTTTATCGTGTAAACCCTAATCTAAAAAGAACTAAAAAAGAAACCGAAACTTACACTCCTTTCTCCTTTGATATAAACCACAATTTCTCCAAACACCGTAAATTAGGGTTTCCTCCAAAATTCTTCAAGAGCTTGATTTCCTTTAAAAATCCACTAAGAACTCAGGAAAATATCATACATTTAAATCACCAAAAGAAGAGAAAAAGATAATTCCTACCTATTCTTTGATTCTTGTTCCTTCCTGATTGTACATCACTAGTTCTCCCAATAAGTCCTAGGGTTTATTACAAAACGTCTCTTCAAACAACAAGAGAATGTTAAGGAAAGATCTTATTCTTTAAAATCTTTTTAAAGGATTGGAAAACCAACTTACCTAGATCTTGATTTCTTGATCACAAACGAAGAGGTTCTTGAGAGAAAACCAGGTTTAGGAATGTGTTTTGGAGAAGAGGAATACATATGTTATAAAGAAAATTCGGAAAAACACTTTAATTTCCGAATAGAGAAGGCTGGCAACCATTTTCTTTTGGATCAAATTTTGAAACATGTAGGCAGACTGTACGCCGGCAGTATACAGGAGCAACACTGGTGGCATTAAGTTGAAGGCTAATGGCCTTTGGCTAGCTTATTCCCTACGTCCATTCGTCTTCTATCACGTGTTCGCCATTCATTAAAACATATAATTCTACTTTATGATTGATCATAAAGCACTCTTATTTTTAATCAAATGACACCCTTGCCCTTCTTTATATATTATTTATTTATTTGTATATTGCATATAACTAACTCATATTCTCTCAATTGTAATTTTAAATACTTTAAACAATATGTGTTAAGGTTGGCACAATGATCTAATGTATAAGCTTAACCTTATAGATATGATGTGAGTATTATATTTATCACATAACAATATGGTATGGATATGGATGGACATATTCAATGTAATAATATATTATGTATAGTTATATTAGTAAGTTAAAAAAATTATTTGACCAAATTATTAAAAATTAACTATTCTCCCTAAATTATCATTAAAGGCTCACTTCTAAATCACTACAACAAAATTGGATTTTAGAGACAATTTCTATTTCTAAAAGGAAATTTCTATTGTAAAAGTTATCGACGTTGATTCTATATATAGATGTATAACTTCTTTTATCTATTTTCCATTACAGTATAGTGAAAACCAAGACAATAACTATTTAACTTTTCACTATAATGGTATCATTTTCATAACATATATTTGTCAAAATAAGATATCATGAAGATGAAAGTAAAAGAGTATGTGTGTGTGTATCTTTTACAAAATTAAATATTTAAAATATATTTTTGACTCATTTTTTTTATTCTCAAGAAAGGGTTGTAAAAGATAATTATATATATTATATTTGTTTATTTAAAATATCTTATGATATTATATATATATCTTTTACAAAATTAAATAATTAAAATATCTCTTGGACTCATTATTTTTTAACAAAAAAACTACTAAAATCTTCTATTTCAAATACATAAAGGCACATATTATAAATTATATGATTTTAACTCTCATTGCCTGATTGCCACGTTCCTACAATTGTGAAATAGAAATATAGCCGAAACAAATCAAACAATTTTCCAAATATCAAATTTCAAAAAAATATATATCAAACATAAAATAGATGTAGATAAGATATAAATAAGAAGAAATACAATCTAAACAGAGCTTAACACAAATCCTTAAGATAAAAACGAGCATCAAGAAAATATTAATTGAGCAAAAATTTAGTTTAATGAAGACTTGTGTAAGACAATTTAGCCTATGCCTTTACATCAATTAAATGCCTCATGTACTTGTGATTTTACATGTCAAAGCCTAGCATACCCGCATGTCCGCATACTTTTTCCTTCGACATGCTACTGTTGTGCTACTCACTTATTTGAATGCCACTCATGTACTTCAAATGTGGTTACCAAAATAAAAAATTTTAAAAATCCAAATAGAATTTGAAATCCTACAAACATCTCCAAGTGATTTGTCAAACTTTTTCTTACAAAGAAGAAATGTTAACCATATGATAATGCAATATAATAAACTGCCACGTTTCCTCTATGGACACCTTATCTTAGGATTTCAACTACTTAAAGTCACCTTTTCTTATTCATAGTTTGTTCCCAATCTAAAGTCATTCTCTTATAAATCCATTATGCAAAAATATGTATATACACAATGACTATCTTTTCACTTCAACTAAACTAAAAACAATAGACATACTTGATATATTCTCAAAGTTCCTAATTAAATCATCGTTGTCAATTGCACGTAACCTAAATTTCCTATAATTGATGCTACAATATGCATATTTCCAACAAAAATAAGCAAAGGCCTAAAAATGAAAATTTATAGTACATTAGCTTTACTTATCTAAACCAAATGTGATATGTAATCCCCTAACCTAAAAGCATTATCAATCCGCCACGTGTTCTTAACAAAGATAAACATGCTAAGGCTATAAGTTACTAAAATCCACAATATATAAACCAAGTATCACCTGTTGCTCACAATAAAGTTACTTTAAAAACTTTATTACTATAAAGAAATAAAACTTCCTAAATTCACCTACATCGTGAACTAAAAATCCAAAACTTTAACATAATGACAAAATCTTTAAAATATTAAAAATGTCAAAGAAAGCTAATCAAAATATAAAATTTTCTCCTCCAGTCACTATCTCTAATCTAACCAATCTAATTATCAACAGAATGGTCAAATCCACTATCGCTTTCCCCGTAGTCCATGAACACATCGTAACCCATCATATCATACACAATTGGATCTTCACCCATACCTGAAAGAGAATAAGGATTGAGCGAAAACCGCCTGGTATGCCAAATCGAAACCACATGCATATGAACAAGTAACAAGCAATATCACATACGACTTAATAACTAATGCAATAATTATAAATTTTTTATCTTTAATTAGCCTTTAACCAACACAGTCCAGAACTATTGTATAGTAGTCCTAAACCCGGAGTATCTCATGACTCCCTAAAAACATCCAATATAGAAAATAGGTAATTACAACATATATGGTGTTAGAAATCTCCCACACATCTGAGGTGTCGTACTCGCACTATTCTTAAACTATCATAATCATCTCCAGGTGCAACTCCACTTGGGACAATGCCACACAAGGATCATTAGGTTGCTAGTGTTAGTATCATATCTGTGTAGTCTTACTAACTGTAGCCAATCACAAGCAACACTAATTCAATCAAAGTCCACTAGAATTGAGTCAAGTTTTACAAATCTAATCCTACAAGCACAATCGACAAACATGGTATGGTCATACATGGATTAGCTTTTTCACAAAACCCTAATATCAACAAAACCTTTGATCACAAAACAAAACCATCTCAACATAACCATATACTTAATCGAATCTCAAGATAAACCAAACCCTAATCTAATAAGAACTAAGATCTAGGTTTGTGCACCAACCTCCTCAATTGATATGTTAACCAGAAACTCCAATAGACAAGAATTTCTCTAAAGTTCAATAAGAACCTAGAATTCCTTTCATAACATAACAAAAACCACAAATAAGAAAAGACTACTTCGATGATACCACAAAGATAAAATAGATTTATACCTTACCTAGGATGAGATTTCAATCATCCTTGATCACCAAGAACCCACAATCCAACAACACTTAAGGTTTGTCTCGAATCACTTGATTCCTCACAAAACCAATTGAAAAAAACGTTTAGAAATCAAGATCTAATCAAAACTTAACCCAAAAGAGATATGAGAGGAAGTTCTTATCGAAAATTGCCTTTGGAAGACGTGTAAGAAATGAACTAAAAACCTAGGGAATATATATAGGAATTAGGAAACCCTAGCACAAAGAAAAGATGTTATGTTTCGTGGAAATATAAGTTGGAACCAAGTTAGCGGTTCAAGGACAGCTTAGATTGAAGAAGTAAATTTTCTCCATGTAAGCCGGCGGCTTTCCTTGTGAACGCCAGCGGCCTTGATACATATGCCGGCGGCCTTGGTCCAACTTTCCTTATACGTTGCCATCTTTTACAAATTTTCTTGCAAATCTCCTAAAGCTTCAAAGTTGGCATAAAGTCGGCGGTGTTTCCCTAAAAGCTAGCAGTTTATGGCCAGCCTAAGTCCTCCGCTTCTTGTTCTTTGCGAACAACTTCTTCAAGTCCAAATCCGTCTATTACATGATAAAAATACCATCTCAAACAATATTTTATTACGATATTACCATTCAGTATAGATTAATTATTTATATATTACATCTCTCCCTTCCTAAAAGAAACTTTCGTCCTCGAAAGTTACTTGAATCATCGAAAAGTTTAGGGTACTTGGCTCGTAATTCCTCTTTTAACTCCCAGGTTGCTTCTTGTTCGGTTTGGTTTGTCCATTATACCTTCACATACTTGATCACGCGTCTCCTTAAAACTATTTTTTGTTTTCAAAATATTTATTGGCTTTTCGATTGTAGTAAGATTAGCTTGAACTTCCAACGACTCCAAAGCTACAATTTGTCCAGGATCTTGCACATACTTCCTCAACATTGACACATGAAATATGTTGTGCACTCCTTCCAAACTTGGTGGCAATGCTAATCGGTAAGCCACATCGCTTATCCTTTCCAGAATTTTAAATGGTCCAACATATCTGGTGTTCAATTTTCCTCTCATACCAAATCTAACAACACCCTTAGTCGGCGATATTTTAAGCAATACATGCTCCCCTACCTGAAATTCCAATGGTCTTCTCCATTTATCTGCATGACTTTTCTGATGGCTTTGAGTAGCTTGCAATTTCTATCTGATTACTTTAACCTTGTTAACAGCATCTTGCATCAATTCCGACCCTAAAATATGTCTATCACCTACTTCATCCCGATGAATTGGTGATCGGTATTTTCTACCATACAAAGCTTCATAAGATGACATCTCAATTGATGCTTGATAACTATTGTTATACGCAAACTCCAACAAAGGAAAATATTCATCCCAGCTACCTTTAAAGTCCAAGACACAAGCTCTCAACATATCCTCAAGAATCTAAATGGTCCGTTCAGACTGCCCATCTGTTTGGGGGTGATAAGCGGTATTGAAAATTACTTTAGTACCCAAAGCACTACGCAACCTTTTCTAGAATCTTCCTACAAACTTGGTGTCCCGATTTGGCATAATGGTCACTGTTATTCCATTTAGTCTCATGATCTCCTTGACATATAACTTTGCCAAGTGTTCCAAAGTATACCTAATCTTAATAGGTATAAATCGCACCACTTTTGTAAGTCTGTCTACAATTGCCCATACTTAGTCCAACTTTCCCTTAGTTCTGGGTAGAGCCATGATAAAATCTATATTTATGTGTTACCACTTCCATTGAGGTATAGGCAAAGGCCTTAATTCACCAGCTAGTCTTCTATGCTCAATGTTGATCTTTTGACAAGTGTGGCACTTAAATACATATTTGGCGATCTCCCTCTTCATGTTATTCCACCAATACAACTTCTTTAAACCCTTATACATCTTGTTGCCTCTGGGATGGATAGAATAACTCAAATAATGAGCTTCTTTGAATAATTCTCTTTTAAGTTCTCCTTATTCTAGCACACACAATCTTCCTTTGTGTCTTGTGAGACCTTCTTCATCAATATGGAATTCAAATGCTCTGTTAACTTCCATTCTTCTCTTTATCTCTTGTACACTTAGATCATCCACTTTTCCTACCTTGATCCTTTTAACCAAAGTAGGTTAAATCTGCAAATTTGACAATTTTGCACTCTCTTTTCTATTCACTATTTCCAATTCTAATTTTCTCATCTCATCTAACAAATGGCACTTAGAGGTGATCAAAGCCGCTAAATTCTCATTCCTTTTTCTACTTAAGGCATCTGCTACAACATTCGCCTTTCCTAGGTGGCATTGAATATCCACATCATAGTCCTTTATCAATTCCAACCACCTCCTTTGTCTCATGTTCAACTTTCTTTAGGTAAAAGTATACTTTAAACTCCTATGATCCGTAAATATTTTGCATCTTTCTCCATACAAATAGTGTCTCCACAACTTCAGAGCATGAACTACTATTTCCGGTTCTAAATCATGAGTAGGATAATTTCTTTCATAAGGTTTTAGCTGTCTAGATGCATATGTTATAACCCTACCTCCTTACAACAAAACACAACACAATCCTTATGTAGAAGCATCACTATAAATAATTTACTCCTCACTACTCACTAGCAAAGCTAATATCGGTGCAAACACTAACTTGTCCTTTAATAGTTGAAAGTTGTGCTGACAATTCTCGTCCTAGACATACTTCAATCCTTTATGAGTCAATTTTGTTAAAGATTAGCAATTTTGGAAAAATCCTATACAAATCCTGTAATATCCTACCATCCTTAGAAAACTTTTGATTTCCGACACATTCTTAGGAGTTAGCCATTCCACCACTTCTTTCACCTTCTCAAGATCCACTAAAATCTCATTTCCATCCACAATATGTCCTAAGAAAGACACTGGTTCAAACCAAAACTCACACTATGTTAACTTGGCATACAACTTCTCTTCTTGTAATCTACTTAGGACTAAACGTAGATGTTCTTCATGTTCTTCCTTAGTCTTAGAATACACCAAAACATCATTGATGAACATTACTATAAACAAGTCTAGATAATCTCTAAAGACTCTGTTCATAAAATCCATAAAAACAACTATGCATTTGTAAGACTGAAAGGCATAACCACGAATTCATAATTCCCATACCTAATCCTGAGGGCTGTCTTTTGAATGTCGTTTGCTCTAATCCGTAGTTAGTGATATACTGACCTCAAATCAATCTTGGAAAATACTGGTGCTCCTACCAGTTGATCAAACAAATCATCTATCTTGGGCAACGGGTACTTATTTCTTATCGTCACTTGGTTCAACTCTCTATAATCAATGCATAACCTCATGTTCCCATCCTTCTTCTTCACGAATAACACTAGAGCTCCTCAGGGTGATACAATTGGTCTAATGAACTTCTTTTTAAACAAATCTTCCAGTTGAATCTTTAACTCTGCTAGTTCTGTTGGAGCTATACAATATGGTGCTTTAGACTTAAGCAAGGTAGCTGGCACTTAATCAATACAAAACTCTACCTCTCTTTCAGGCGGTAACCCTGGTAGATCTTTTAGAAAAACATCTTGATATTCTCTCACAATTGGTATCTTTGTAGGATCAATCTTTGATTCATCTCCTAATGTTAAAGTTGTCATTACTAACACCGACTTTTCCTACAACTCATATGTAGGTAACATTAAAGGTCTTTAAACCTCAATTTTATGCACAAATTGAGCTCCATCTAGTAAACTAAATTCCACAACTAGATTTTGACAATCAATTACAACATGATGCTTCATCAACCAGTCTACTTCTAAGATTGCATCAAAGTTTAATCTGATCCATCACTATCAGATTTACAAGTAACAACCTACCTTCTACTTCTATATCTACATCCTTACAAATCTCATTCAATAAGGCTCCACTCCCCAAAGGAGTATTGACTAATAAACATCCAGACATATGCTTAGCATGCACACCACACATAGATACAAACAACTCAGATATATATGAAAATTGGCACCGGTATCAAACAACACATAAGCACAATGCTAGAGTATTGACATCGTACCTACTATAGTATCTACGTTAGAGGTGTTCCTATGTTGAAAAGGATAAATCTTGGTTGGTGCTCTTTGTCTTTGACCCTAAGGAAATCACTTGTCTTCCAAGTTTCTTGCAATATGTAGCCTTGTGCCCTCTTTATCCACATTTAAAATAGGAAAAATATGGAACAATAGCTCTCTGTGTGTAGAATCTCTGACTATGTCCAACTTTTCCACAATTGAAGCATGCATTTTCAGGCCACTTGCACTCTTTGATGTCGTGGGGTCCCTGACAATTAAAGCATTTCTTATCAAGACTCGAAACTATTGATCTTACTTGTTGAGTGATAGGCCTCTTCCCCCTATCCTAAGCAATCACAAAAGTGGCTAGCCTCTTACTTAAATAAACCTTACTTTTCTGTTGTACCCTTTCCTTAATTTTATTCAATCCTTACTCAATCAATTTTGCCTTGTTGACCACATATGAGTAGTTGGTCAATTCCATCAAATTCACTTGATGTTGAATCTCGAGTTCCAAACCAGTAATGAACCTACTCATCTTAGCATCGTTGCTCTCCTTTAAAGGATCAAGAAGAAGCCTCGTCATCCTATTTAATTCTACTTCATATTCTTTTACTGTTATCTTGCCTTGCTACAAGGTATAGTACTCTTGTAGCATCTGTTACTCAATACTATCAAGGAAAAACTCCCTATAGAGTGCCTGTTGGAACCTATCCCAAGTGATCACTCCAAGCAGATGCCTCTTGGTGCTCAACCACCAGATTGTTTGCCCTACCATTCAGCAAGTATGAGGCATACTCCACCTTCTTATGTTATGGAATATCTAAGGTAGCAAAAGATTTCTCTACCTCTTCCATCCACAAGTTTGCATCTAAGGGTCTTCCAGGTGTCGGCTCAAACTTGTACACTAAGTCCACAAATTTGTTCAAATTCAATAAATTAGCATGCTTTGCTCCATTGCCTCCATTGCCATTCAATTGCTAGGTCTCCTATCTCTAAGCTTCAGCATTAGCTTGAACCACTTGCATATCATTCCTCATGTTTTGCTACTATTGAGTAACTACTCTAGAAGAGCATTGGAAACCAGCATCAACTGGATAGCATCTACTGGCACCTGTTGTCTTACAGCTGGAGCTAATGGTAGTGGGGGTAAATCTTTAGGCACTTGATTTAGAGGTGGCTGGTTCTCTGGTGATTGTTCTCCCACAATAATAACATAGTATCTATGAGATTAGATAAAAACACTAATAGATCATAACACACAAGAAAAATATAGGATGACAACACAACTTACTAAATAAATAAACATCCCCAACTATTTTCTACTCCTTTCATCAATGCTCACCGTCCTAAGGAGTTCATAACCTAAATCTAATGAAATCAAAACCTAGCTCTGATACCACTTAAGTTGTAACGCCTTTACTTAAAAGCATTATCAATTCGCCACATGTCTTTAATGAAAATAGACACGCTAAGGCTATAAGTTATTAAAATCCACAAATATATAAACCGAGTATCACCTATTTCTCACAATAAGGTTACTTTAAAAATTTTATTACTATGAAGAAATAAAACTTCCTAAATTCACCAACATCGTAAACTAAAAATCCAAACTTTAACATAATAAGAAAATATTTAAAATATTAAGAGTCTCAAAGAAAACTAATCAAAATATAGAACTTTCTCCTCAAGTCACCATCTCTAATCCAACCAATCTAATTATTAGCAGGATGGTCAAAACCACTATCGCTCTCCTCATAGTCCACGGACACATCATAACCCGTCAGATCATACACAATTAGATCTTCACTTGTACCTAAAAAACAATAAGGACTGAGTGCAAAACATCCAGTACGCCAAATCGAAACCACATACATATGAACAAGCAACAAGCAATATCACATACGACTTAATAACTAATGCAACAATCATAAATTTGTTATCTTTAATTAGCCTTCAACCAACACAGTTCAGAACTATTGTACAGTAGTCCTAAACCCGGAGTATCTCATGATTCCCCAGAAATATCCAATATAGAAAATAGGTAATTACATACATATATGGTGTTGGAAATCTCCCACACACCTGGGGTACTGTACTCGCACTACTCCTAAACTACTGGAACCATCTTCAGGTGCAACTCCACTTGGGACAACGCCACATAAGGATCATCAGGCTGCCAGTGTTAGTATCACACTTTGTATAGTCTTTACTAACCACAACCAATCACAAGCAACACTCAATTCAATTAAAGTCCACTATAATTAAATCAAGTTTTACAAATCTAATCTTACAAGCACAATTAACAAACATGGTATGGTCCTATGATAAGTCTTATGTACTCTATCATTTCCATGGGACTTTAGATTCATTTTGCTGTGATTTTAAGTAAATTCCTACAAAATTTGTGCTTTCAATGAAAATTGTTGTTTTGTAGTTTCTTGAATCCAAGAAAGTAGAATTTAAGTGATCAAATAAGATTTGGAACAGAAATAATAAACAAAGTCAAAGGAGAACAAAATTAAGCCCTGCATGAATCACTATCGAGGCCAAACAAAGGAAGAAAAACAAGGAAAAATGGTTTGTCGCACCTCAACTTTGAGCCCTCGACATGACCCTCGACTTTTGTTTGAGGAGATCGAGCATTAATTTGCAGAAAAGCCTCTATCGAGCCTTAGAGTTGAGCCTCATATTCGACCCTCGACAGTTG
This sequence comes from Combretum micranthum, assembly GCA_024138025.1. Classification (NCBI taxonomy): domain Eukaryota; kingdom Viridiplantae; phylum Streptophyta; class Magnoliopsida; order Myrtales; family Combretaceae; genus Combretum; species Combretum micranthum. The sequence goes on from JAMXBD010001350.1 coordinate 40,476, forward strand.
CCTTTTGAAGATCATTTTCTATCCATTTTCTTTACCTCGAGCCTTAGCCATATGAGCCTCAACTACCTCAATTCAACCCTTGATAGAGTAATGGACAAAAACTCAAGTGCTTTTAAGCATTTTAAGTGTCGAGCCTGACTTCTTCTTTCTACGATCACTCGATCACAGCTCCCATGTAGCCCATGACAATTGAGTACATGATTTCAATGCATGTGTGAACAAAGAATTTGCTGTCCATTATAAATAATATGCCACGTCAGCAATAAAATCTTCATGATTTTCGTGCCTTAAGCCTATAAATAAATGCGCAAAGGCATGTGATAGGGTGTACAGTGTACATACGTTAGAATAGTACTAACGTAGTGTAAAGAGAGAATTTCTTTAGCAAAAAATGCTTTGGAAGATCCGTAGTTTCCTGGGTAATAATCATTTTAATCTATTGTTTGTAATTTCTACAAGACTCTGTCTCAAATTGTAATATCCTTTGATTAATCTCATTTTATTTCTTCAAATTATGCTCTTAAACTTTAAATCCATGGAGAAATAATCTCTTACAGCTTAGGGTTCATGTGAAATCAAATGTGCTTTCAAGTCAATTGACTGAGTATTTGTAACTAGTAGCTTGAATCTGTTTGTACAGGTCTAATTGTGTGGTGCACTTAGTAAACCCATGTTTGATTTCAATTGAATAGGCTAAGAGGATGTTCTGGATAGGTCTTCGATTGCTAATGGAGTTATTCATATTCGCCTTAAGAGATGGATTTATGAAACTTTTTGTCTCTCATTTTTAAAATGCATAAAGTTGATTTTTTTTTTAAACCAAAGGATTCTTTAGCTTTATGCAGGTCTAGATCGTTGATAGGCTGATAAGAGATTCTGGTGTTTGTAGACACCCAATTTTTGCCCAATTAATTAAGGCTTAAGATTTAATTAAACTAATTTTTTTCCAAAAGCCGTAAGTATTGATGAAATTGGCTAAGTGATCAAGGCACAGGCCAAATGGCCTGTTGGTTAAACATATGGACCCAGACACACACTCAAGCTCAAGGACACAGGTTCAAACCCTAGCAAAGGCAAATTTTTGCCTTTTTATCATTTTTGTCTTTTCATTTTCCTCAAATATAACTTTTGCTTTACTTTGCATCAGTTTTTAACTGACAAAACAACATTGATTGTCAAAATTGATGATGGAATTGCAAAGTGGTTATAAAATTAGTGCAAAAAACAACCCAAAAGTTACAAAATTCAATGTATAAAGCATTCAATTGCACATGAATGAAGAGTTACAAAAATTGAGTGGATGAATCTGGCATGGAATATGAAAACAATCATCAATTCATCAGTTTCAAACAATTTAATCATGGATTTTCTAATTAAATTCGTGAAAAATCAAGGGGCAAAAATCAATTCATTTTTGAAACTGTTCGAAACTGAAAATTGAGCTTGCAACCTATAAATAGGAGGTCCTAGGAGCAAAAGGCACAAGTCAATTTCAGAAGAACACATATATAGCAAAGCCAATTCGAAATTCTTGAAATTAGGGTATAGAATTCGAATTTTTTCAAATTTGAATTGATTGGATCAGATTTAATCCAAATTGAGTGTTGTAACAATGTTAGAAACTTTATTTGGATGATTTAGTGTGCTTAGATTTGTTCGAATTGATCGGATTTCTCTCTGAAAATTTTTTTTATTTTGTTCTTCAAACGCCGCCGTACAACCACCACCGGAGCTGCCCCTTGCCGCCGTTCTGAGTGAACGCCACCACCCGAAGGTCGCGCCGTCGCAGCAGGATTCGGGCCGACAAGCTTCAGCCGCCGAGGACCACCGGAGCTGCCGGAATCCCCCCGAAAAGTCGCGTCATCGTCTTCTTCACCCGCCGGAGCTCCGAGATCCGACCCGAATATCCGAATCCAACACGGTCGGTCATCGGTCAACGGTCGTCGGTCATCGGTCAACGGTCAACTCTGATCAGACGGTCCAGATTTCATCAGGTAGATCAGACGGTCCAGATTTGATCAACGATCAGACGTCCAGATTTCATCAGGCAGATCAACGGTCCAGATTCAATCAAGCGATCAGACGGCCCAGATTTCATCAAGCAATCAGACGGTCCAGATTTAATCAAGCGATCAGACGGCCCAGATTTTCATCAAGCGATCAGACGGCTCAGATCGAGTCAACAAGATCAGACGATCCAGATCGGTCAGCGAGATCGACGCTCCAGATCTCGTCCGCTTCATCCGACGGTCCAGGTTAATCCGTATTATTTTATTAATAGTTTATTATATAATTAATTTCGAAAAATAGCAAAAAATAGTAAAAATTTCATAAAAATTCATAAAAAATTCAGAAAAATTCAGAAAAACATAGAAAAATCCAGAAAAATCAAAATATTTATTTTTTATATAAATTTATTTTTTTTGATATTTTTAATATTTTTAAATATTTTTAATGTGTATTTATACATAGATTGCTTTAGAAAATGCATATTTAATGCATGAAAAATGATTTTAATATTTTTTAATATATTCTGGATATATTGTGAATTTATGTGATGATTTTTTTTAAAAAAAATAATAAAAACATAAAAATAGATAAAAATAATAAAATTGGATTTCCCAAAGAACAAAATTTCTAAAAAAAAATGATTTTTGGACTTAGAAAAATGTTTTCATAAATAAAAAAACAATTGATTATCATAGGATCATCAAAAATGGTTTTCACAAAAATTCAAAATTTAATGAACTTAAAATGAAAAGAGTTCAAAAATATAAAATTGATCAACAAATTAAGTTCTTTTTTAAAAGAACTACGTTTTGTCTGATCTCGATTAGCGAGTACGTAGGCACCTGCGGGGCGACATAAAAAATAAAAAAAATGTTTTTTGTGAATATATTTTGTAAATATAATATTTTTGTTGATATTCATATTCTAAAAAAAATAATAAAAATGAATAAAACACATAAAAAAAATGAATAATGATTTGAATATTGTTTCATAATGTATCATTTGAATTTTTGAGCATGAAAAGGATAGATTAGAAATAAAATTCCAAAAGTGGTAACCAATTTGGTTTTAATAGGTTAGCCCCCAATCCATGATATCTGGTTTTAAAAGTTGATTTTTTAAATCAAATTTTCGCAGACTAGTAGCTAAGTTAGGATCAACCGACCCATTGATCCTAGCTTTTATTTTTTCCCGATTTATATCGGGTGGCGACTCTAAATTTTTTAAAAATTTCTTTTAACCCCTAGTCGAGGATTCATGTTAAATGGGTTCGGGTTTAATGTGAATCGGGTTAGGAGAAATGAACCAGATAGATAGTGGAAAAAATCCAGGCTCGACAGCTTGGCGACTCCACTGGGGACGCCTAAATTTTTTTTAAAAAAAAGAGGGCTAGCCACTTAGGAATTTTAAATTTTAAATTTATCCTTGCTCAATTTTTGTGAATATATATTCTTTGTATATTATATTGAATAATTGTTCTGTAAATATATACTAACCTTGCAGGTATAAAAAAAAAAAAAGCTTGTTGTTTGTTTATTTAAGTATTTGCATTTGCATTTGCATTAGCATAAATGTGTGCTAGATACGGTCGACCAGGCCGTCTTAAGAGCCTAAGCGAGGAGGACGAAGTAAGGTCCGGGGGCTGTGGCTTTCCACCCTCTAGATCAAGAAATGTCCTCCCACTCCGGTTTAGTACCACTAAATCGGGGAACCTATAGAACCTACCAAATCATGCATTCATTAACATGGGATTTTGACCAAACTTTTCAAAAAAATGGAGTTGTATTTTCTTCCAAAAAATGTTTTTTCAAAAATAAAAAATTTCAAAAAAGTCCACCAAATTTTTTTTAAAAGTGGAGTTGTTTCTTTCCTAAAAAAGGAAGTTTTCAAAAATCAAACATTTTTTTAGTAAATAAAATTTTAGATTGAGATGGTTTTTAAACCTTTATTTTTAAAAAAAATTAATACCACTTCAAGTAAAGTTTTTTTTGTCATTATCCCCATTGGCATGGATAGTGACTAATTTCTTTTTTCTCAAATGGAGTCTTAATTAATTTTGTTATTTTTCAAAAAAAAAAAAGATTTTCAAAAAAATGATTTTTCATCAATTCCAACAAAACTTTTTCACCAAAACTTTCAGGGTCCTTATCTCCATTTATATGGATAGTGACCAAAATTTTTTTAAAAAATGGAGTTATTTTTTTTTTGTTTAAAAAAAAAAAGGTTTTCAAAAAAAAATAATTTTTCATCAACTCCAGCAAAATTTTTTCATCAAATTTTCAAGGTCATTATCCCCAATTGCATCTGTATGCTTGCATCTTTGCATTTTTTTAAGAAAAAAATAAAAAAAATAAAAAATGTGTACAGTAGACTTGTAAATACTCATAGAGTAAATTTTGTCCACCTATAGTTATAGGTCCTCTCCAATCAAAATTACCTTTGTCATATGTATTCCTCTCCCTTGTCTTCAGGATAATCATCCCTGTAAAAATCAACCCCCATTTGAATTTCCTTTAAAAGAAAAAGGGGGTCTTTTTTGTTCCACTATTCTTGTAAAATAATTTTTGCCTTAAAGAAAAAAGAAAAAAAGAATTATTTTTGTAAATATCCTTTTTCCACTTTAGGATAAATAATCATTTTCAAACATTCTTTTTTGTAAATATCCATTCAACAACTTTCTTTTTTTGAAGATTTTTTAAAATAAAAAGTGAGAACAAAAAGTTGTTGTCTAACAAAAAAAAAAAATAAAAGTTTTTCAAACTTGTTCTCCAACAATTTTTTTTTAAGAAAAAAAAAAGAAATTGTTTTCCAACAAATGAGAAAGAGAATAAAGGTTATTTTCAAAAAATAAAAATAATTAGAAAAGAAGGAAAATTGCCAACAGAAAAAGAATGTTTCAAAATTGTTACCTCAATGATCATTCATTTTAAGCTAAAGGCAAATGAAATCAAAACTAGGGGCAACCAAAAGGACTTTACCGATTAGGGGCATTTGATAAATCCAAATGGGGCATTTAGTTATATATCCTGAGGCAATAAAAAATGGATGATTGAAAACCCAAAAATTCTTATTAAATAGTGGCCTAAATGAAAAGAGGCAAACTTAATCCCAAACACTACCCTACACACTAAGAGTGGAGTGAATTGTGAGAGATAAAATGGACTCATTCCTTAAAGGAGGTCTAGTTTGAATTTGATATAGGTCAAAGTGACATTAGGCATTCATTTCAAAGTCCTAAACACATTATCCTTTGTTAACCCATTTGAGCCTATTAAGGAAGAATTTTTTAAAATTAAGCCCTGTCAAGAACCACCCTACATTAGGGTACCCCACAACGGGGCAATTTGGAGGTCAGGGTCATTATCAAGGAGAAAAAGGATTAATTTATGCACTTGCCCTAGTTGCATCAATTCAAGAGTAGTCAATTGACATAAATAAATCATTTCCTTTGAAAGGAAGAAGAGTTTCTATCCCAAACCATACACAATCCATATACTTTGAGCTATAAGCCATCCAATGGAAAAAATACAAATCACCTTGCAAAAGAAGAAAAAAAAGGGACATGAATAAAGTGCCAAAAAAAAAAAAAAAATGAAGAATAGCCAAGCAAGGTGATTAAACAAGAAGTTAGAAGCATATGCTTAAAGTTCAAGCCCAAACACAAGTGATCATACCCAAACACTGGGGGCACATGCTCAAAGTTCGAACCCATCAAACACAAGGTCCAAAATTTATATCATGGACCCACAATTCCACCCTGATGGAAGACAATCACACAAGCACATGCTCAAAGTTCAAAGCCCATCAAAACACAAGGTCCAAAATCTATATTATAGGCCCACCCACAATTCCACCCTGATGGAAGACAATCACACAAGGTGATCATACCCAAACACTGGGGGCACATGCTTAAAGTTCAAAGCCCATCAAAACACAAGGTCCAAAATCTATATTATGGGCCTATCCACAATTCCACCCTTTAGAGACTCTTTGGATCAAAGGAGTTGATTTATTAATGCTCTTTGAAACTAGAATAAGTGCATATTCAAGTTCTCCTTAAGGGTTCTTGACTTGTAAACCCGGGATGTTTGAAAAAAAAAAGGCCTTTATGAAATATCTCTTTTTGATTAAAGCCAACAACCAAAGCCTACATTACAGTCCAAAAAAGACCTACTAGATTGACCAAAGTGTGTCACTTGCAAGCCGGATCATAATTTTTGGAATCCGAGTCAAATGTGTGAAAATAAGCCTAAGAGAGTAAGGAAGTCCTCTTTGATTAGGTAACTTAAAATAAGATAACCAACCTTGGTGTAAGAATCATCCCAGGGGCATAAAATCATTTGCCCAATTTGAAAGAAGTCTGCCTCAGGGTTAGGAATTAATTGCCCCAAAGTTGGAAACAATGCCCCAATTTTCAAATTAATGTCCTAAAAGAAAAACTTTGCCCCCAATGATTAAAATGTTTCAATAAAAGACATTAGGTGGTTAATAGTGAAGCCTTAGGCTAAAAAAAATGAGTGATCAATGGGGCAAACCCTATTTTTACCTGTTGGTAACTTTCAGAAAAGTTGGAATTCAAAAAGAAAAAAAAAAAGGAAATTTTTTACCTTTAAAAGGTCCAAGAAAAGAAGGATTTCTTCCAAAAAAATAAAAATAAAAAAATTTTTTTCCAAATATTTGAAAAGTAATAAAAAAAGTAAAAAAAAAGAGAAAATAAGTTTTCTTCATTAAAATTAAAAAAAAAATTGCCTTTGGTTTAAATTTTTAAAATAAAAAAAATAAAAAAAAAACAAAAAAAAGGGGCATAAGGTTTTGGTTTTTAAAAGAAAAAAAATTCTCAAAGGTTTTCTTAAAAATTTTCAATGAAAAAAGAAGCATTTCCCCATTAAAAAATTAGCCAAAAAATTCGGGCTACGGTTTTCAAAACTTGATTTTCAAGTTTAAGTTTTAGGATCACCTGCTCAAAGGAGCGTCATCCTATTTGTTTAAGTTTTAGGATCGATTGCTCAAAAAGCGTCATCCTGTCTGTTTAAGTATTAGGGTCACCCTCAAAGGAGCGTCATCCTATCTTTCAATCTTTAGGATCGTATGCTCAAAGAAGCTTCATCCCTTTCTTCAAATTGAGAATCGCCAACTCAAGGAAGTGTTGTGTTGCCTTGTCAAGTTGTAAGTTTTAGGCTAGCTCAAGGAGCGCCTTAACAAGTCGAGTGTCAGCTCGAGAAGCGCACTAATGTTAAAACCAAACGCCAGTTCATAGGGTACGTTTGAACCAAGTTTCCAAAGTTTTCAAGAAAAGCTTGAAGTCCATCCGAGTCTTCCAAGAAGAAAGAAAAACTTGAAGCCCATCCAAGTTTTCAACCAAGTTTTCAAAAAGAGAAAGAAAAACTGAAGCCATCCAAGTTTTCAAACCAAGTTTTCAAGAAGAAAGAAAAACTTGAAGCCCATCCAAGTTTTCAAACCAAGTTTCAAAAAGAAGAGAAAAAATTGAAGCCCATCCACGTTTTCAAACCAAGTTTTCAAAAAAAAGAAAAAACTTGAAGCCCATCCAAGTTTTCAAAGCAAGTTTCAAAAAAAAATTGCTTGAAGCCCATCCAAGTCTCCCAAAAAAAAAGAAAAAAATCTTAAGCCTATTCGAGTTTTCCAAAAAAGAAAAACCAGTTCCCCAGTGGATCAGAAAAAACCAGTTCCCCAAGTGGACCAGAAAAAACCAGTTCCCCAAGTGGATCAGAAAAACAAGTCCCTAAGTGGATCAGAAAAAACCAGTTCCCAATGGATCAGGAAAAAAAAACCAAGTCCCCAAGTGGATCAGAAAAAAACCAAGTCCCTAAGTGACTGAAAATTCACAAATCCCCTCAGTCTAGACTCGACAGATAGTTTAGTACTGACCAAACACAAAATCCTACTTTCAAGATGAAGACAAAATTCAGCAAGACAGAATTCAGAAAATCATCAAGACAAAATTCAGATATCCATCCATTCCAGATGGTGACCAAAACCAAAGCCCATAGGTCCCAAATGACCTGACCAAAGCCCATTGGTCCGGCAAATGACCAAACCAAAGCCCATTGGTCCGGCAAATGACCAAACCAAAGCCCATTGGTCCGGCAAATGACCAAAGCCCATTGGTCCGGCAAATGACCAAAACCAAAGCCCATTGGTCCGGCAAATGACCAAACCAAAGCCCATTGGTCCGGCAAATGACCAAACCAAAGCCCATTGGTCCGGCAAATGACCAAAGCCCATTGGTCCGGCAAATGACCAAACCAAAGCCCATTGGTCCGGCAAATGACCAAAAAGTTTAGGTTCGACAGTTGACCTAGCAAATCTCTAAGTCTAAATAGAAGCTAAGCAAAAATTGGTTGTCTTTTTGTCTTTGTGGCAAAAGTTTTGTTCAAACTTTACCACAAAGAGGGGCAGCTGTAGACACCCAATTTTTGCCCAATTAATTAAGGCTTAAATTTAATTAAACTAATTTTTTTCCAAAAGCCTTAAGTATTGATGAAATTGGCTAAGTGATCAAGGCACAGGCCAAATGGCCTGTTGGTTAAACATATGGACCCAACACACACTCAAGCTCAAGGACACAGGTTCAAACCCTAGCAAAGGCAAATTTTTGCCTTTTTATCATTTTTGTCTTTTCATTTTCCTCAAATGTGACTTTTGCTTACTTTGCATCAGTTTTTAACTGACAAAACAACATTGATTGTCAAAATTGATGATGGAATTGCAAAGTGGTTATAAAATTAGTGCAAAAAACAACCCAAAAGTTACAAAATTCAATGTATAAAGCATTCAATTGCACATGAATGAAGAGTTACAAAAATTGAGTGGATGAATCTGCATGGAATATGAAAACAATCATCAATTCATCAGTTTCAAACAATTAATCATGGATTTTCTAATTAAATTCGTGAAAAATCAAGGGGCAAAAATCAATTCATTTTTGAAACTGTTCGAAACTGAAAATTGAGCTTGCAACCTATAAATAGGAGGTCCTAGGAGCAAAAGGCACAAGTCAATTTCAGAAGAACACATATAGCAAAGCCAATTCGAAATTCTTGAAATTAGGGTATAGAATTCGAATTTTTCAAATTCGAATTGATTGGATCAGATTTAATCCAAATTGAGTGTTGTAACAATGTTAGAAACTTTATTTGGATGATTTAGTGTGCTTAGATTTGTTCGAATTGATCGGATTTCTCTCTGAAAATTTTTTTATTTTGTTCTTCAAACGCCGCCGTACAACCACCACCGGAGCTGCCCCTTGCCGCCGTTCTGAGTGAACGCCACCACCACCAAGGACGCGCCGTCGCAGCAGGATCGGGCCGACAAGCTTCCAGCCGCCGAGGACCACCGGAGCCGCCGGAATCCGCCCCGAAAAGTCGCGTCATCGTCTTCTTCACCCGCCGGAGCTCCGAGATCCGACCCGAAGATCCGAATCCAACCCGGTCGGTCATCGGTCAACGGTCGTCGGTCATCGGTCAACGGTCAACTCTGATCAGACGGTCCAGATTTCATCAAGCAGATCAGACGGTCCAGATTTGATCAAACGATCAACGGTCCAGATTTCATCAGCAGATCAACGGTCCAGATTCATCAAGCGATCAGACGGCCCAGATTTCATCAAGCAATCAGACGGTCCAGATTTAATCAAGCGATCAGACGGCCCAGATTTCATCAAGCGATCAGACGGCTCAGATCGAGTCAACAAGATCAGACGATCCAGATCGGTCAGCGAGATCGACGCTCCAGATCTCGTCCGCTTCATCCGACGGTCCAGGTTAATCCGTATTATTTTATTAATAGTTTTATTATATAATTAATTTTCGAAAATGCAAAAAATAGTAAAAATTTCATAAAAATTCATAAAAAATTCAGAAAAATTCAGAAAAACATAGAAAAATCCAGAAAAATCAAAATATTTATTTTTATATAAATTTATTTTTTTTGATATTTTTAATATTTTTAATATTTTTAATGTGTATTTATACATAATTGCCTTTAGAAAATGCATATTTAATGCATGAAAAATGATTTTAATATTTTTAATATATTCTGGATATATTGTGAATTTATGTGATGATTTTTTTTCTAAAAAAAAATAATAAAAATAAAAATAATAAAAATAATAAAATTGGATTTCCAAAGAACAAAATTTCTAAAAAATAAAAATGATTTTTGGACTTAGAAAAATATGTTTTCATGAAATAAAAAAACAATTGATTAGATCATAGGATCATCAAAAATGTTTTCACAAAAAATTCAAAATTTAATGAACTTAAAATGAAAAGAGTTCAAAAATATAAAATTGATCAACAAATTAAGTTCTTTTTTAAAAGAACTACGTTTTGTCTGATCTCGATTAGCGAGTACGTAGGCACCTGCGGGGCGACATAAAAAATAAAAAAAAATGTTTTTGTGAATAACTATTTTGTAAATATAATATGTTTTTGTTGATATTCATATTCTAAAAAAAATAATAAAAATGAATAAAAGCACATAAAAATAAAAAAATGAATAATGTGATTTGTGAATATTGTTTCATAATGTATCATTTGAATTTTTTGAGCATGAAAATAGGTTAGGAATTTAAAATTCCAAAAGTGGTAACCAATTTGGTTTTAATAGGTTAGCCCCTGAATCTATGATATCTGGTTTTTAAAAGTTGATTTTTCAAATCAAATTTTCGCAGACTAGTAGCTAAGTTAGGATCAACTGACCCATTGATCCTAGCTTTTATTTTTTCCCGATTTATATCGGGTGGCGACTCTAAATTTTTTTAAAAAATTTCTTTTAACCCCTAGTCGAGGATTCATGTTAAATGGGTTCGGGTTTAATGTGAATCGGGTTAGGAGAAATGAACCAGATTAAGATTTAGTGGGAAAAAATCCAGGCTCGACAGTGTTCTAGTCTAAATCTAGAACTACTGACTTCAAGGGAAGCTTTAGTTTAACTCAGTGAACCCGACAATACAAATACATTAGCAGCAACTCTCTTAGAGTTTAGATTTGGATTCACATGATAAGGAATTGGTAAAGCAAACCCTAAGCTATCGTCTTGTATTTTACAAACCCATCTTAAGTTTTTGCCCCAAAAGCTTTATGAATATCTTTAACCTAGTATAGCTTCTTTTCTTTTGTTATGTCTTGTTGAGTTCTTTTCTTGGCTAGATGAGAAGTGAAAAATGAGTATAATAGTTGCCACCATTCCCTTGGGATCGGACCTAATTCTTTCTATACTACTTTGGTAGGTGTGCTTGCCATGAATGTTGGAAGTTGCCAAACTAAAGTTGAAAAGAACCAATTAGTTTTATAAATTTTGAAAACTTCAACCAATCCTAACAAAGAACCATCGTACCTAGATCAACTTTTTCACAAAACCCTAATATCAATAGAACCCTGATCACAAAACAAAACCATCTCAACACACCAATGCATAATGAAATCTTAAGATAAACCAAACCCTAATCTAACAAGAACTAAGATATAGGTTTGTACACCAACCTCCTCAATTGGTATGTTAACCGGAAACCCCAATAGACAAAAATTTCTCCAAAGTTCACCAAAACCCTATAATTCCTTTCATAACATAACATAAACCATAAATAAAAAAAGACTACTTCGATGATACCACAAAGATAAAAGAGATTTATACCTTACCTAGGATAAGATTTTTAATCTTTTTTTATCATCAAGAACTCACAATCCAACAACACCTAAGGTTTGTCTCCAATCACTTAATTCCTCACAAAACCAATTGAAATAAAAAACATTTAGAAATCAAGATCTAATCAAAACTTAACCCAAAAGAGATCTGAGAGGAAGTTCTTACCTAGAATTGCCTTAGGAAGAGATGTGAGGAAGGAACTAAAAACCTAGGGAATATTTATAGGAATTAGGAAACTCTAGCATAAAGAAAAGATGTTCTATTTTGTGGAAATATAAGTTGGACCCAAGCTAGCAGCTCAGGGGCGGCTTAGATTCGAAGAAGTAAAATTTCTCCACGTAAGCTGGCGGCTTTCATCATGAACGCTGGTGGCCTTGGTCCAGCTTTCCTTATACAGTGCCATCTTTTACAAATTTTCTTGCAAATCTCCCAAAGCTTCAATGCTGGCATGAAGCCAGCGGTGTTTCCATAAAAGCTGGCGGCTTATAGCCGACCTAAGTCCTCCCCTTCTTATTCTTTGCAAACAATTCTTCAAGTCTAAATCCATCTGTTACATGACAAAAATACCCTCTTAAACAATATTTTATTACAATACTACCCTTCATTATAGATTAATTATTCATATATTACATGATAATTGCTGGTACGTAAGAACGTATTTATTACAAAGATCTTTGCCACAAGAAAGATAAGAATTGATGCAGTCAAAATTCCATTTCTCCACTCTTTCTTTTAATATTGAATTTATATTCGATCCTACCATCAATGATTTTGAAGTCTCAAATTAATATTTCTAATTAGATTGCTTGAAATTCTAATGCTAGTGTTATATTCTCCTCGGTGTTCGAAACTTGGCTCAATGGATCTTTTAGTACTACGGATGGAGAGAATTTGCTCAATTAGTAAATATGTGTTATGAGACTGTTACCAACCGTACCAGAAAAGTGCCTACGTGGCATAGAGATTACATTGTGGGGTGAAGATACACGGAATCAAGATACAAGAGTAAATAATAACAGAAATTGTTGTAACAAGTTGCATGTAGGCAGTTGGTTGTAACCGAAAATTAGATATTGACAGATGTATACGTCTATAAATAGAGAAATAAAACAAAAGAAAAGGATCATTCCTGTTTAGATCCAACACTTGTTGTGTCAAAGGAGAGTGGCTTCTCGAACAAGCTTATCTTACACCTGTAAATCAAATAACACAGTTAGTAAGGAAACCCTAATTTCAGAGAAGAGAAAGAGAGAAACACGAGAGGAAATTAAGACAAATACTTAGCTTGTGAGTGTCAGTGAAGAGAGAACCGGAGTGTTAGGGTTTTCTATTTCGTGAGAGGCTTGACTTATGGGCTTGGGCTCTCTTTGGGTTTTAAGCCTAACATTGGTGCTCTCGTCCATGGTAGCAACAAGAAATTCAACTATGGCATCAGATATGGATCAAGTCAAGAATATGTTTCTTGCTTTACAAACAACAACAACATCAGTTTGAACAACATTCCAAGACTATGTTACAGGATTTATCATCGAGAATGGAGCAACTTGAACTTCAGATGAATCAGACTCCACATCATGATCCGCATTCATCTCAGAAGATCAACATCAACGTGGATCATCATTTTCTACATATGATGACAATCTTGCTAAGGCAATTAAACTAGAATTACCAAAATTTTCAGGAGAAGGAGTTAAAACGTGAGACTATCAAGCAAATCAATTTTTCAATTTCTATAAAGTAGAAGACAAACAAAGGATCACAATATCATCATTTGCCATGTTAGGGGATGCGCAGAATGGTTCAAGTGGATGCACTTAAATGGTCATTTAACTAATTGGCAGGAATTCTTGAATGCATTAGGGGTGCGATTTGGACCATCTGAGTATATGATCCTCAGGGAGAATTATGCAAACTCAAAGGAAGGGACAGTGACACAATATCAATCACAATTTGAAGCTTTGTCGAATCAGTAATCGGACTTTCTGATTCTTTTCTGATTAGTTGTTATATTTCTGGGCTTAAACCTCATTGAGGAAAGAATTACAGATAGCAAAACCTAAATCTTTAGTTCAAGCCATGGCTTTGGCTAAACTACATGAAGCAAATCTAAAGATCGGTATGTCTATAATAAAACCGATTACAATAGTCAATTACCTGGATCATCAAGAGCCATTCAGATTAGCGTACCTCCACACCATGGTAATTCCTCTGCTGTTCGTGCGAGTTCACAAGTTTCTAAACGACATTTACCTGTTAAGAAACTTACACAAGAGGAACTAAATGCCAGAAGGGAAAAAAGGGCTATGTTACAATTGTGATGAAAAATACAATAGAAACCATAAGTGCAAGGCCAATTTCTTTGTTAATAGAGGATGATGACAATTTGAAGAAATTGACCAGATTCAAGATAGGTCAGTTGATTGTACTACCCAATTTCATGATGACTTGGCTGCTATTAGTTTTCATGCTTTGAGTGGGCTTCATTACCTCAAACATTGAAGTTTACAGGCAAAATAAATAATAAGTCTGTCTCTATATTGGTTGATTCTGGCAGTACCCACAATTTTATACCCAGACTTGTCAAATATTTGAGCTTGACTACTTTTCAGCACCTAGATTTCAAGTATTAACAGGGAATGGGGGTAAATTGGAATGTGAAGGGAAGTGTTTTAAATGTTTCAGTGGAAATCCAAGGTATACAATTTTCAGAGACTTTCTATTTGTTGCCTATTCATGGTGCGGATGTGGTTCTTGGGTTCAATGGCTACAAGCATTGGGACCTATTACAATTGATTATGGTAGATCCTTAATGCAGTTTATGAAGGAGGGACTGCAGGTTACATTGACAAGACCATTCTGATGTTGATCAGATCTCTTATCATCAATTACGAAGATTGGTGTCTACCAATTCTTTGCTCTATTGTTTTAAAGTTGTGGCTCAGACAGTAACAGAGGAGACTTCACGGAATTTCACCAGTAACACTCAGCCTTAAAAGGAAGTTAGGCAAATATTCTCGAGTCTTTGAGACACCATCATCCTTTCCACCATTACGAACCATTCAACATCAGATTCATTTGGTGGATGGCACATCACCTGTCAATGTAAAGCCATACAGATATCCACACTTCCAGAAAAATGAGATAGAGAAGCAAGTCAATGAAATGCTTCAACAGGGTATTATTGAATCAAGCACAAGTCCATTTTCTTCACCGGTATTATTAGTGAAGAAAAAGGATGGGAGTTGGAGATTTTGCATTGACTATCGCGCATTGAATAATGTCACTGTTAAGGATATGTTTCCTATTCCAACAGTGGATGAGCTCATTGATGAACTGTTTGGTGCAAATATTTTTTCAAAATTAGATCTCCGTTCTGGGTATCACCAGATTCGAATGCACCCTAGAGACATTGAGAAGACAGCGTTCAGGACACATGATGGTCATTACCAATTTTTGGTAATGCCTTTTGGATTGAGTAATGCTCCGAACATTTCAGTCTATTATGAATACAATTTTCCGACCATTTTTGAGGAAATTCGTCATTGTGTTCTTTGACGACATCCTAGTTTATAGTCGGTCATTGGACTTGCATATAACACATCTTTCTCAAGTATTACAAGTCTTGCTTGATAATACTTTTTATCTCAAAGAAAGTAAGTGTGCTTTTGGGGTGTCTCAAATTGAATATCTTGGCCATATTGTTTCACACAGTGGAGTATCTCCTGATCCTTCCAAGGTGGCTGCTGTTAGGGATTGGAAATTACCAGCAAATATTAAGCAACTGAGAGCTTTTTTTTTCTGGTTATTATCGCAGATTTATGAAAGGATATGCTTCTATTGCATCTCCACTTACGGATATGCTACAGAAGGATCAATTTCAGTGGACAGAAGCTGGGATGGCTGCATTTACTCGATTGAAAGCAGCTCTGATTGATGCCCCAATTTTGGCTTTACCGGATTTCACTAAGCCATTTGAGGTAGAGACTGATGCATCAGGGACGGGTGTGGGGGCTGTCTTATTACAGAATAAACATCCCATCTCTTATTTTAGCAAGAAACTTGCTCCACATATGCAAAAATCTTCTACATATGTGCGAGAGTTATTTGCTATTGTTGAAGCTGTTAAAAAATGGAGGCAGTATTTACTGGGATCTCCTTTTATCATTAGGACTGATCACCGCAGCCTCAAAGAACTGATAACTCAAGTTATACAGACACCGAGCAACAAAAATTCTTGTCTAAGCTTATTGGTTATGACTATTCGATAGTCTATAAAGCTGGGATTGAGAATCAGGTAGCAGACTCTCTTTCAAGACAGTATGAAGGAGCTTCTTGTTATGCTTATTCAATTCCTATTCCATCTTATTTGGAGCAATTAAAGACAGAATATCAAACTGTACCTCAGTTTCAGCGGATCATTGCAGATTTACACAATAATAGTGGCAAGGACAATTTGCACTGGCATAATGGATTATTGTATTTTCACAGGAGACTTTTCTTGGTGCCGAATCTGCACTCATTCCACTTTTATTGGATGAGTATCATTCTACTCCTACTGCTGGACATTTCGGAGTAGAAAAGACTTACAGAAAGTTATCAACGGATTTCTATTGGAAAGGTATGAAATCTCGAATTGATCAGTTTGTGAAAGATTGTTCAGTTTGCCAACATGTTAAGTATGCCACTAGATCTCCTGCTGGCCTACTTAGTCCATTGCCTATACCAGAGAAGATATGGGATGACATTTCTATGGATTTTATCACATGCTTGCCAGTCTCTCAAGGGTACTCAGTGATTTTTGTGGTAGTCGACCGTCTCTCTAAATATTGCCATTTGGGGCCCTTACCAAGTGGCTTTACCACTAAAGTGGCTCAGCTATTCTTGAATATAGTGGTGAAGTTACATGGGTTTCCTAAGAGTATCATATCAGATAGGGATTCTATTTTCCTTAGCAAATTTTGGCAGGAGCTTTTTCGCTTGAGTGGTACTCGTTTGTCTATGAGCAGTGCCTATCATCGGAGACTGATGGACAAACAGAGGTCATTAATAGAGTGATTCAGCAATATCTGAGGTGTTTTGTAATGAATACACCTAAGATGTGGGTCAATTTCCTTCCTTGGGCAGAATTTTCATACAATACATCCTTACATTCTGGCACTAAGATGACTCCTTTTGAAGTAGTGTATGGCAGAACTCCACCATTAGTTCCTTCTTATACTAGAGGAACTACCATGGTAGAAGCAGTAGATCAGGAATTATTGACACGTGATCAAGTATTGGGGTTACTTAAACAAAATCTATTGCAAGCACAACTGAAGATGAAACACTTTGCAGATAAGCACAGAAGAGATTTAGAGTTTCAACCAGGGGATTTAGTTTATATTAAACTTCAACCATATAAACAACTATCTGTTTCAAAGGAGTCCACACACAAACTATCTAAAAGGTTTTATGGCCCTTATCCAGTGATTGAACGAATTGGGTCAACTGCATATAAGGTGCAGTTACCACAGGAATCTCGTATTCACAATGTGTTCCATGTTTCTGTTTTGAAAAGAGCACATGGTATCACTGTACCCTCGACTGAGCTACCCAGTACAGAGATTGATGTCATCCTCTTATACAACCTCTGTGTATACTAGATTCGAGGGTGATTACTAGGAATGGAGTTCGAGTGAAGCAAATCCTAGTACAGTGGGTCGGACTTCCTCCAGATGATACATCATGGGAAGATTGGGACAGTTTCCAACAGATTTACAGATCATATGACCTTGGGGACAAGGTCCTTTTTTACGAGGAGGGGAATGTTACCAACCGTACCAGAAAAGTGCCTACGTGGCATAGAGATTACATTGTGGGGTGAAGATACACGGAATCAAGATACAAGAGTAAATAATAACAGAAATTGTTGTAACAAGTTGCATGTAGGCAGTTGGTTGTAACCGAAAATTAGATATTGACAGATGTATAATCTATAAATAGAGAAATAAAACAAAAGAAAAGGATCATTCCTGTTTAGATCCAACACTTGTGTGTGTCAAAGGAGAGTGGCTTCTCGAACAAGCTTATCTTACACCTGCAAATCAAATAACACAGTTAGTAAGGAAACCCTAATTTCAGAGAAGAGAAAAGAGAGAAACACAAGAGGAAATTAGGACAAATACTTAGCTTGTGAGTGTCCGTGAGAGAGAGAATCGGAGAGTGTTAGGGTTTTCTATTCCATGAGAGGCTTGACTTGTGGGCTTGGGCTCTCTTTGGGTTTTAAGCCTAACAGAGACACTACGGATGGCTTAGTTATCAACAACGAGAGACTAGGGGCATGAGAGACTTTATTTATCTTAATTACTTGAACCAAGGGTTTTAGCATATATACATGGAAAGAGAGTCTGTAGTGATTAGCTGAGATGACCCCAAAATGCACTGGCTTTACATACCATATGACTTTTTATACGGGTAGATGGATTGATGCAAGATTAGATACATCCTAATTATTCTTTTGTACCTATAGGGAAATTGTGGAGTATAAATTATAGGGAAAAATTGTTGGTAGAGAGTAACCTATTATGTAGCCTCACACGTTGTGATGACTTTATCCTCTTGCAAGAGAGTTTTGATAAATTATTTTAGATTTAAAAGTGTTGTTGAAATCACCATGTATCAACATCTATTCCACACTAAACCAAAAGATTGCATGTTCAGCTTAGTATTGGAAAAGAAGACTAAGCCTAAGCTGGTGCCTAACACTTGATTGGCCACCTAAGAAATATAGCAAATTGGTTAGCATCCATCTTTTTGAGGATGGTATTTATTTATATCTTTGTTTGATCCATCTTAATTTTATTTTTTCATTTAATTAAATGCTTTTCTCAATGAATTACAACTCATGCATATATATATTTATATATATAATATAATGCAAAGAAATACCATTACTACTGTTTGGAAAAATGAATCACGTTCTTTGACTTAATATGAATTATCTCTCAATTTAACACTAAAAAATGTTTAGTAACCTTAACTACGATCAACATCTTTAGCCTAAAAGTTTTCTTTATAAAATAGCTTAATAAGATTAGCATGTTTGCTTACCTTTTATAATTGATTATCAAGTTTACTTACTTTGCACAGCAATAACAACTATTTAAGGCACTAATAAAGGATTTTATATATATGAAAATGATTTTCATTTAATTCATAAGCATCCTAGCTCCAAAATGCCATCAATCGATATGAAAGCAATAGAGTCAAACAATGCGACTCTCTCTCTATAGTCCTTGAAACTTATCTATGTAGTAAAGAGTTACGCTCGATTGTAGTTTAAGGTTTATGATTTTGTACACTACTATAGCCATGGGTGGGCCTAATAATCATGTCATGATAATGTGCTTAGCTGTGTGTATAATCATGTTTTGGATCATTTCTCTAATTTCCTTTTTGTTTTTCATTTTTTCAAACTTTTTTCTAACAAATTGTTTATCAGAAAATAGTACAAATAAAAAAAGTTGATAGTTCTTATGAAAAGATTAAATGGATCAAATTTATATAAAATATAAGTACAAATCAAATATATTTATAAGTATCATTTTGATAAAGATACAAATGAATAACAGACCATATAAACAAACCCTTCATTTTACTACTATCTTTTTTTTTTTTTTTTTTTTTTTGCACCATTTTGAAAACATCACAGATTACTTAGAGGACACCCATACATCGTGGACTAATGGAAACCCCCACAAGCAGGTACGATGAAGATTAATTGTGACGATACAATTGATATACGAAGGAGAGTTGGAGGTATTGGTTTTGTTGCTCACAACTTAGGCAAGTTATGCATGGATGTAGTATCACAACAGACTAATTGCTTCGATATGGAGGTAGCCGAAGCATTAGCAATAAAAGAGGCAATGCTTTATGCACTATCTTGTGGTTGGCTTTATGTGGAGTTTGAAACAAATAGCTCTTTGGTAGTCTCTTCTTGTAGGGATATAAATAAGACTTCACGGCAAGCCAAACTTTCAGAGAGGATATTTTACGATTACAACCTAGATTTACTTACTGTTTTTTCAATTTAATTTCTAGAAAGGCAAATGCCTATGCTGGCTGGTTGCTTTCTATGGCAAGAACGGGGTGAGTTTCACCATAAGAGATTATGCTCTCCTACCCCCTTTGTTTGTGTTACTTTTTGTTGATATGGGATCTAGACCATCTGATGGTTAATTTGAATTGAAGTATGAATTCAACATGAATAAAAGCATATCTTTCTTGGCCAAAATAATAAATAATAATAAATAAGATACCTTAATCTTAATGGCTTAATTCATTAAATTAAACTGCATATACACAAGCTATAATGTCACGTTTGATAACATGAATAGAATTGATAATTTGATTTTATTGTTGTGGAATAGCTATTCCCTCATTTGGTTTATAAAAAATTCTACATAAGAAATTTTTATAATATAACGTAGAATAGATAATGTATCTCTATTTCTTCCTTTTAATTGAGGAATTGTTATTCCTTACAAAAAAACAACCTTTTTCTTAAAAATAATTTAAATCATAAAATAAAGGAATTGTTATTTTCATAGCCTTATCTTCAGTTATGGGGTCATGAGGATTCTTTTCTACTAAAGTATAACCGAAGACATGATTGGTGTTTCTACTAATATATCGTGTTATACTACCTACAATAATTAAGTCTCTTTGTTAACGTTAGCCCATTTAGTAAAGGAAGGGGGTATGTTTGGTAATTTTATAATCCAAGATTCAACTAGCCTAGAAGCGTATGATTTGGCTTTGCATAAGATTACCTTACTTTTGCACACTAGAAAAAGTCATAAGAGTTATCATTTACACTTGCATGGACGATATGTGTCAATACCATATCTGTTTTAATATATGGAAATACGAAGATGAAAATATAACTGATTATGAATCATAACATGATATAGGATGAGTTTAAGGTCAAAACAAGTAAGTTGTAAAAGTTTAAGTTTGATTGGGGAATGAATGTTGAATTTTGGATTTCTACAATTTTTTTACAGATGTAACGCCGCCATCTGGAGAATCTACACCGCCGACGTAGAGACAGCATAGGAAGAAAACAATAGCATTTTTTTTAACACTGGATGGAATGCCATTGGTGTATACAAGCATTTCTTTTGACGCTGGATAGGAACACCGCTGACATTCATGGATTTGCCGGCATATGTTATTGGATAGAAATTTTAAGAATTCAACGCCTCGATGAATGCCGCCAGTGTTCATGTTATTTTTGCCAGCATAGGGTGTATGTCGACAAATTAAGATGTACGCCGCCGGCGTAGGTGCCGGCGTATAAGCAATTTCTATAAATATGATACGCGAGAAGATGGTTTTGACAGAAACGTTTATTTATCTTTTTCCTTCGTAAAAGAGAGTTTTAGAGCGTTCTTGGAGTTCTAGGGTTGGAGAATCATCAAGAAGGTATTTTTTATCCAAAGTAAGTGATCTTAACCTTCTTCTATGAGTTGTATATGAATTTGTATAAGTTTCCTTAGGGTTTGGTTGGATTTTTGCATGAAGGTTCTTGTGAGGAAACCCTAGCATGTGTTGAGATCCGTGATTGGTGAATGCAAGTCGGGTTTTAGCGATTCAAATCAGTAAGTTTATCTCCTCTATGGTGGATTGAAACAAAAGATGAGTTAAACAATCCTTATACGTTCTTTATGTTATGCAAATTAGGGTTTTGGTGAAATATTTGGTGTTTGTGGAGTTTTATGCGGTTCATTGTTGTTCTTGAGGATATTTGTGGAGTTTGATCGGAGTAGATTGTACAGATAGTGGAGATTTCTTCTCAGGTTAAGGTTTTTGGAGAATTCATGTCTGTTAACATATATTGATAATGTGTTCATGTCTATTGACGTATATATATGTATATATATATGTTGAAACAGAATATTTGGAGTTTGTGGAATTGTTGTTGGTGTTGATATAGGAGTTTGTGGAGTTCGGCTTGTATTTATTATTGTTGATATCGGATTTGAGGATTTGAATTGTATTCTTGAAATTGAGAAAGGTACGACCAATCCCTGATTGTTTTTTTTACTTGTAAGTTTAGTATTGATTGATTGGTTGTATGAATAGAATTTCATAATAAACCTAATTATATTCAGCTTAATAATTGTCTGTTTGGTTGTGCTGTTCTTTGACCAGTAAAGACCTAGCAGACCGTGATACTAGTGAGGCACCCTAATGATCTTAGCGTAAGGTTATTCCGAATGGACTCGTACCTTGATATGATTCCGGTAGAAATAGATGTTTCGGATTCGAGTGTTTGGGAGTACCCACTCATCCATATATAATATATTATTTCAAAAGAGTTGTTTATTTTCAAAGGGTCTGAGTAACTCCGAGTTCGGGATTAGAGTATATCTAATACTGGATTGTGTTTGTTTTGTTGGCTTAAGAAAGATAATAATATGAATGTTTGCATTAGATTAAGTTGCATGAATTATCTATTTGTTATATGTGCATATGCATTTGTTTTTGGATTGGAGTTTCATACTAGGGGTCGCCGCTCATTCTTTTAAATTTCGAGTACAGGTGAAGAGGATATAGTATATGATCTTTCTGGATATGAGTTATTCTTTGATAACAGGGATGGCGATAGTGGACCCGACTACCCAGCCTAGAGCTAGGCTTCAGATATCAGGATTTCTAAAGAAAAAAAACTTTTAGGTCTCTTGAAGTTGTAGTTGGATGTTTAGGTTGGTTTTAATGAAAGGATTTTAATGGGAACAGTTTTAGTTTCTATTGTTTTGTTGGCTGTGTTATGCTGACTTGAATTTTATGTTTGAACCAGGAGTTTATGTTTTATGAAGTATATGTTTTTTAGTTTAAACAGGTTTCGTATCCTATGAGATACTGTAAGTGTGTTTATAGGTGATTAATGTATTATTATGGATATTAGAGCCTTTGCATATCTTATATAAGAGAGGATACGTGGCGGGTTGCAATGTCTCTTTTTAGGGCGTTACATTTGTAATATATAAATATATATTATAGTCTAAATGCCTACATCTTTTAATCTACAAGCTTAACTTGTCTACCTAAGTTTTACTCGATTCTCACTAACTGGTAGGTTGTTCCTATCTCTAACAAACCTATAGCTCCGATACCTAACTTTGTCACACCTCAAAACAGGGGCTTCAGTAAGATCATCCTAAAGTTATCATATCACATTTGCACCCATAATATGAGAACTGCTTTGCAAGTCAAAGATTACAAGTGTAAGCCCCAAAATTTCAGTAAATAATTCCAAAATGAACTTCGAAAATAAACTCTAAAAATGACTCCAAATTAAAACTGAACTTCAACAAGTCCTAAATCACGAACGAATCCGGAAATTTCTTAATCTTGAGAAAACAAAAATCCTTAAAAATAAAATAAGAACTCAACAGTCTTCGAATTCAAAACCGCTACGTATGACAAATTGTATATTTAACTCCAAATTGTAAAATCGGGTAATATAGAACCCAAAAACAAATTATTAAAAAGTAAATAACAATAAACCTTCGGAAATAAAACTCAATTCAAGAATTCCAAAAATGTTGAGAGATATTAAATACTTACAAAAATAAAATTTTAAATAAATTTCTCAAATTAAATATGTTGTATAAACATAAAACATCAGTTTCCAAATTGGCAAAGATCTAAACGGGAAAATCACCCGGGAACCCTAAGTGGAATAAAGTTGTTTTAGTCCGGCAATCTCGCGCGCTTAACCGTAGAGGCTGAGGTATAGTTTAAGTGTAGAGAATAACTCGTAGTAATATAAGATTGATTAAAAATATCAGATTGGTAAATATTTGACCTATTTCGAACCCGTTCGAATACAGACTTCGAAAAGCGTGTCCTGGGACTCGAGATATCAAAAATATACCATTAATACCGTTAGACTCGTATTTTTATAAGGATTTCAAAAATATCAGTTTTATAATTTCTCGATAAATAGAATTATCTTATTTTGCGATTTTATTCGTATTTCATTACTACCGGTAATTAACTAGTCTTTTGGTATTATTCATTACTATTCATTACACAGTTTTATTATTCTTATAATGTAAACCCCATTTTTTCTAGTAATCAAGTAAACTTCAGCAACCGGAAAACGAAACCCTAAACCGGTTTAGTTCAAGCTTTGTGAGAGAAACTTAAAAACCCTAAATCTGGCTTTTCTTCGGTTTCATATCAAAAGAACTTTTATAAAATAATTTAATGTGGATTATTGTTTTAAAGTATATTTTAAACCATGGAAAGTTTTTATTTCAAAAAATTTTCTATTCTGGGCCTTCCTCAGCTCCATTATGGAAAAGCGAGCCCTGAAACTAAAAACTCAGAAAAATATTCTGGAATCCTCTTTAGAACCGAAATTTTATAAGGATTTCAAAAATATAAGTTTTATAATTTTTTGAGTTATAAAAATTACAGTCATAGTCTTTTTCCCGTATTTTCTTTACTATCAGTAAAGTAGATGTCTTGTCTACTATTTATCACTATTCACAAGTACAACCTACTACACACACAACACATACTCTAGTCTTACATCCTTACAAATACTCATTATATTTTCTTTTCCAAGAAATTTTTGTCTCTTAAATAAATTATCACATTTAATACTTTATTTCATAAATTACAAATTTAGCAAATTCAAATCTCTCCCTCTCTCTCACTCAATGGATGGCCGGCACACACCCTCCTAATTTGCCTCCATATTGATTTATTTTATCTCTTTTTCATAAATAAAACAAACCTAATTCACTAATATAATAATCTTTAACTTTCTCTTTCCTTCGTTTTCATTTCATTTG
Organism: Combretum micranthum; assembly: GCA_024138025.1. Classification (NCBI taxonomy): domain Eukaryota; kingdom Viridiplantae; phylum Streptophyta; class Magnoliopsida; order Myrtales; family Combretaceae; genus Combretum; species Combretum micranthum. Next base: position 65,006 of record JAMXBD010001350.1, read on the forward strand.
TTCAAAAAAGCACAAAACCCTCTCTTTCTTCCCTCCATTGCCTTGCGCTTTCCATACCCCCACACAAACTCACACAACTTCATTTCTTCATTCTATTTCAAGCTTTAGGTGATGAACCCTAAGCCTTTCTACCCTTTAATCTTGTAATGGCAAGATTATTCATGAGTATTTTCACTCTAAGTCCCCATGAGCACTTGCTAGGGATAAGAAAATGCTACTATATGAATATCAAGCCATCACAAGAGTAATCTTGTGATGGACCCTAAGCCTTCATTTCTCATCTATTTCAACTTTTAGGTGATGAACCCTAAGTCTTTCTACCCTTTAATCTTGTAATGGCAAGATTATTCATGAGTATTTTCACTCTAAGTCCCCATGAGCACTTGCTAGGGATAAGAAAATGCTACTGTAAAAATCAAGCCATCACAAGAGTAAATCTTGTTTTGATTAAAGTTTTTGTTGGAATATTTTCATGTTCATGCATGTAAAAGTGGAATAATAGAGATCTTGCATAAAAATCCATGTTCATGCTTTTAAATATTCATTTCATACATCATAAGTAGTAGATCTAGCTTTTAGATGCTTATACCATACTTGACATTTATGATCTTATGGATGCTTTATGTTTTCATGCATTAATGCTCATAAAAGCTTTGTTTTGTGCATATAGATGTTGTAGTTGGTGGATCCTTAGGCAAATAAAACAACTCAAAAAAAAGAGAAAAGTTTTTGTTGAAATGTTCAAAGACAAATTCGTATGATTTCAAAGCCCTATTTTAAAAACCCTTGTATCAACTTTGAAACTCATATTTTATGTGAAAAATGAAGGGTATAGGTAATAGGTATTATTAAGTAGATGTTTTTATAAGTTGAAAGTTTTGATGAGATTAATGTGTAAAACAAGAAGTAGAATCAAGATAGAAAGTTTTGAGTTATTAGTCAACTTGTGAAATTCGTAATTTTGAATGTAGGCCATAAGACACCTATTATCTAAGCTTAAAATAGAATTTTATGTATTAAATGGAGTCCTTAATAATAGTATCATAAGTCTAAATTTTAATGCATTAAATAGGTTTTCCCAAAGGAATCATTCAAAAAATTTGATTTCTAAAAATTTCGGATTTTTGAGTAATCCTATTTGAAAACATATTTGCAAGTGTAAAATGCAAATTTTTATGTAAAAATGAAGGTCTTAGGTAGTATATGTTGTGAAGACACAATTTTACTAAGATAACTAGAAATTCCTAAAAATGAATGCAAAACATAAGTGTGATGTCAAGTTACAAACTAGATTTTTCATAGGTAGGTTGTTATTGTGTGTTAAAATAAGAAGTTATAAAATTTTCTTTTAGGCAAAAATCATCAAGATCATGTGTTACGCTCTGAGGGGGACCCTAAACGTGTCAGTCCGCCGTACACATACTAAAGCCTAGGAATGACTACCTAGTCACGCAAAGGCTTCCATATCATGGTACAAGGCTTACATCACAACCAAGGGAACGCATCAAAGTAGCGCAATTTATATTGATGATAAATAAGTAAACAAGGCAGAGATATTCTTATCATAAAACATACATATTACATTTCAATTTTAGGGGCATATCCCTATTACTTCAAATAAATATACATTACTAATCATATAAGTCAATTACATATAAAGAACTTTACAAAAATTACTTCATCTTAAGATTTCATTTCCTTCATAGAAGCTTAACATCATTCCATGACTTCCTTAATGTCATGATCCCAATTTAAGCATCGTTAACCTGTTTCAACAAAATCTATAGGGATATAAGCTTCAACTAGCTTAGTGAGATATTCATTTTCATTCACACCATATATTCAAACAAGTTCATTTAGATTTTCACGCATATGCTATGCATACAATGCAACAACCACATGATTACGCAAATATATATAGTTATCTCGAAACCATATATAGAACGGATTTACCCTTCCGTATCAAAGGTTAGGGAATCGAGGTTGAAGGTCTCAACCTTTTACTAGTCCTCAGGTCCTCACCCACAGCGTTCGGTTGGCTCGGCTCGGAACCTAAAGTCACTTTCCCCGAGCAATTTAGATTCTCCAAGAAGGAACATGGCCCGTGGCACCACACGATCACAGCCAATCCAACTCTACGCGTAGGAGTAGCAGCCTTCCGAAATAGATGTAACTCGATGGATGCTATGCGTGAGCGTTTTATTTTTCTAAAGCCAAACCTTATGAAGGTTTATTAGGGCGATCAATCAATTTAGCAAACAATAAACAGTCATACACGTAAGTAAACAAAATTATTTAAACAAGCAATTCGAAGTTACGATATTCTTAAGTTTCATTTCACGCATAAACATAGAATCACATATATACACATAATCCCGTATTCCCCAAATATATATCCATTTTTATCTTTTCTTAGTATACTAATGCTACTACTTTACAAGCACAAGTAAGGTAACGAAATTAGGAGGAATAACTCACTAGTCCATTTCGCAATCTTCTAGTCGTAGTAATCCTCGGGTAGGGTATTCTCGTATCCTTCATCACTAGAGAAATACCCGGGATGAGTTTTCATGGAATTTCTATCCTTAGAGATTCTAAACTTTACTTAAAATCGCGGTAAAGTCGTATAAGAGGAAATTCCAACTTAAAATGGCCATAACTTGCTCATTTTAACTCAGAATTCCGCGTATAATATACCGTTTTCTACCTATTCGAAAAGACCTATCCATTTCTAAACTTATCTTTGTCATAAAAGGTCATTTGGGTTCCGAAAATGTTGGTTACAAATTTAAAACGAATTATTTCTAAACTTTTGCAAATCTATTTCTAACTCAACTTCATTTTAAAGAAAATCCTTTTGTAACAATATATATATATATATAAATGTATATTTGATAAATACTTTAAGTATATAAGTAAGCTCACTTTATATGCAAAAATCCTACTCAACAATTTATTTCATAAAACAATTCAATTTGAGTTGTTAAAACTTTAACTTTGATAATTTCTTTTCAAGTATTTGAAGAAACTTTATATTTTCTTAGTTTGTTATAAATGAGTATATTCTTACTTTATTTTCTTCATTCTTTTTCCAAAACAAGTAAATTTTTCCTTTAACCTTAGTCTTTCATAAGTTTTACTTAAAATCAAATTTATCAAAAGTATATTAAGTTGTTGAAAAACCTCCTTGTGAATTTGCATGTTAGAATGGTTCTTGAGTCTTGTCTCTATTATTTAAAATATAAGTTTTGTTTTCTAAAACTTATTCTTTTATTTCTTTCGAAAAGAATCATCTTTATTGGTAAAATCATTTGTTTCTAACCTTATCTTATTTATATTATTTGGAAAAATAAGTCTTTTTTTGGGGACTTGAAAATAATTATTTTCCTAAGTGGGTTATAACTTTATGGATTGATTTTTATCTTAACTTTGAAAACTAGTCTAGTTTGTTTTCTTAGTTTTATTATGAAGTTTAAAAGAGTTTAAATCTTAAGTTTTTTATAAAAATTTTTAATATTAATAAGTTATTTTATTAAAGCTTAGGTTAACATAATATAATGAAAATGTCTATTTCTTAAGTTTCTTTGGTAAAACCATCTTTGTTATTTAAGGAAACGTTTGAGAAAAACTCTATTTATGTATTGTTGATAATAACTCATTATTTTGTGACAAGTCACATAATGGAAAATTTAGTTTTAAGTTCCTTTAATATAATAAAATTCTATTTTGAAATTAGTTGAGATATTAACATTATGTAGATGCAAGTATTATGAGCATGTAAAATAATAAGAACATAAGAAAATACTTAGAAATAAGCAAGAAAATAAATATCAGGTATTGGGAACCTTAGCTTTATCAAAGGTATCCCGGTCAAGTATTGGAGCCTTAGCTTCATCAAGGCACCCGGGACTAAGAATGGACTAGTCCCGAAAGATTAAAGAAAACAAATAAAAGATTGTTTTGACTTGATATGGACAAGTCTAAGACTAGAAAGACTAGTCTTAATAATAACATGAAATAAATAAATTGCATAACTTGAAAGTAAATAAATAACAAATGAGTTTATATGCTCTAAATAAATATATATACATAATATACATAATACTATATAAGTTAGGTTAGAAGCAAATAATAACAATAATAATAACAACATAATAAAATAGAAAGCTTATGTACAAGAACAAAACATGAACATGTTGTTGTTTTTACTACTCATATGAGTTTCAAAACAACACCATAATCATGTTAAGTTACATGACATGAGTGAATAATAGTTGGAAGAAATCTTTACCTAAAGTGTGTAAGTGGTATGAAAATGGTAGATGAAATGGGTATTATGGGAGTAGTGATATGTGATAGATAGTTTATGTATAAGGAATGGTTTTTATGAGGAATTGGTTTGAGAGAGTTTTGGTAGAGAGAATTCTTGAGAAGATTTGTGGAGAGATTTTGAGAGATTTTTTGTAGAAAAATGAATTGTGTGAAAAAATGAAAGAGGAAGGGGGTATTTATAGAATTTTTGGAGTGAAATTTAGATGTAATAAAATAAATTGAAAAAGAAATAAAATTAGATGAATGGGAGAGAGATAGGCACCGATTTGCTTGTTGTAGAAGGGGAAATTGATTTATTTTATTTGTTTTGTAATAAAAGAAGTAATGTGCAAAGTTTGATGTGATTAAAGTTGTATTGGAAATATAAAAAGTAAGAAAATAGATATGTAGGTGTAACTAATAAGTGTAAAAAAAAGTAGAGATAGTGAAATAGTAATGAATAGTAGAAAAGTACTATGAATAGTAGACTAGACAATAAAGTACCGGTAGTAATAAAAATACTCGAATCGAGCTATATCTGTAATTTTTAGCTACCAAAAAATTCTAAAACTGATATTTTAGAATCCTTATATTTTTACGAGTCTATTGGTATAAACGGAATATTTTTAATATTCCGATCCCTTTGACACGCTTTTTGGGAATTGATCCCATTTGAGTCCGAAGGACACTCGAAATTCGTGAATCTGATATTTTTATGTTACCCTATATTATTTCGAACTATTTTAAGCTATAGACTTAATTTCGTTTTCTAAGGTTTGAAAACGCGGGATTGCCGGATCTTGAACACTAGGGTTCGTTATAGGCTTTGTTGGCTTTAGGATTCCGGTTTGACTTTTGGTTTCATCGAGATATTTGTAAGATCGTATAATTTTCAGGTTTTGATCGTTTTATATTTTTAGCTCGATATCTATGGTTTATCTTATTTTATTTGTGATTAATTAATAGTTTTTAGTTCTCGGGATCATTTAACCGAGTCTTTGGTTGTGAGTTGACTCAGTTTGACTTTTGGTGAAAATTGAAATTTCTGATTCTAAAATTTTACCCAAGGATTTAAGATTTTATTAATTCGTTGTTAAGCGGTATTTGGATCTATTGTTTTGATATGCGTTTTAGGAATTGGGTAGATGATTTGATTGGTGTACGGACATTGATTAATCCGATAGTTGGACTTTATATTTTGTTTCAAGGGTTCTCGTTTCTCAGGATTGAGAAAACTCGTTTTTTATCTTATTTGGATTAAGTTTTAACTTGATTCGATTTTTAGGGTTTCGTTTCCGGTGTTTTGACTCAGTCTAGAATTTGGATTTTATCTTGAGTCGATTTTTGGGATTTAAATTTTTGATATTAGACTTCTAGGATTATTTTTAAGAATTATGAAATTTTCGGGGGTTTACATCATGCATACATTAAACTCATCACATGTCATTCATGTTAGGAAATCATTCATATTTCATGTATACTTGATTTATCAAATAGAAACATTTTAAACAATTACAAAACTATTTTTCGGAAATGGGGATCATTACTTATCAGATCTGATCCTTCTGTTTTGTGACACAAATATTTTCAAAACTTGAAAATAATATTAGAATTAGATAGATCTTTTGAAGTAGATAGAGATCGATATATAATTTGCTAAATTCCAAGTTGAAACGACCATGTTATGGCCGTTTTAATTTGGAATTCCCACTTAGAACGAGAATTACGAATTTGATAGTTTGTATAAGATAGTTTGGATTAGTTAAGTGATGAAATACTTATTATGGTATTTCTTCCTTTTTAGGTGACCCCGAAATCGACGATTCCCTACCACCGGATTACTTTTACTAAAAGATCGGTGATCCAATGGCCGAGTGAGTATTCTTCTTATTTTGTTACCTTATTTGTGCTTGTATCTAGTTGCATTAGAATTATAGGAATATTATAAAAACCGATATGAATGGGGATGGGATAAATGATGAGACTTTGATGTATGTATGCCAAAGAATACTAAAGCATATTAAAACCATGATTCGATTGGATAACTGCACTGTTAATATTACTTATGTTATGTGTATGATATTGGTTGGTTACTCTAAAGAATGTATGAATATTTTGACCTAAGCAAAAATTTAAATTGGTCATGTATCGCATCGGACGTGTTGCATTTGGTAGCATGCTACTCTTACACAGGTCGATCGGTATGGTCAGAGGACTCGTTTGGATAATGAGATCCGGTGCTAGAGCTCATTCATAGGGAACTAAGGCACATCGGGGATGCATTCCATGGGTGAGCCTAGCCGAGTGCTATGAGCTAAGGGCTCGAGGACTAGCAGCGGTCGTGTAAACTTTCAATACCATCCCTAACCCAAGATACAGAGGGCGTAAATCCGTTCTATGTGTAGGTTCCGGATACCCATACATAATTGCCTTCTCATGTGTTTATTCATGCATAGCATATGGTTGATTTATAACTTGCTTGTTATGGTACGAAATTAAGGGAATTCTCACTAAGCTAGTGTAGCTTATACCTCAATAGATGTTTGAATGAATAGGTTATCTCAAGAATACTAAGTGGGGACCAAGATGGTTGGAGTCGAGAATGACTTCGGGATTCCGGCAAGGAATAAGAATGCTTGAAGATATTTGCTAGGTTTTGTAAATTGCCTTGTAATAGTTTTATATAGTGAAATCTTTTGATAAATTGTTATTGAAGTATGATGATTTGTATTTGAAGTATAGTGAAGTGTAGTTCATTTACATTGTTACTCAAGTTGTACCAATATAAAACGTATTACTCCGATATGTCTCCTCCATATATTAGACGCCTTGTACATAGTATGGAAGCCTTCGCGTGACTAAAGTGGTCATTCCTAGGGTTTACTATTGTGTACGGCGGACTGCCACGTTTAGGGTACCCTTCGGGGTGTGACAACAAGACTGTATTTATGTATTAATTTCTCATACAATGATTATACATATACATATAATTTTATTGTTGAAACTCAATCATGGAATCCAATTTTCCACATTTCACTAAGATTATAGGGAATTGGTATCCCTACCAAATAATAAAAATTAGCTTTAAACTTATTTGAAAAAAAGCTTGAATAACTATATGATTTGTTTATTACATAATCTAAGTTCATCATACATGTAACCTAACTTTTCTATTTTCAAGATGTCTGGTGAAGGAGCACTCTCTACACATTCCTAGCTCAATTCCCGCATGCATTATTCCTGCACAACAATTGTTAGGGGATAAGTGAAACCACAGTTCAGTGAGATAACCTGATCAGACCACACATCAAGCAATAATAAGCAAGTATAATTAGCAAGCACATGCATTGCAACAATCAATCATATGCACAAGTACAAGTTTAGACAACTCGAAATCCAAAAAGGATGAGATTTATGCCCTCCCATTAGGGTTGGAAGGAAACCATGAAGACTGATCTACCGTGCCTAGGAGAACCAAAGAACCAGGGAAGAATGGATACCATATACTCTCACAAATTAATTTTAAACATTTCACTCATATCCTTGGAATAAAGAAACTCCACTAAGTTATTACACCTTTTATGTTGATACCACAAGCGACGTTCCTTTAGTGCCAGTGTAGTTCCCATGGAACCAAAACAAAGGCAACCTTGCATAGAACTAGGAAATTTCCATTTAGAAAATCCTAGCGGTACAAGAGAACTGAAATGTTAATACGTAGTGGTGTCACCACTCCTTAATGCATCAAATGCAAATCGTGCAATGTATGATTAGTTTAATGCATAGTCGAATAGTATTACGTCATGTTCTTAAGTGGTCATACAATTCACAGGCAGACATCAACATGCCTCATACATTAATTATCATACACAGTAATTATCACTTTCAATATTATAAGTTGGCAACAAAACATACACAAAGCAGCACACGATATACCCAACCCCACATACATAGCAGTTTTAATATATTATTATATATGCAATTATATTACAAGCACAAACAATGTGATATGGACTAAGTTACTTACCTACTTGTATTGGTTAATCGTTATTATCTTTCAAAAAGTCCACAAACTGATCAGTATCACTTATTAGATGAATAGAAATATTCATCATTGAGACATGTAATTATATAATTATATTCCTATGAAAGCATAAGTGTTCTAAAATTGGTTTTTATATTTTATTTTTTGTTATTATTATATTTTTAGACATGTTTTCTCATTCCAAATTTGACTTATAAATAGTTGTTTTGAAGTTAAAAATATTTTATTTTTATAATATGACTATATAATTCAAGTAAATGAATTTTTCTCATAAAAAGTAATCTAAATGATTATGAATATCTATTTTTATCGTGTAATCTTTAACTAAATTTATATTACTCAATTTAACTCGGATTTTACACATAAATAGGTGTTAGAAAGCTTGTTTCAAGTACTATATGATAGTTACTTAATTTATTTGCATCGTAGTTTTTATTTTCCTTATTTTATGAATTTCTATAGATATTATAGTTTATTTCTCTTTCTTGTTTTTTTTTTATTAATTTCATTATTAAGCTTTCATTATTTATATGGGTCCTTTAATGTAATAATTTTAGGATAGCTAGTATTTACTATTTATTATTTATTTTCATTTTGTTTCTCTTGATTTTAAGTTACATTTCTATTTATAGTGGTCTCATTATATTAAATTTTTCTAACTTAGCTTGTTCATTCACGTCTATTTTGATGGCGTAATTTCTACTATTGTTTACTTCATTTGTTAACCTTATCTATTTATGCTGGTTAAAATTCCTATGATTCATGGTTTCATATCTTACTATTTAATTATTAGTTTTACCTTTCTAATGAGTTTACGAGTTCATATAAATTTTGTTTTGTATTTAAATTGCGGTTTGTTCCTATGAACTTGTTTTTGGTTGAAACTTTAGGATTAGTGCCTTACGATTATTTTAGCCTATTCAAGTCTTCTATTCCTATTTTCTATCAAGTATCATTCTTTTAGGATGTCTAGGTGGTATGACTTTTCAATATGATAACATATATGTTCATAGGGTCAATATTCCTTATAGGTACTCTAATGCTCATATTGGCTAACTTTCAGTATCTAGACGACGTTATAGGTATATTGTAATATACGAAAAAATGAAGATGAAAATATAATGGATTATGAATCATAAGATGATATAAAATGAGTTTAAGGTCAAAACAATTAAGTTGTAAAAGTTTAAGTTTGATTATGGAATGAATGTTGAAGTTCGGATTTCTGTAATTTTTGACAGATGCAACACCGCCATCTGGAAAATCTACGCTGCCAGCGTAAAGACCGGCGTAAGAAGAAATAGTAGCGTCTCTTTTAACGCTGGATGGAACGTCGTCGGTGTACGCGAACGTTGATTTTTATCAGTGTGATTTCTTTTAACGTCGAATAGGAATGCCGCCGGTGTTGGTCATGGATTTGCTTGCATATGTTATTGGATCGAAATTCTGGGAAATTCAACGCCTCGACGAACGATGCCCATGTTCGTGTTATTTTTGCCAGTATAGGGTGTATGCCAGCAAAATAATACATATGCCGCCGACGTAGGAGCTGGCATATGAGCAATTTCTATATATACGAGACGCTAGAAGACATTTTCGACAGAAATATTTTATTATCTTTTTCCTTCGTAAGAGAGTTTTGAAGCGTTCTTGGAGTTCTAAGGATGGAGAATCATCAAGAGTGTGTTTTTGGTCCAAAGTAAGTGATCTTAACCTTTTCTTATGTGTTGTATACGAATTTGCACAAGTTTTCTTAGGGTTTTATCAATTTTCATGAAGGTTTTGGAGAAAAACCCTAACTTTGTGTGGAATCCGAAATTTTGAGAAAAGATTCAGGTTTGGTGATCCAAACAAGTAAGTGAAGTCTTTTAAACGTAAAGATTCAATAAAGGTTCATTTTTTATATGAATGTAATTGTTTTCGTTGTTATGAATATTAAGGTTTTGGAGGATTATCGAGTTCTGTAGATGGTTGTGGAAGATTGATCGGATTAAATGATGCAACTTGGTGATTTTCTTTGTCAGGTTAGGGTTTTAGGAGTTGTAGTACATTAGGGTTTGTTTATATCGCGTTCTTATTTGCTCTATATATGTATGTTGTTAATAGGAGTTTGGAGATTTGGGTTGTTGTTGTATTGTCATTATTGATTAAAGTATTGTGGAGATTCGGGATATTTGGTTGTGGTTGAGTGTTGTCGATAAAAGATTTTTAGGAGATTCATATTAGAGTTCCTGGAACTGAGAAAGGTATGACCAATCCTTATTTGCTATTTGTGCTTGTAAGTTAGAATTGCGTGTTTAGTTATAGGAAATAGACTCATAATGAATCTAATGATGTAAACCCCGGTATTCTTGGTAGCTAGGAAACCCCCGGAAGTTGGAAGCGAAACCCTAATCCGATCAGGTTGAGTCTTGTGAGTGAAGCCTAGGAACCCTAAATCCGGCTTTCCTTCGGTTTCATAGTAAAATAAATATTATAAAGTGAATGAATTTAAATTATTGTTCCAAAGTACGTTTCAAACCTTTGAAAGTTTTAAATTCGGGAATTTTTCAATTCCGGGCCTTCCCGAGCCCAATTACGGAAAAGCGTGCCCCGGGCCACGGATTCAGAAAAATATTCCGGAATATTCATTAGAACCGTAATTTTATAAGGATTCCAAAAATATCAATTTCATAATTTTTCGAGCTATAAAAATTACAGTTATAGCTTTTCCCGTGTTTTCGGTACAACCGGTAAAGTAGATGTCTTGTCTACTATTCACAAGTACAACCTACACTACACACTACCCATACCCTATTCTTACATCCTTACAACTACTCATTTCAATTTTCTTTTCCAATGAATTTTGTCTCTAAATCAATTATTACATTTATTACATTTTCATTTACTAAATTACAAATATCAAATTTTTTAAACACACACACACACACACATGCATGATGGCCGGCGCCCCCCCTTGTTTTTCCTCTTCATTTAATTATTTTTTTTACTCCATTTTGTAAAGCTAAACCCTAATTTACTTCATATATATACATATTATACTCTCTCTCTTCTCATTTCTTCTCATTTTAACTTTTGAAAAAGAGAAAAACTCTCTCCTTTTACCCCCTTGTGCCGTGAGCTTGCCTCCCTCCCCATCCTCACTTTCCAACTTTGTTTCTTCTTCATTTCCATCTCAAGACTCCCTTGGTATGTTGATTTAGGTCTTGTTCTTCCTAGATCTTGTAATGGCAAGACTATATCTTGTGTGTTTTCTCATTTAATCCCCATGAGCTCATGCTAGGGACATGAAAACACATGAACAAGAATATCAAGCCATCACAAGACATGGATCTAATGTTTAGATGTGTTTTTGTTAAGATCTCCTCTTGTTCATGCATGTAAAGTAGTGATCTTGTACATATATTGTTGTTCATGTCATGAGATCCATGCTTTATATATCATATGTAGTAGATCTAGGGGTTAGACATTCACAACTTCATGTACATGCATGATCATAGGTTCATTTTGTTTTATATGCTTTGATGATCAAAAGAATGAGGTCTTGTTCATGTATAGTGATGTTAGATAGTGGATCTTCACATATAGGAAGCAAGAACATTGAAAAAGGAAGGACTTTGTCAAATATGAAATGTGGAAAACTCGGATCAAATGGAAACCCTACTTCAAAAACCCCCAAAATCATTTTTAAACTCATATTTCATAAGAAAAATGGAGGGTATATGTAATAGATACCTTGAAAGATTGATTTTCATAAGTTTGAATGAGTTTAGGCATGATAGGAATGTAAAACAAGTAGTGGAGTTAGGATGAGAAATATTGGAGTGTTGATCAATAATTGAAATTCGTAACTTAGGTTCATGCCTACAAGAACACTTGGTATTTAAGTCTAAAATGGATGTTTTATAAGCTAAATGAAGCCCTTAGATAATGTATACATTGGAGCTTCAATTTTTAATGCATTAGACAAGATTTTCCCTAAGAAAAATGCAAGAAAATGAAATTTGGAAAATTCGGATTTTTACAAGTAGCTTATTTAAAAACATGTTTACCAAATGAAAAATGTGGATTTTTATGCATGAATGGAGGCCATGACTATTATAGACTTTGGGAACTTATTTTTAGATAGGGAACAAGTGAACTACAAGGCTAAAAGTCAAAGAAACCCTAAGGAGTATAATATGGAAAAATAGTTTACTAGAAATAACCTTGAAAGATTTTCTAACACTTAGAAGTTCATAAGAATTATTATCACAAAAATTATCATGACCATGCACATATTGAGTTCATTACATGGCATTCACATTGCTAGTTCATTCCTATATCATTCATGCATGGATCATCAACTAGGAACAATTCTTATCAAAAGCAAAACAAATTTTTGAGATTAGAATAATTGCGGGACAGAACTGATCCCACTGTTCCGTGACCTTACTATTTTCAAAACTTGAATTTAATATTAGGAATAGATAGATCTTTCTAAGTAGATAGAGATCGATATAAAATTTGCGAAATTCCGAGTTAAAATGACCATGTTATGGCCGTTTTAAGTCGGAACTTCCGAAAATAGCGAGAAATCCGAATCCATCTAGTCTAGATATATAGTTTGATTTAGTTACATGATGAGAATCTCATTAGGATTATTCTTGCTTGGTAGGTGATCTCGAGCAGGACAACACGCTACCTCCCGACTACTATTATTAGGAAGTTGACGTCCAATGGCCGAGTGAGTTTACTTCCACTCTCAATTAATGCATGTGATTGTAATGTAGTGGCACTAGTGATGTAGGCAAAGATAAAAGAAATTGTATATGCATGATGGGGTATATGGGAATTATTTGTGTTGTTTATTGTTGATATGTGAAATGAAGCTTAAGGTATATCGAAACCGGGTGTTAAGATATTGACTGCTTTACTAGTATCTTACGATAAATGTCTGCGAATACTTGTTGGTCACTTAAAAGAATTGAATTAATGAATATTCGACTCCGACTATAAATTGAATTCATTCATGTCACGATGGGGTTGGAGCATTCGCATTGTTGGTTAATCGTGATCCATAAAACGAATTTGTTGGTTAATCGTGATCCATAAAACGAATTTATTGGTTAATCGTGATCCATAAAATGAAGTTTTATTAGTTGACCGTGAGCTTAAATGGCGTCGTACCACAGGATTCGTTAATCTGCTAACCCGGGATGGAGGGCGTAAGTCCATCCACATATGATTTCCGGACGGTCATATATTTGTTGTTCACATTTGTTTGATGCATACACTTGCCTGAATAATTACTTGTTTGAATGAATTATGTTTAATTGCGTTATGGAAGTATTACTCACTAAGCTAGTTAGCTTACGCCCCCATAGTTTCTATCTTTTGCAGCATGATTTTATATGGCTTAGGCCGAGACAAGCCACAGCGCAGGTACCGGAGATAGGAGTTTCCCATAGAAGTTTACTCCATTCCTTTTTGTATAGACTTCCATTGGAAACTAAAGACTCTGGATAACTGTAATAGACTGTTATTCTTTTGCGGGGGAATGCCCCTTAGATCTTGTAAACTTTAAATTATGCGTTTTGATTTATTATCTATGGCTAATGAATGCCTCGTTAAACTGTTTGACTCCATTTGTTGAAGTATTCTATTGTCGTAAAGGAACGGTTTACATCTACTTAAGTCCCAAAGGCCCCGAATAGGGAACTCGAGAGTCTTACTTAGTATGTGGCGGGCTGTTATGTTTAGGATACCCTACGAGGCGTGACAAATGATACTTGGCTCAATAACTTGTTTGCTGGGTGTGATTGGCTATGACCAATAAAGACCTAGCAGACAATGATATCGGTGTGGCACCTTGATGATCTTTGTGTGAGGTTGTCCCTAGTGGACTCGTGCATTGAGATGATTCCGGTAAAATGAGGTGTTTTGGATTCGGGGTGTTTGGGGAGTACGCACTCATCCATATATGTATATGATTATTATTTTCAAAGAGTTGTTTGGTTTTCAAGGCGTTTGGGTAACTCCGAGTTCAGGATTAGAGTATACCTAATTCTAGACTGTGTTGTGTTGTTGGCTTAAGAAAGATAATAAATGGCTATTTGCATTAGCTTAAGTTGCATGAATTATCTGTCTGTTGTATATGCATATGCATTTGTTTTCTTTTTTTTATTAGAGTTTTCGTACTGGGCGTCACCGCTCATTCTTTTAAATTTCAGGTACATGTGAAGATGATATAGTATATGATCTTTCTGGATATGAGTTATTCTTTGATCATGAGGATGGCGATGGTGGACCCGACTATTCAGCCAAGAGCTAGGCTTCAAATATCAGTATTTCTAAAGAAAAGATACATTTAGTCATTTGAGGCTGTATTTGGATGTTTAGATTGGTTTCAATGAAAGGATTTTGATGTAAACAATTTTTAATTTATGTTGGATTGGTTGGCTGTGTTATGCTGACTTGGATTTTATGTTTGAACCAGGAGTTTATGTTTTATGAAGTATATGATTTTAGTTTAAACAGGTTTCGTATCCTATGAAATACCCTATGTGTGTTTATAGGTGATTAATGTATTATTGTGGATATTAGAGCCTTTGCGTGCCCTATATAAGAGAGGATACGCGGCAAATTGTAATGCCTTCAAGTTAAGGCGTTGCATATATTTTACTAAATTTGAACTAAGTTAGGATATGGAATATGCAAGGTAAATCTTATTCTTGTGAATGGAAAATTTTAAGGTATAGGTTTTTCTAAAATGTAATTTGATTTTCCATTAATATTCCTCACAAGATGTAATGTTTAGCTTAATTAAAATAGGTATCAAGTACTATCACATGCACATTTTATTATTGCTCATAAACTCTAAGAAGATTGAATACATCAAGCTTCTAAAATAAATCAACACTTAATATTTTTTTCCTTGTTTCTATATATAAATGAAATATAAGCTATAGGATAGGTTAGATATTACCTTGTTTGGATATAGGATAAAGTGACAACTTTCCCCCCTTAGGGTGGACCGAATCTTCTACAATATGTTAAAGGAATAAGTTATTGAAATTTTAGCAATACTATATCAAATAAGACTACTTTTACCTTTGATTATGACTTCTAAAGTCTTGTTTATGCTATTGGATGCCTTATTTTTCTCCTTGAAGCTTCAATGGAAAATGGATTTTATTGGCTTTACTTTTGTTTATGTTATTGCTTTTTGTCTTGTAGGTCACGATAGGGTTCAAAGGGGAAAAATGGGGCTTTGTATTCATAGTATGTTTTCTTGAAAAGGAGATATAAGATATGGTGGAGGCATGGAATTTTTAGAATTTAGACTTGTCTATTTCACTTGGGCTTGTTGGTGATTCATGGTTGGGCTTGTTGTGGAATTAAATTTGTTTGTTTATAAATTATGTGTGTTAGTGTGTGAGTTATAAATGGGGTATGTTTGATATTGAGATGTGATTGGGGTGAAGCTTCTACACAATGAAAAGAAGGAAAGAAAAAAAAAATTGAACTAGCTAGTTCAAGTTTGAAATTTTCTAGGACAATTTATGGTATAATAAAGGAAGGTGGGAGTTGCTTTTACTGTCTATTTACTTGCTTAAATTATTAGTGAAAAAAGGAAGAAAAACCAAACTTTACAAGCTCCCAAAGTGAGTCATCAAGTTTTCATTAAATGTTGGGGTCATGTTGCATCTCATTGGATCAAGTGTCCTTTTCATTTAACTTGTTGAACTAAGTTATTCTATTTGCACAAGCAAAGACACAACGAAGAATTTTCATCGAAGGTAACCAGTCATGTGTCCCAATTTTTCATCATGTGTAATAGATTTTATTTGTAGGATAATTTTATAGTTATATATTTAGCTTTTTTCATTAGATACTAGCCCATACGTGTATAATTATTAGTTATTTGAGGAAAACAACTTTTAAATTATATGTAAGGGTCCTATATTTTTCTTATATAATTTTGGAGTTGAAAATTGAAATTTAAAATTGTTGTGATTGAATATTTTTAGGTTTTTTGCTTACGCAATTAAGGTTACTAGGCTTGATAGGTCAAATTAAGATATTATACTTAGTAGATTTAGAAAATTCTAAATTTCATTACTACATATTCAGAATTTTTATTTGAACCCTAGATTTACATATTTTCATCTGTTTTTAGTTATATAGCATATATTTCATCTTTAGCGATTTACTTTAAAATTTTTCTTAATCAACCAATAGACTCTAAAAATTAATCGTCTCTTATTTCTCTTGATTTTTAATGTCTATCATTTTGTTTAGTTAGTTATGATCCTTTTACATATAATCTTGTCTTTGATACCTTTTACTAGTCAGAAAAATTACTTATCCTATTATACATCATACTTCAGGATATTCTACAAGTGACTTAGTGCATTCTATCTAAACACCTATTTTTCTTATAGTCTACTTCGTGGATTTTAATTATTAATTACTTAATTCATAATAGAAACTTTTGGAAATTACATATTTTAATTGGATGGAATCTAGATATTTGTTTGTGAATGCATTAGTGATTTATGGCTTGGGAGCAAGATTTCAAGTGTAAACACATTAAATGGAAATGCTTATGTGTGTGAATGCATTAATTGACAAGTTTATGTGTGAACTCCATTTAATGCCCAATTGTTAGGTAGTGTTTGCTTGTTTGACTTGGTTTCCTTGTCTTTACACATGAAACTTACTGTTTAGATGGAGAGGGAAAGAGAGAGTTCAAGTTTGTTTTTTGAACCTTAGATATTTTGAGTCCATGTGGTTTATAAGTGGACCCATGTGAGCTTATGTGTATGTATGCATCAAATGAAAATGCTTAGGTGTGTGTGAATGTATTTATGGCATAATTTTCATGTATAGGAAGGATTTTACGATTCAAAGGAAGAAAAGGAAGTAGGCTCAAGTTCATGAGAAGTGAAATTGACACATTTTGATATTATTTAATTGGTTAAAAGTAAATACCTTAGCCATACCATAGCATTTTAAGTAATACACTTATTAATGTACTAGTTATTTTGGGAAAATATCTTTAAAAATTCATCCAAGGCCTCTATATTTATCTTAGATTATTCTTGTGTTGAAATCTTGAATTTAAAGTTTACACAATTGAGTATTTCTAGGGTTTTGTTCTACGCGATTAAAGTTTCCAGGTCCTATAGGTTAAATTAGGGTTTTAGTTTCCTTAGACTCATAATTTTCTAACTAGAATATTGGCATAATCCAAATATTTGATTGAAGTCCAAATTCTTATATATTGATATGTTATTTATTTTATTCGTATTCTATAACCCTAGTGATTAATTTTTAAAGTATTATTTTATAACCAATAGGTTCTAAAAATTATTCATCTTCTATTACAATTGAAATATAAGGCCAAATATGATTATTTATAGAGTCATTGACTCATGTTATAGAATTTTGCCTTTTATTGTTTAAGAATAATTTATCTTAATTATTGATGATCATAAATTTTCTAATGCTACTTTAAGGTTTTAAATATTATAGATGACTTGAAAAACATTGTATCATTATTTAACAAGCATAGAATTTACTTTCCAATCATTGATCTTAAGGTAAAAAGATCTTGAAATTTACAGTAACGATTGATTTATCATTGATTGTTTAAAGTCATAGAAGTTACATTTTACAATTTCGAAATTTTATTGATAAGGATTTTAATCATTCTAACTATAATCAAATTTGTGTGCACTTTAATAATTTTAAATTGCGAAAAATCGAGAGTAACTTTTGCGATTTTTTATTAAGGTTCCACAGGATTCTACATTATATTTCGATAATTATCACATTTAAGTTATGCATCCTTCCCTATCCCACCCACCCCCTTCCCCTCCTAAAAAAATAAAAAAATAAATAATAAAAAAGAAGAAAGTTTCATCCTTCATGTCACTCCCCACATGGTACTCTAAACGTAACATTCCGCCGCATGTTAAACGAGACTTAAGAATCACTACCATAGTCATTCAAATGTCTTGTATTATATGCAAGGCATTCCCTTACGACAATTGAATACATATGCAATTAGAGATAGATAGTTCAACTTGATAGAATAAGCATAAAAACATAAACAACAAATATCTCAGGATCATTTACAAAGTACTAAGAGGCATTTCCTTCACAAAATAATAAGTCCAAATATCAGTTTTTAATAACAACCCGAGCACTAGGTTTCCTATGAAAGTCTATACAAAGCTAATCATAAACTTCTAAGGAAAACTCCTAACTTCGCATTACCTGATTTGGCCAAGTCCGGGGACGCAACCATATGTACGGGAACTGTATCAAAAAGAAGCTATGGGGGTATAATCTATGCTAACTTAGTGAGCTTTACTACCAAAAATTAAATACTCGATCCAACAATGAGGCAAGCAAGTTATATTAGACAATCATATGAAATGCACAAGCACGTGAGCATACAATATATAGGACTTTCCGGGAGTTCTATGTTGAATGGATTTACTCCATCCATTCGGGGTTAGGTGTTTCATGCTCATACGACCAAAGATTCCAATTTTACTCTCAAACATCTAGTGGTTGTTTCAAGTGCCCACCCACTCATTAAGTATGTAGTTGATTCAAGTGCTTACTCCACTTCCATTTTAATTCAGGCGATCCCACGCCAATATCCGAGTTTTCAGGCCCACCCGTTAACTAGCTATTATGCATTTTTCCCACAAAGTTATAATAAAAAATGTAATGTGACTTAAAATATATTATGCATAGGCAATTTAGTTATATGGTCATGGAATATTATTTAAGTGAATTATAGGCGATTATAAAGATTTCAGACACTTCAATTCTATACTAAATCATACACATATTTATAACAATTCCCCTTTTGATATTCTTATCATTGATTCAACTAAGCATAATTTACATGCACATTCCAATTTCATCTTGTCCTAATTCTAATGCCACTATCATTACAAGCACAATCGTAAGTATGTAATTTAAAGAAAGTGAACTCACTCAGCCATGGATACCGATCACTAATAGTAGCAATCCGGAGACAAGAATTCTCCGATTCAAGGTCACCTAAACCAAGGAAATACCCAAATGAGTATTTCAAACCATAACTAATTCCAACCTATTAAATAAAAACTCTTAAGTTCGTAATTTTTGTGGTAGATGGAAATCCCAACTTAAAACGGCTATAACTTGGCTATTTTAACTCGGAATTTCGTATATAAGCTATCAATTTCTATCTACTTTGAAAGATCTATCTATTTATGATATTATTATCAAGTTTTGAAAACTTTTAGGTTTTGTAAAGCTCATATCAGTTCTGATCAGAAGCTAAAAACTACATTTCCGAAATTGTTTTATGAAATTTGCATTGTTCCTACTAAGTATATTATATGTGCATGCAATATCTATAAGTTATTATCATGAATGACATGATATCAGCTATCTACGTGTATATCCTTAATGGTTTTTTTTTAAAAAGAATTTTTGAAAAACCTTTTCTTTGTAACAACTTCAAGAACACTTGGTTGAGAAAAACTAGCCTTGTCTCTTTAAAAATCATCCATATTTTTGCTAAGACAAAGCCTTGATAACCTATATACCTAATACCCTCATTATCTTAATAAAATTCTTCATTTAAGAGTTGGGAGATAGATATTTAAATATGGGTTTTGCCTAATGACTAATATTACACAATTTTGGGAAATGAAAATATTGTTTGATCTATGTTTGGAAATATTTCCCTTGTTTTAGGTTTATACTTTGATAAAAATCCATTTACTCTTATCAAAATAAAGTCTTTATTACATCTATCTCCTAAGGCTTCTATTTTCCTATTAAAATTCTCATTTTGGAAATTGGAAATAGGTGTTTAAATGGGAGTCATTTTAGATCCGAATTTTGAAACTTATTTTTGAGATTACTTCTTGTGTAAAACTCATTTAATCTTTCTAAAATTAAGTTCTAACCAAACCTACTCCCTAAGGCATCCATTTCATTAATAAAACTCTTGTTTTGGGATTGAAAAATAGGTGTTTACTTGGCATTTCACCCTAGTTATGAATTTCAAGCTCTTATTAGAGTTGAAACAAGTTCTAACTTATCTTTTATAACCTTTTTCTTGTTTTGAAAATTTGTCTTAGTAAAACTAAGCTTAACTTATAAAAAAATCATTCATTTATGATGTCTATTATCTAAGCCCTTTATTTTACATGCAAGATCTTCATTTTGGAGTTGGAAAATAGGTTTTTTAAATAGGTTTCTTTTTCTATCCGAATTTCCAAAAATCATTTTTGTTGAAACTTAAATTAAATCATGAACTTTTTAACATATTCTCATTATTATCAAGCTACTACAAGTCTTTTATGTACATAAGACAAAATCTATGGTATTTATGTACTCTAAACAAATAGATCTATTATGTCATGCAAGTCATGGATGCAAACGAAATATGAGCATTATGTAGATGAGGGCAATAAAAGAGTATATGCACAAAATATCCATAAGAGCAATAATATGGCAAAAATACTAGTAAAACAACTTAAATATAAAGATCCACAACATTGTGATGGCAAGGATCTCATGCTTGAGTGTTTCCACATCCCTAGTATAAAGCTCATGGGGATTTTAGTGGATCCACACATGCATAATCTTACCATTTATGTTTTATTGTAGTATGGTGTAGATCTATTACTTATTTAAGGTTTGGAATAAGAAAAACTTGTAGAAAAGTTTTTTGTGTGTAAAGGAGGGGGAGAGGCTCACGGCAATAGAGAGAAAAGAAAGAGAGAAAAAGACTTCTCCAAAAGTTTGATTTTGTGATAAATGAGAGAAAGTGTAAAAGTGAAAAGTAAAAGAGAGATTATATAGGAAAAGAATGAGGGTTTTGTATGATTAAATAAATTGAAGAAAAATAAAACAATTAAAGGCATGAAGGGAGGGGAGTGGTGGGGGGCATCGGACTTGAGCATAGGAGGAGAGAGGGAGATGTGTTGATTTATTTTGTGTAATAAAATTCAAATTTAATAAGTAATTTAAGTACTAAAAGTTGTATTGGAAAAGAAAATGTAAGGAAAATGATGTAAGATTGTAAGAATAGGGTAGGGTGGTTGTACTTGGTGAATAGTGTGATAGAAATCAAAAAGTATATTAGACAATTAAATTACTGGTAGTAATAAAAATATGATAAAAGGCGATAACCGTAACTTTTTTAACTTGACTTATAATTATATTTTTGAATTCCTTGTTAAATTTCAGTTCTGAAGAGTCCTATATAATATGTTTCTATTTTCGAGTCTCGAGGATCGGTTTTCGAGAATAGATCCCAATCGGGTTCGAAACAAATGAATTTCTCTTAAATATGATCTTTTATATTTTGATAAATTATTTAGGGCTATAATCTAGAGCTAACTCATTTCTATTGTTCTAGGGTTTCATTCTTGGGATTACCGAACTTAGGGTTTCCAAGTCCAACTAGTCTTAGAGTATTCTTTTAGGGTATATGTTTCCGGTTCCAATCTCCAAAACCGAATTCAAGTTGCTAAGAAAACGATGGCTTACAACCTACCCCCTTAAATAGAGTTTTTTCCTCAAAACTGAAACTTATGTACCACATTTGGAAATGACTCAGAGTACTTTCTCCGAATTTCCTCTTTTGCCTCTTAGGTTGCCTCCTCGAATGCGTGGTTCCTCTATAATACTTTTACTTACTAGATTTCTTTATTACGCAAACTTTTCATTTTCTCATCTAAGATTTGCACTGGATGTCCCTCGTAAGTGAGGTTTTCCTTTAACTAAATGGGTCCCAACTCCATGATTCTTTCGGGTCAGGCACATATTTCCTTAGTATCGAGACATGGAACACGTGACGCATTCCTTGATAGATTCGGGGGCAGGGCCAATCGATATGTCAGATCTCCAATTCTTTCTAGTATCTCAAAGGGTTCAATGTATCTTGGGCTCAACTTCCCTTGTGTACGTACTCTTCGTATACTCTTAATAGAATTCACCTTCAAGTTCACATGATCACCCACTTGAAATTCGAGAACTCGTCTCTTCAAATTTGCCTAACTCTTTTCCTGTCTTGAGTTTCTTTCTTCTTTTGTTGTACGGTTCTCAGTTTATTAGCTGCCTTTTGTATTAAGTTTGACCTAATAGTAAGCTTCTCTATGTTATCCCAAAACAGAGGTGACCTACAATGCCATCCATACAAGGCTTCTTAAGGTGGCATCTGAATGGTCGAGTGATAGATATTATTGTAAGCAAACTCAATTATCGGTAATTGATTATCCCAGCTACCCTTGAATTCCAAAACGCATACTCTCAACACGACTTCTAGGGTTTGGATTGTCCACTCAGACTGTCCATCGGGCTAAGGTTGATAGGCGGTGCTAAAATGTATCTTTGTACCCAAACTCTTTTGTAAACTTGTCCAGAATTTATGAACCTTGGGTCTCGATCTAATCTAATTCCCATGGGTACACCATGTAGCCGCACCATTCCTCGAATGTAGAACTTGGCTAGCTTGTTCATAGGGTATGTGATGTTGATTGGCAAAACGTATGCTGACTTGGTTAATTGATCTACAATCATCCACACTGCATCACAACCGTTTGAAGTCTTTGGGTAACCTTACACGAAATCCATGGATATATGATGCCATTTCTATTTAAAGATAGGCAAAGGCCTTAACATTCTTCCTGACCTTTGGTGCTCTACCTTCATTTGTTGTCAAATCGTACATTCCATGACATACTCGACTATATCCCTTTTCATACCATCCTACCGATAGTGGATTTTCACGTCTTTATACATTTTGGTACCTCCGGGGTGTATAGTATAGCCGGAGTTGTGGGCTTCACCCATAATTTCCTTCTTCAACTCCTCATCCTCCGGTGCACATAGCCGTCCCTTCATTCCGACCATGTCATCCTCATCTATTGCGAAGTTAGAGTATTTTCCTTCTTCCTTAATCTTCTGCATCACTTCATCATATTTTTAGCCTCCTTGATTCTCTTAACCAAGGTCGGTTCCAACACCAAATTGGCTATCTCCAATTCCACACCTTGTCCAATGAACTCAATCTTCAATTTCCCGAATTCTCTTATCAGTGCCTTTTGAGTTGTGATTAACGCAATTACTCCCTATAATTCTTCCGACTTAGAGCATCCGCAACCGCTTTTACCTTTCTCGGACAATAGTTAATTCTCAGATCATAGTCTTTTATCAACTCCAACCATCTTCTTTACCTCATATTTAGTTCCTTTTGTGTAAACAGATACCTAAAGCTTTTATGATCTATATATATATATATATATATATATATCTCGCATCTTTGTCCATATAGGTAGTGCCTCCAAAGTTTCAAAGCAAAACAACTGTGGCTAACTCTAAATCATGCGTGGAGTGGTTTTGCTCAGGTAGTCTCACTTATCAGAAACCATAAGCAATGACTTTTCCTTCTTGCACCTATACACATCCAAGGCCATTCCTTGAAGCGTCACTAAGCATCGTATAAGATTTCTTCAGGTCTGGAAAAATTAAGATTGGTGCCGATACTCACTGTTGTTTTAATTCTTGGAAACTTTACTCCTACTTTTATCCATACAAATTTCTCATTCTTCTACGTTAATTAAGTCAAGGGCTTAGCTATATTCGAAAAATCCTTTACAAACTTGTGATAATAGTCAGCTAATCCAAAAGATTCTTACTTTGGTTATTATTTGTGGTTGTTTCTAATCCACAACAGCCTTAATCTTCTTGGTTCGATCGAGATACCTTTTCTCGACACAACATGTCCTACAAGGATATCCGATCTAGCCAAAAGTGGCACTTAGGCAGTTTGGCGTACATCATATTTTCTCTTCGAGGTTGCAATGCCATCCTAAGATACTCCTCATGTTGCTTCTCACTCTTTGAGCAGATCATAAAGTCATCGATGAAGACTATTACATACTTATCCAAGAGTGGTTTATAAACTTTATTCATAAGATCCATGAGTGCAGCGAGTGCATTAATCAAGCCAAAAGACATCACCAAAAATTCATAGTGCCCATATCTGGTACAAAAAGCTATCTTTGGTATGTTTTTCAGGTTTTATCCTTAATTGGTGATACTCAGAGCGTAAGTCAATGCGTGAAAACACGCATGCTCCCTGCAACTGATCGAATAGACCATCAATCCTAGGAAAAAGGGTACCTATTCTTAATTGTAACTTATTGAGCTCACGATAATCGATACACAGCCTCAAAGATCCATCTCTCTTCTTCGCAGATAGAATGGGTGCGCCCCACGGTGACACATTAGACCTTATGAACTTCTGCTCCAACTGCTCTTGCAACTAAATTTTCAACTCCTTTCGCTCCACCGGTGCCATCCGGTAAGGTGCCTTCGATATTGGTTCTGTATTCAGGGCCAAATCCGTTACAAAATCAATCTCTATCTTCGAGGGTAACCCAGGCATATACATCTGAGTACTCATCCACAACCGGTATATCCTTGATTTCCTGTGATTCTTCCTTATCGGAGGTATCCTCAATGGGCATTATGTCTTCATCCTCCATCATTAACTCAAAAGAATATAACTCATTTCCTCTGAGGATTGGGGTCTCTCCAATAAACTCCACTTCTTTCCCGTATTGATCACTAAGGCTTACTATCTTCTTTCAGTAATCCACAATAACTCTAACCATGGTTAACCAGCTCATACCGAGAATGACTTCATACTTACTTATCTCTAACACTATCAGCTCACCTTTTTAAAGGGGTGTTCTTGTATTTCCAACGGACAATCTTTCAACGTCTCCCGAGTCGACAAGACACTTCCTGTGGGTATCTTGATTCGTAGACTAGAGGTGGTGGTGAATATTGGTAAGTCGAGTTGCCTAGCCGGACTAGCGGTGAGGAATGAGTGTGTTGCTTCAGTATAGAACAACACAAAGGCCTCACTTCTATTCACCATTATATGCCTGGTGACTAAACCGGCATCATACTCTCCACCTTGGTCCAAGGCTACCAATTCCATCTCATTACCATCTTCTTCCTCTACCATCATTGTTCTTTGAAATTGTAGAGCCTCATTCTGTGCATGGTTGACGCGACACGACTCCCATTCCTACTTTCGCCCTTTACCGGGTTAGGTTTTACACTCCCACTTTCTCGGAATCCATACTAAAGCTTGCATCTCTTGCTTTTGAATCCTAAACTTGAGGCATCAAATGGCCTTTTCTCAAAAACTTTCTTTTGCGGCATTGGAGACTTTCTTTTCCTTACTCCTTCAATTATCCAAGCCCTCTCACTAACTCCAAATTAGCTTTCAATCTGAGTTCTTCCAACTTAATTCTAAGGTCTTCATCTAAACCTCCTAAGAACACTTGTCTCTTCAGTTCTTCGCTATCTCTAAAAGATTTGAGTGCATGATGTAGAAGGTGAGTGGACTCAATTTTATATTGCTCAACCCTTCTGCCTCTTTGCTTCACGTACAGAAAATTTGCACTATGCCTCACCGTCAAACTAGAAGGAAAATAGTTTTCCATAAACTCTCGACAAAAGCTTCCCAAGTGATTGTGGGTACGAAACTCCTTTTCCTCGATTACTACCATATTCTAGCATTGCATCTAAGCATGTAAGTCCATAGTCCACTAAAGGTATGGTAGAACCTCTTAAGCCACAAAAGATTTCTCAATTTAAGCCAACCAATTTTTTGCTTCGTCGAGTTTACCAAAGGCTTTATCAAAATACCGATTACTCTTTATGAAGTCTAGTAAAGAGCTTCGATGGGTTCTTTGGTAAGGTAGCATTGGTGGTGATGCAGAATCCTGCACACTTTGGCTTTGATTTAGGTTTTGTTTTTTGTTTGGATTTTGGATGAATGTGTTTAGAAGATTAGCTAGTTGTTCAATTACATTTATCATGTCTATCTACGGGTTCTGGGGTGCTATCCCTTGTTGGTTTTGCTAGGGTAAAGTAGGTTGGTTATTTACCTTTACTGGGGAATTTTCTTGTTCATGATTTCAATTTCTTCGGATTCGTCTATTTGTACATTACTATGTAAGTTCTAAGATTTTCTTTCAATTATGCCTCAAATACTTAATTTGTAAATCGTGGAAATCAAATAATCAATCAAAATTTCAACGAGTCATAATAAATTTCAAATCATGCAATCTAAGTCAAGAAATTTTGATTTATAATATCAAATTGTAGAATTCAAATCATAACTTAATTTATGAATTCAAGCAAAAGAAATCAATCATAATGATGCAATGGGTACAATGATGTGCATGTATCTTGTTATTAATTATGGTTCCCTAAGAGTATATTGTGTATAATGTTCCTTATTAGTTGCATTCTTGTTTATGTCATTTGTTAAGAAAACGAAACTTCCTTCATTAAATAAATATATATAAGATTTCATTAGGTCATACTGAGATCATACATTTAGTCGAGTCTCTTACATTATGCTTACAAAACATGAAAACCATGCTACTTGACTGACTTAGAACTATCAAAATTACAACCTCCTACCAAACCGAGAAGGAAAAACATGAGACAAGAAACGAAAGACATAACACACTAAAACCACCTAAGGACATCACTAAGGCAACTCTACATCCCTCATTGCCTATTACAAAATTTTTGTTGGACTGTTGTGGGTCATACTCGCCATCACTACTTTCTTCTCTCTTAGGAGTCTCATAGGGTAAGGGTCGGAGGACGATCTCCACTAGAAGAACTCCTATCACCTCTGCTAACAAATAGGCTCAAATATTCTCTTATTTTCATCCTTCTCCTTCTAGGTGGCCATGGCCGTTCCTCCTACTCGGGCTTCTCCTCTTCTTCCTTTTCTTCTTCTTCTTCTTCTTCTTCTTCTTCTTCTTTGATCCTATCTTCTATCTCTCTATTCTCTTCTCTTATCATCTCCTCTCCAGTTTCCTCCCAAACCCTTCTAACATTCTCTTGGGCTTCCCTCATCATGATCTCTTCAGAATTCTCATTTTCTACAAGATTAATGGGTGTTTCACTTGCCACTCTCGGGTCTTCTCCATATTCATATATGTCCCTCCATAGACTAGGATCAAATTCGGGTTCTACCCTGTAGCTATCCGAGATTTGCAATTCTTGATCAAGATCCGGATTGGGTGGGTTTGGTTCGTTGCCTGGATCTTCCTCAATTCTAGCTAGTTGAGGTGTTCTATTCTCTTCCTCATCTACCCAGTTCGAGTCTTCCTTAGGGTCCTCTTCCTCCTCACTTTCATCCTCATCATGGTTTACCTCTACTGAGGCATTCCCTAACTGCATGCCTGCATCACTAAGGGGTGAGGCCTAAATCTCTGTAGGTGTTGGTAAAAGGTCCAGATATATTCCTCGCCAATAGAAGTGGTTATTTGCGTCGGCTTCAAGCCATTCCCTATGGGTCATCTAGTCATCGTGGGCATACGCACACAAAGGTCTAATGCTCCTCCATACTCGAAAGTCAAGGCATGAGGGATTATCTTCCTTCTTTAAGATAAAAGTGGCCTCTCTTAACGTTGGTTCATTTCCATAATCTACCATCATTCTCTCCATATAATAGATTGTTTCCAACATTGACCATCTTCTCCTCCTTATTGAATCATACCTAATTCGATCAACTACCATTTCCCACCTGGTATGCCTAAGGCCTCTTTTCCATATTACATACATTTCTTTTAGAGTCTTAGGTCTCTCGGCCAAAGTGAAGTCCTCACATAGAGTTCTCAATCTCAACCTATAGTCCACAAATGTTTCACCAGTCCCTTTTAGAAATATTTTAGCTCTTTCTCGGGTTTCTCCTAAGGATACCTATACCAAGGAAAGATTTCTAGTTAGTTTCAACTTTAACTTCATTTTTAACCTAAGATTTATTTATTTCCACATTTTAAGTTTTTAAATTCTATTGCCCTGCTTTATATTTTTGCTGCTCTGATACCAACTTAAACTGTCACGCCCCAAAGGGTACACTAAACGTAACAGTCTGCTGCATGCTAAACGAGACTTAAGAATCATTACCACAGTCATTCAAAAGTCTTATATTAGATGCAAGGCATTCCCTTACGACAATAGAATACGTATGTAGTTGGAGATAGATAGTTCAACTTGATAGAATAAGCATAAAAACATAAACTACAGATATCTCATGATCACTTACAAAATACTAAGAGGCATTTCCCTCACAAAATAATAAGTCCATATATCAATTTTTAATAACAACCCAAGCGTTTAGGTTTCCTATGAAAGTCTATACAAAGCTAATCATAAACTTCTAAAGGAAACTCCTAACTTCACATTACCTGATTTGGCCAAGTCTGGGGACGCAACCATATGTACAAAAATTGCATAAAAAAAAGCTATGGGGGTATAAGCTACGCTAGCTTAATGAGCTTCACTTCCAAAAATTAAATACTCGATCCAACAATGAGGCAAGCAAGTTATATTAGACATTCATATAAAATGCACAAGCACATGAGCATACAATACATAGGACTTTCCGGGAGTCCTTTGTTGAATGGATTTACGCCCTCCATTCTGGGTTAGGTGTTTCAGGCCTATACGACCATAGTGCTAGTGATGTGCCCTAGGCCATATGGATTCTTTATCATTTGTATGTTTGTTATCAAGTCATTTTAATTATCAAAGTTATTTTTGGCCTATTTACTTTGGTAATGTTATTCCTTGAATATTTAGTTATACCTTATGTCGTTAAAGTATGTGACTTTAATAGTAGAACCATAAGCTGAATTATAACTTTATTCTAAATTATCCCTAGTCACTCATTATGTGGAATGATAATGAATTAAGACTAGTATGATTGCTGTATGATGATCAAGTTTTACTGATCATGGATATGGGATATCAATTCAGCACATAGATACAAACAGGAGTGTATTGTATTGGATTGACCAACTATAAGAATATTGTATGGATCAATGCAATAAGTATTCTTTTTTTACAATGTTGTTTTAGTCCTTTGACCTAATGGCACCATGGATTGCTATATAGTAGTTTTCATGTTTTGATTCATCTCTTCATCATCTTTAATCGGATGATTGCAAGAATAAACTTGGGCATGCAATATGTTATATAGAGGAATGTGAGTGTTAGTGAAGGGATTTGTTCATCTCATTAATTTGAGAGAGATATCTATCAGGCCCCTTGATGAGTAAGACTAAGAAATGCATGGCCATGCTCGAATGAATTGATAAAGAGTTATCAATATCATTTGTTTAAGTCAGTCAAACTCTAGATTCAAGAAATAAGTAATTAGACAATATAAGAGTGTTTTGATCCACACCTTATGTTTGATTATAAGATATCGTGTAACAAAAGGACTGAATGACTAACTGTTAGTAGGTAAAGTCGGATCATCGATCTTCACTAAAATTGGGTAGACATAATGTCTTGCTAGAGACCAATTATGTCTTGTAGTCCTAAAAATGTTTAAGAGCTACTACCAATTTTATGTGAACCTACAGGGTCACACATAAAGAATGAATAAGATGGATCTTCGATAATCGTATTGGGAATTGATTAATTATTTATTTGTCGATTTTAATTAGATTAAAATTAACAAATAAATAAATTAAGATAATAAGAATATATATGTCTTTCTACATAAACCCTAATTTGTTTAGGGTAATTTAAAGAGACATAACCCTTATATATATATATATATATATATATATATAAGGGTAATTTGAAGGGACACAACCCTTCTATATATATTCTCTTTCTAGGTTAATTTTGATCGATCTGACGCTGGCCGTCATTGAGAAAGAAAATTCGTAACCTAGAAAGAGAGTGTGAGGGATTCCCAAAGGTCGAAATTTCTCGACGTGCTAGCACACACGAAGATCCAATTCATTCGTGTGGATACCGGTAGAGGGAGTTGGTGTAATCTGCATCTCCTTGATCCCATCATCAAAATAAAAAGGTACACGATTCCCTTTTCTTTCTGATTTAATTGGAACGCTTGGATCCGATTGGGAATTTAAAAAAAAAAAAAAAACGATTTTCCGCTGCACGATTCAGATTTGGATCGTAAATTCCCAACACATAGATTCCAATTTTACTCTCAAACATTTAGTGGTTGTTCCTAGTGCCCACCCATTCATTAAGTATGTAGTTGATTCAAGTGTCTACTCCACTTCTATTTTAATTCAGGCGACCCCACACCAATATCTGAGTATTCAGGTCCACCCGTTACCTAGCTACTACACCTTTTTCTCACAAAGGTATAATAACAAATGTAATGCGATTCAACATATGTTATGGATGGGCAATTTAGTTATATAGTCATGGCATATTATATAAGTGAATTATAGGCGATCATAGAGTTTCAGACACTTCATTATATAATAAATCATACAAATATTTATAACAATTCCCCTTTTGATATTCTTATCATCGATTCAACCAAGCAGAATTCATATGCACATTCCAATTTCATCTTGTCCTAATTCTAATGCCACTATCATTACAAGCACAATCATAAGTATGTAATTTAAAGAAAGTGAACTCACTCAGCCATGGATACCGATCACTAATAGTAGCAATCCGGAGACAAGAATTCTTTCGATTCAAGGTCACCTAAACCAAGGAAATACCCAAATGAGTATTTCAAACCATAACTAATTCCAATCTATTAAATAAAAACTCTTAAGTTCGTAATTTTCGTGGTAGATGGAAATCCCAACTTAAAACGGCCATAACTTGGCTATTTTAACTCGGAATTTTGTATATAAGCTATCAATTTATATCTACTTCGAAAGATCTATCTATTTATGATGTTATTCTTAAGTTTTGAAAACTTTTAGATTTTAGAAAGCTCATATTAGTTCTGATCAGTAGCTAAAAACTGCATTTCTGAAATTGTTTTGTGAAATTTGCATTGTTCCTACCAAGTATATTATATGTGCATGCAATATCTACAAGTTATTATCATGAATGACATGATATCAGCTATCTATGTGTATATCCTTAATGGTTTTTGGTTAAAAAGAATTTTTGGAAAACCTTTTCTTTGTAACAACTTCAAGAACATTTGGTTTAGAAAAACTAGCCTTATGTCTTTGAAAATCATCCATATTTTTGCTAAGATAAAGCCTTGATGACCTATATATCTAATACCTTCATTATCTTAATAAAATTCTTCATTTAAGAGTTGGAAGATAGATGTTTGAAATATTGATTTTTCCTAGTGACAAATTTTACACAATTTTGGGAAATGAAAATATTGTTTGATCTATGTTTGGAAATTTTTCTTTTGTTTTAGGTTTATACTTTGATAAAATCCATTTACTCTTATCAAAATCAAGTCTTTATTACATCTATTTCCTAAGGATTCTATTTTCCTCTTTTTGGAAATTAGAAATAAGTGTTTAAATAAGGGTCATTTTTAGATCTAAATTTTGAAACTTATTTTTTAGATTATTTCTTCTGTAAAATTCATTTAATCTTTCTAAAATTAAGTCATAACCGAACCTACTCCGTAAGGCTTCAATTTCATTAATAAAACTCTTGTTTTAGGATTGGAAAATAGGTGTTTACTTGGCATTTCACCCTAGTTATGAATTTCAAGCTCTTATTGGGGTTGAAACAAGTTATAACTTATCTTTTATAACCTTTTTCTTGTTTTATAAATTTATCTTAGTAAAACTAAGCTCAACTTATAAAAAAATCATTCATTTATGATACCTATCACCTAAGCCCTTCATTTTACATGGAAGATCTTCATTTTGGAGTTGGAAAATCGATTTTCTAAATAGGTTTCTTTTTCCATTTGAATTTCCAAAAATCATTTTTGTTGAAACTTAAATAGATCTTAAACTTTTTAACATATTCTCATTATTATCAAGCTACTACATGTCTTTTATGTACATAAGACAAAAATCTATGGCATTTATGTACTCTAAACAAATATATCTATTATGTCATGCAATTCATGGATGCAAACGAACTATGAGCATTATATAGATGAGGGCAATAAAAGATTATATGCACAAAATATCCATAAGAGCAATATATAATAATAATATGGCAAAATACTAGTAAAAAAACTTAAATATAAAGATCCACAACTTTGTCATGGCAAGGATCTCATGCTTAAGTATTTCCACATCCCTAGTATAAAGCTCATAGGGATTTTACTGGATCCACACATGTGTGATCTTGTCATTACATATTTTATTTTGGTAGGGTATAGATCTATTACCTATTTAAGGTTTGGAATAAGAAAAACTTGTAGAAAAGTTATGTGTGTGTTTAAGGGAGGGGGAGAGGCTCACGGCAATAGAGAGAAGAGAGGGAGAGAAAAAGACTTTTCAAAAAGTTTGATTTTGTGATAAATGAGAGAAAGTGTAAAAGTGAAAGGTAAAAGAGAGATTATATAGAAAAGAATTAGGTTTTGTATGATTAAATAAATTGAAGAAAAATAAAACAATTAAAGGCATGAGGGAGGAGGGGGGGGGGGGGGGGGGGGGGGGGGGGGTTGGGTTAATTTATTTTGTGTAATAAAATTCAAATTTAATAGTAATTTAAGTAGTAAAAGTTTTATTGGAAAAGAAAATGTAAAAAATGATGTAAGATTGTAAGAATAAGGTATGGGTGGTTGTATTGGTGAATAGTATGATAGAAATCAAAAAGTATATTAGATAATTAAATTACCGGTAGTAATGAAAATACGATAAAAAAGCTATAACTGTAATTTTTATGACCCAAAAATTCTTATAATTATATTTTTGAATTCCTTGTTAAATTTCGGTTCCAAAGAGTCCTATATAATATATTTCTATTTTCGATTCTCAAGGATCGGTTTTTGAGAACAGATCCCAATCGGGTTCGAAACAAATGAATTTCTCTATGTAGAAGAGGGGAAGAGAGAGTTTTATTTTGTATTTTTATTGATTAAATGAAGTAATAAGAAAGGTAGATGTGAAATAAAGTTTTGGGAAAGGTAAAAAGTAAAGGTAATAGGTGTATAGGTATAAGAATAGTTGTTAGAAAAAGTAGAGATAAAAGAATAGTAATAAATAGTGTAATATAAAGTAGATATGACTAATAAAGTACCGGTACTAAGAAAATACACGTATAATTGCGATATCTGATATTTTTACTTACCGAAAAATTATAAAACTGATATTTTTGAAAACCTTATATTTTTACCAGTCTAACGGTATATTCGAAATACTTTTGCTATTCCGAGCCTCAGAACACGTTTTTCAAGAACTACATCCGTTCGGGTTCAAAACGATTCGTGGTTTCACAAATCTAATCTTTTTAAACTTCCTTATGTAATTACGAACTATTCTACATACTAATCTCTTACTTACTTTCTCAGGCTTGCTTATACGGGATTTTAGGACTTAAACCATAACGTCTAAATAGGGATTTGTTGATTTTAGGGTTTCCAGTTGACTTTCCAATTAGGGTTTAATCTAAACCGGTCACAAAACTTTGGAGGTTTACACATAATCTTTAATTAAATCTATTCTACTAAATTTAACTCGGATTTTATGTATAAATATGTGTTGGAAAGCTTGTCTCATGTATTATATGATAGTTACTTAATTTATTCACTTCGTAGTTTTTATTTTCCTTATTTTATGAATTTCTATAGATATTATAGGGTATTTCTATTTCTTTTTCTATTATTAATTTCATTATTTATATGGGTCCTTTAATGTAATAATTTTTAGATAGCTAGTATTTACTATTTATTACTTATTTTCATTTTGTTTCTCTTGATTTTGAGT
Source organism: Combretum micranthum (assembly GCA_024138025.1). Classification (NCBI taxonomy): domain Eukaryota; kingdom Viridiplantae; phylum Streptophyta; class Magnoliopsida; order Myrtales; family Combretaceae; genus Combretum; species Combretum micranthum. Next base: position 99,125 of record JAMXBD010001350.1, read on the forward strand.
TATACTCATATTTCTATTTATTGTGGTCTCATTATATTAAAGTTTTCTAATTTAGCTTGTTCATTTATGTCTATTTTGATAGTGTGATTTCTATTACTGTTTGCTTCATTTATTAACCTTATCTGTTTATGGTGGTTAAAATTCCTATTATTTATGGGGTCATATCTTACCATTTAATTATTAGTTTTACCTTTCTAATTTCATATAAATTTTATTTTGTATTTAAATTATGGTTTATTCCTATGAACTTGTTTTTGGTTGAAACTTTAGGGTAAGTGTCTTAGAATTATTTTAGCCTATTCTAGTCTTCTATTCATATTTCCTATCAATTATCATTCTTTTAGGATATCTACGTGGTACGACTTTTCACTATGATACCATATATGTTCATAGGATCAATATTCCTAATAGGTACTCCAATGCTCATATTGGATGACTTTCACTATCTAGATAATGTTATAGGTATATTTTACTTTGAACTAAGTTAGGCTATGGAATATGCATGGTAGATCCTATTCTTGTGAATGGAAATTTTTAATGTATAGGTTTTTCTAAAGTGTAATTTGATTTTTCCTTAATATTCCTCACAAGATGTAATGTTTAGCTTGATTAAAATAGGTATCAAGTACTATCACATGCACATATTATTATTGCTCAGAAGCTCTAAGAAGACTGAATACATAAAGCTTCTAAAATAAGTCAACACTTAAATTTTTTTTCTTAGTTTCTACATATAAATGAAATATAAGCCATAGGATAGGTTAGATATTACCTTGTTTGGATATAAGATAAAGTGACAACTTTCCCCCTTTAGTGTGGACCGAATCCTATACGATATATTAAAGGAATAAGTTATTGAAATTTTAGGAATACACTATATCAATCAAGACTACTTTTACCTTTGACTATGACTTCTAAAGTCTTGTTTATGCTATTGGATGCCTTGTTTTTCTCCTTGAAGCTTCGTGGAAAATGGATTTTATTAGCTTTACTTTTGTTTATGTTATTGCTTTTGTCTTGTGGGTCATGATAGGGTTCAAAGAGGGAAAAATGGGGCTTTGTATTCATAGTATTTTTTCTTGAAAAGGAGATATAAGCTACGATGGAGGCATGGAATTTTTAGAATTTAGACTTGTCTATTTCACTTGGGCTTGTTGGTGATTCACGGTTGGGCTTGTAGTGGAATTAAATTTGTTTGTTTATAAATTATGTGTGTTAGTGTGTGAGTTATAAATGGGGCATGTTTGATATTTAGATGTGATTGGGGTGAAGCTTTTACACAATGAAAAGAAGGAAAGAAAAAAAATTGAACTAGCTAGTTCAAGTTTGAAATTTTCTAGGACAATTTATGGTATAATAAAGGAAGGTGGGAGTTGCTTTTATTGTCTATTTACTTGCTTAAATTATCAGTGAAAAAAGGAAGAAAAACCGAACTCTACAACCAAAGTGAGTCATCAAGTTTTCATTAAATGTTGGGGTCATTTGGTTGCATCTCATTAGATCAAGTGTCCTTTTTATTGGTCCCAAAAGAATAACCAAGAGGGGGGTGAATTGGTTATTAATAAAAAATTTTACTTTTCAAATTTCAAACAAATTCAAACCACTTAGTTACTCAACTTTAATGGCTTTAAAATTTTCTTCAAAAGAATAAACTTAATAAGTAATATCTTTAAACAAAATTCGGATTAATCAAAGTCACTTAAATCTACGAAAGATTAAACGATAAATTCAAAGTTAAATTTCCAGATTTACTTTATGATCTACTCTTTGTTTAATAAAATATGTTCTAGTTACTCTTTGATTTCCTTTCTAAGCAAATAACACAGCTAAGAAAAACAATTAATTATGCACGAAATAAAGAGAGATAATGGAGAAGATAGTGCAAAATCGATTTATAGAGGTTTCGCCTTGAGCGTCAATCCTCTCTTCCAACTCTAAGCCGGGGACCTGGTATTCCACACCGATATGTTCTACTATATCCAACAATCAACAAGTTACAAGTTCTCATTACCAAAGCACTTAGCTACAATACACTCAGCTTGATTCTCCAAGCTTTTCTCAAGCTAACAATCAATCTACTGAGCCTACTTGTAACTCTCAATCTTACACAAGGTGAATAAATCTAGATCAGAGGAAATAGATTATGGATCCTCAAAATTTCGAACAAATAAAATAAAATGATAGTAATTTGCACAAAAGAAGAAGGAAATTCGTATTCTCTATTTTCTCTTTGCTTTTCATGTTGTAGTACTACTCTTCTCTATTTGTGGGCATGTATACTTATCCTTGTTACTTCCAACATCTATGACTTGAAATGGATAACCTTGGTTCCTAATATTATGTGTGATTTTAGAATAGGATCAACTTGTTTTGGTCTTCTTCATCTGTAAAAATTTGAATAAGTTGTTATCTTGTTATTGTTATCTCGTGTTTTTCTCCAATGGATAAAGTTGAGTACCCAATAGTTGATATGATAATCATAATCTTGAATTTTTGAATTTGATTTGAGATGTTGTTCACGAATTGTAACTTTTAGTACTATTCACATGAATATAGGATCGTATCTTCTATAATTTTTGAATTCCTTGTATGAAAAAATATTCATTAGACGAATTCTTTGCATAACTGGATCGTGTCTTCTATATTTCCAAATAAGAATTTGAATAACCTATAGAAAAATCTTTCTTGTAGATCACGTGATTTTCCTTGCTGTTAAAAACATTAATTTCCCAAAAATAAACTTTAGTCCAACAAAAACTTGAATCCTCATGGATATTTGAACCAACTTATTGGAATATAATTGAATGTATTACAAAAATACACTCAACTTTGGAGCTGGGTCTTCAAAATAATGATTCCATCAAGAAAAATCAGATCTGGAATTTTTTGTTCATATTTTGCAGCTTTTACAAGTTTGTAGGTGTAGTCTCTGATGTACCTTCTGACTGTTTTGAGAATCTTGTAAACCAGCGGAATACCTTCTGAGTAACCTTCTAACTGTTCATTTGTTCTTAAAAAAAAAAACACTTTTCAAACTTTCTGATATACATTATGAATTGAGTCTCTTTTGAAACACATTTTCATAAACCAACTTTTATCATATTTAAGTAATACACACTTTAATAAATTTGTTAGTAATTACTTAATCATTTTTGTTATCATCAAAATCATTATTTGAGAGAAACCAACACTTTTCATACAAGGTAACTGGTCTTGTGTCCTAATTTTTCCCTATGTGTACTAGATTTTATTTATAAGATAATTTTATAGTTATATATCTAGCTTATTTCATCAGATACTAGCCCATGCACATATAATTATATTAGTTATTTGAAGAAAACAACTTTTAAATTATGTTTAAGAGTCCTATCATTTTCTTAGATAATTGTAGAGTTGAAAATTTAAATTTAAAACTGACCCAATGGCATATTTTAAATTTTTAGTTACTTAATTCATAATAGAAATTTTTGGAAATTATATACCTTAATTGTGAGGGTTTTATGTGATTGGATAAAATCTAAATATTTGTTTGTGAATGCATTAGTGATTTACATTTTTGGCATGAAGAGCAAGATTTCAAATATAAACACATTAAATGGAAATGAATGTGTGTGTGAATGCATTTATGAAGGGTTATGTGTGTATGAATGCATTAATCGACAAGCTTATGTGTGAACTCCATTTAGGTAGTGTTTGCTTGTTTGACTTGGTTTCCTTGTCTTCATGCACGAAACTTACGGTTTAGATGGAGAGAGAAAGAGAGAGTTCAAGTTTGTTTTGTGAACCTTAGATATTTTGATTCCATGTGGTTCATAAATGGACACATGTGAGCTTAGGTCTATGTATGCATCAAATGAAAATGCTTAGGTATGTGTGTGAATGCATTCATGGCATAATTTTCATGTATGGGAAGGATTTTACGGTTCAAAGGAAGAAAAGGAAGTGGGTTCAAGTTCATGAGAAGTGAAAATCACACATTTTGATATTATTTAACTGGTTAAAAGTAAATACCTATGCCATACTGACATTTTAAGTAATACGCATATTAATGTACTAGTTACTTTGAGAAAATATCTTTAAAAATTCATCCAAGGCGTCTATGTTTATCTTAGATTATTCTTGTGTTGAAATCTTAAATTTAAAGTTTACGCAATTAAATATTTCTAGCATTTTGTTCTACACAATTAAAGTTTCCAGGCTCGATAGGTCAAATTAGGGTCTTAGTTTTCATAGACTTAGAATTTTCTAATTAGAATATTGGTGTAATCCATATATTTAATTAGGTCTAAATTCTTAGATATTGATATGTTTTTTATTTTATCACGTATGTTGTAACCCTAGTGATTCATTTTAAAGTATTGTTTTATAATCAATAGGTTCTAAAAATTACACGTCTTCTATTGCTATTGAAATCTAAGTCCAAATATGATTATTTATGGAGTCATTGACTCGCGTTACAAAATTCTGCCTTTTATTGTTTAAGAATTATTTACCTTAATTATTGATGATCATAAATTTTTTAATGCTACTTTAAGGTTTTAAAATATTCGAGATAACTCGAAAAACATTGTATCATTATTTAACAAGCATAGAATTTATTTTCCAATCATTGATCTTAAGGCCATGGAAGTTACATTTTACAATTTCAAAATTTTATTGGTAAGTATTTTAATCTTTTTACTATAATCAAATTTGTTTGCACTTAAATAATTTTAAATTGTGAAAAATCACGAGTAACTTTTGTGATTTTTTATTAAGGTTCTATAGGATTCTACATTATATTTTGATAATTATCACATTTAAGTTATGCAAAATTAAAGGAATTATAGATATATATGAGAGTAGGGGTATGTAATGAGCTAGAGTGGTTATAAAATAAGGAGAGGTGTATAGGAAAGGAAATATGATAAGATAGAGTAGTTTCAAAGTGGTAACCACCAAACTTTGTCTTAAAACATTGGAGTCAAATAAAAGATATTTGATTAATAATAATATACAATATATAATAGGTATATGCATTTTCTCTTGTTACCTTTCTTTTCATCCTACAATTTGCTTTCATAGTTATAATGTAAATATCAATATATCATTACATTTTTTGTTTTCTATTTTTCTTTCAAAAGTTTTTCTTTTCTTTATTTCATTTTCTTCATGAAAGTATTTAAGTTTAGATTTTTATGATTTTCTTCTTGTATTATATTATATGCCAATTAATAGGAACACTAAATGATAAGTATTTTTAATTATATACAATCAAACATAAAATGTCATTTGGTTAATATAGAACACCACATACACATAGATAGATTTAGAGACTAGGGGTTGGGGATGAGAGAAGTCGTAATAGGTGCCCTAGACTCAAGCACAAAAAGATATTAGATTTTATTGTTCAAATCACATAAATATAATTTATTTTTTTGAAATACATTTATTATTTAAACAATATTCTCTCTCTTTTTTTTTGTTCTTTTTTATTTTTACTTTTCTTTTTTGTTTACAATAACTAATAATATTAAATTCATTTATTATAAAATTATATTTAACTAAATAAGTTATCCTAGATTATTACTTTTACTGTTAGTACACCATAAATAATAATCTTCTTACTCATACTACAAATGTTTCATCCTACAACATTAATTATCAGTTTGTGTCAATAGTTACATGGTTTGATCTTGACATGGTAACTTTTTTTTTATGATTAATATTATTTAAATTATTAAATGATCGATTATTGACTAACTTAAATTTAAAATGTTTTTTTAGTATCATTAATTAAATAAACATACAAATTTACTATGAAAGTAAATCATGGAATGCCATTATTTATGTTACTTTGCTCTTTTTATTTTGCTCATAGTTTCTTATTCAACTATTTTTTTAATCTATTTGTGTTGAAAATAAAAATTATATAAGTTTTACGTATTAGTTTTATTTATTGGTGGTTAAATATTAATTAATATATTAACTATAATGAAAATGTAAAAAAAATAAACATTCGACACATATAAAACACAATAAATTTGATCCCCCTAACCCTTTGACTGTGCATGTGTCTCGACACACACACATATATATGTATGTATGTATATATAGATATGATCTCAATTATATATAATATGATTTTAAATCGATATAGTAATTCCATTATAATTTACATATAAATTTTATATATATCATGTAAAATATATATATAAATAATAAAATTATAATATTTGATATTTAGACCATATAATTGAAAACATAGAGGTGATTTAATGCTATTAAATATCACCCCCAATCTTTTAATGTTGTATTTGTCTTTACTTATAAAATATATCGACATATAAACATAGCTAAAGTTAATTCTTAGGAAAATTCTATAGTCGAACTATTAATTTGATGGGACTGATCCCGTCACCATCCAATGGCTCACATTATACCTAATAGCAATCGAATCACTAAAATAATTAATATTCAATTTTTTTATATTCATTTTAATAATTAAACTGTTGACAGAATGGTCCTGTCGACAGGATCGTAGAAGCTCCCTCTTATTATGACTGTTTGCTTAGGGTTTATTACTTATAGTACTTGTAGTCATCTAGTTTAACCACTCCCCCATATCATATTTTCATTATTTTGATAGTTCATAGCCACTCCCTCGTATGATGGTGGTTGATGTGATTGTATGTTGTATGCTGCCATTTTAGGAGGATGTTATTGGCTTGAAGTCAAAATTAAGTTTGAAAAAAGAATGTCACGTTGTGCTTATATTCACTGAGGCCTAAAATACTATAAATCTCAAATATCAATATTTGTCCCATAAAGTCCATTGGAATGTCCATAATTAAAACCCTTAAGTTTTGTTTCATTGTTTTCCTTTTGCTTTGCTTTGCAAATTTCATGTTATTTTATATTTTTGCGATTAATTTTGATGGAATCGATCTTATCATTATCCAACCATGAATATCATACATAATCGTAATCAATATATTAATTATTATATTATTTTAATGATCAGATAATTGACTGGATAATAAATAATAAATATTTTAATTATTATATTTATTTTAAAAGATTAGATAATTAATTAAAAATAGACGGGACGTTGAAGCTATATTGCAATTTCCATCTATTTTCATTTTCACATCCACCAAAACGAAACAAAACAAAAACCTTAGCCTCAAAACCCTTTTATACGAAAAAAAACCTCGATTGATCGGATCAACTAGAGGACAGCTACACTTAGCACTGGTTCCGCCATTTTTGACAACAACAATAATAGCAAACCCAAACCCACACCCATTTAAGCACTGGTTCCGCCATTTTTGACAACAACATTAATAGCAAACCCAAACCCACACCCATTTAGCTACTGTTCATTGCTTTTGCTTTTGCTTTGGTTCATTAAGAAAGAGAGGAAGAGAGAGATGGGGGGTGGGCGTGAGGCATCCATTTCCCTGGATGGAGTTAGGGACAAAAACGTGATGCAACTGAAGAAGCTCAACATTGCTCTCTTCCCTGTTCGATATAATGACAAGTACTACGCTGATGCTATTGCTTCTGGTGATTTCACCAAACTAGGTATCCCTTTCTCCCTTTTTTTGCAGCTTGCTTTTGTGATTATTGTTGCTTCAATTAATTGTTTTTAGCCGCATACCCACTAATCTTTTTATTTAGTTCTACAAAGGGTTCCTCATATTAGTCAAGAATTCTGTTCCTTTCATTATCTGATTCCTGTTTAATTAGCTTCTGTTGAATTCTGGGTCATTCGCTATCATGGATTTTTAATGCATTCATCTTAGAACGCTGTAGTTTGGAGTATATAGTACCAGGAAGTGGCAGCGGAATTAGCATTGTGGTTTACTTATTTGATTGAACACGACGAACCTAACTATTCATTCTTGGCTGTTGGGACTTGACCAAATTTATGATTTCATTTTAAAACTCTCAAGAGGGATACAGGATTAATTTAAAGTTTTCCGAGTAATTAGGTTACTACATAAAGGGATCTATGCTCCCATTTTGATGTTTAGGTTGGGGACCTAAAGAAGTGATGTTGGTGTGCATTGAACTTAGCAACTCATGTAATAAGTCATCTTAATGATTGAGCTTTAATTGCTAACTACACAGCCAAGCTACTCTTTCTTTTCTAAATGTAAGTTCGGTGTATATTATGATTACTCACATCCTTGAGCCAATATACTTTCTCAATGCCATACACTCCTGCCTCCTCTCCTCTTCAAAACTTTTCTTCCTTCTTCTACACTCAACAACAGGAGATTAAAAAATTTATTAAGGTACATATCAAGGGAAATGAGTAGTGTTTGGAGAATAAATTATGATCTGATAATATATATTTAGGATCCATGTGGAAGGTAGCTGATTGAAATTTCTCTTGATGCAATCTATGTACCTAACCATTCATCTTTATTAGTAGTCATCTGCTGCAAATTACAGACCTTAATTTTACCTTTATGAGAACTAGATATTATATGCAATTGTAACTCATCTCATTCATTTTGACAGCCTACTACAATGACATCTGTGTGGGATCTATTGCTTGCCGGCTTGAGAAGAAAGAAGCTGGGGCCATTCGGGTCTATATAATGACATTGGGTGTTTTAGCACCCTACCGCGGATTGGGTATTGGTAAGTCAAGCAGACTGTTATATAAGATTGTTGTGGATGAGACTACTCTCATCTTCTCATGTGCACCTTATATCATTTGCCATGAAATGCCTGTTTTCTCTGGCTAGGCCTAGAACTGTGTGTGCATTAAATTTAGGTCTAATACACAAATAAGCTCCTAAAGCTTTGGCCATCCTACAATTTGACCCTTAAAACTCATTTTGTGCAGTTAAGTCAATGCTTTTTCTGTTTTAGCCTTTTAGGCTATTCAGGAGATGTATTATTTTCACTTGCCAACATATGAAATGGCAAAGGGGATGGTGAAAGTGCAATTGCCAATGCTTGAGTTTGTTTCCTATACTCTTTCATAAAAGAATGATAGACTATACTTTTTGTAAATCCCTTTTTCATTAATGAATGTTGTAAAGTTACTTTTTTTTTAAAAAAAAGAAGAAAAAGGTCAAAGGGCATTAGTGAAATTGAAATTACACCATTGAAGACCGACAAAACTACGGGGGCTTTAACAACATTTGCTAATGTCATTTTCTAGTACATAAAATTATCACAATTTAAAAGCATAATGGTCGAATTGCATCAAATCAAAAGCATATGGGTTTCATAGAGAATACCTAAGTTGACCGATTGCACATGGCCAGTTCTTTGAGGGCTTGTTTGTCTATCTGGCCATTAGTCTTTGGAGGTCGGAGAGTGTTGATAAACTCTTTCAGTGTGAATTGCTTTTTACTGAAACAAAAATTTCATGTTGCTGCTATTGCAAATCATTATGCAATGCAGTTTTCAGCCTAAGCAAGTATGTTTGGATGAATGTTCTAATTTTACATGCATTTCTGCAGGCACAAAGCTGCTTAACCATGTCCTTGATCTATGTAGCAAACAGAATATTTCGGAGATCTATTTGCATGTTCAGACCAACAATGAAGATGCAATTAACTTCTATAAGAAATTTGGGTTTGAAATTACTGATACGATTCAAAACTACTACATAAATATCACACCACCAGACTGCTACGTCCTCACCAAGGTTATTGCCGAGTCACATGCAAAGAAGTAATACACTTCCAGACTCACTTGTCTTGAAATGCATTCGTTTTTCATTCTTACATTTGAAAGTTATCTTTCATCAATTCTTGAAAATTAGAGTACGTCCTTGAGATGGTTAATAGACAGCACCGTCCAGTATACCGAGGAGCAAACGGCATTAGTTTCTTGTTCACACCTTTAAATAGCTGAACTCCATTTCTTTGTCATGTTTCCGGTTTGTTGAAATCAAACATTTTGTAGCATGAGGTATGAAAGTTGAGCTTTTGTTGCCATGTGATTTATTATACTCTTCCATGTTCCTGATATATCACAAAAAGACTGAAGGATCACTACAATAAGTTCAATGCCTCGAAAATTATTACGCTGGTAGGAACGAGAAGCCATCTTTCACACTGCTGGACTCATTCATGAAAGTACAAGCTCTGTGATTGCTGCTTTTATAAGATGTACCGAATATGGTTTAGTTCTATTCTATGCTTATGAGGGCCGAAAGCAAACCTCAAGTGTCAGCAATATTTAAATTGATTGTTCTTTTAAGTGGAGATTGACTTGGTCAATCTGAGAAAACATGCATCGATGTGCTGGAAGTGTCGTTTTAGCTCTAATTTTCCGATATCCGGCATTTCTGAGATGTTCCATTGTCAACAATGTCGGAAAAACTGTATGTCTGTGATTGCATTATTGCATACTTCCAATGTTGATTCTGGTGTTTCATAAGATTCTCTTAGAGGATGTGACACCGTACCATACGACCTGTTCTAGATGGCATTTGGCTATTAGCAAGCATAGTAGTTTTTTTCGATGGACTTCCTTTTCAATTAGGGCTTGAGCCGAGTTGAGCGCTTTGGCTTGCTCGTTTAATTAGCCCCTTTTTCATTTCTTTTTGAACCAAAATATAATATGTAAGAGTTGCTAAATATATATATATATATATATACATGTATATGTTAAGTAAAAATTATATATTTATACATAATATATCATAAATTTAAAACTCACAAATATGCTAACAAGCCTATCCATGAGTTTGTTCATGAGTGTAGGCAAGCCTGTTCGTGAGCTGGCTGGCTCTTATGGACTAGCTTGCTAGCTCAAATCGAAACTCCAACTCGACTCGTTTAAATAAATGAGTTTCATGTAAACTTAAGCTTCACTCTTTACTAATCGAGCTTGATTCTTTATTAATCAAGCTTAAGCTCACGCTAAATCTGAATAGCTCGTAAGTAAGTCAATTTATTTGCATGTATTTGTAGGTTCATTTTCAATGTTTTGATGGATTAGAAAAGGGGAGAGAGAGGTTGAAATAACATAGTTAGTATCTAGAGAGTCGATCGGCATTTCGACACAGCAAAGGAGGGACAAGTGGAATTTCAACAGAGCAACGGAGGAACCGCTTTTTGTTGGTGGCGCCAACAAAGTGAATCAAACGTTATTTTCGTTCCAATGAAAATTCAAGAAAACCTGAACCCTTTTCATGATTTCATAATTAGGACCTATAATCCTTTGTTAGAACTCTTTTTTCTCAGTAAAAAGCTACGGATAAAAGATAATTTCCTTTACAAGTTCAGATGATAAGGCAACCCTATATATCTATTGATTTAATATATATAAAGTTTTGAACCTTATAAGTCCTTAACTCCTTGCACGAGAAAAGATTATTTAAATCAGATGCGACCAAATTTAAGATGAAACCAACATTGGGAATCCAATGAAATTTTAACCTTAATCCCTTCTAAAATCAAGTCAAATCAAATGCCAGATCAGGAGGGCGAAGAAACAAAAAAATAAAAATTAAATGCCAGTTTATACCAACCAAAATCACTTTCTGATGACAATCTTAAACTTTGACCGAAACTGGCAGATACAACAATAATCAAAACACATCTGCTCAAAGTAATTTTTCAGCAATTAATTCCAATAAGCCACTTAAACCTTGATAGTTAACAACTTAGCCGTCAAAATTTTGAGATAGATTATGAGAATTACATCCTAATTTGTTTATGTGAGATAATTGGTCTATCCGCCTTAAATTCGACTCGTAGCAAAACCCTTTCGACAGCGGAAAGCCGATGGGTTCATTTATCATTCGACCACTACCTGCTAGTTTTGTCACTCGTGTGTAGTTTTGACCCAAAGCCCCAGAAAATAGAAAAAGCGTCCAACAAACCTATAAGATTTTAAAATAAATTTTCAGTAAATGACTAAATGTTACAATTTCTTCAGTAATCCTATTTTATATGATTGCTTTGCTTGTATTAGAAATGTGCGGTGCTGTCTTCGATATCGAGGCCAATAACCACTCGGTATATGTGGATCATGCACTTGTCATTTTGGGGCATTCGTGGGTTGGCTGATAGGAGTGCCGTGGCTTGTTGTAGTTTAAGCATTGAACCATAAATGAGGAGTGCCATCAATACAGTGACCCACGATCAAAATATTCAGAAGCTGCTAACGCGCAAAAAGTTAGCAGGAGATGATGATATATGGTGGACCTCGATCTCTCAAATTGTTGTTTTGATCTTGTGGCTTTGACAAATCGAATTGTGTTTACTGTTTAAGTATAGGGCAAATTATAAATACTAACCTATGTTTTTATCATTTTGTATTGAAAATAATTTGTCAATTTTTTTTTTTTATAAAGAACTGATTCGTGTTACACACCATACTGTCCTGTTAGAAAAAATCGTTAATGATCTCACTTGTAAGCCACATGCCATTTAAAAGTAAAACAAAATAATAATTTACTTAACCCAGCACCTTTGTTTAGCACATATTAACCCAGAACCCAAAACCCTCCTCCCTCTCTTGAAGATCCTAACCTCACAACTAAGACTGGAAAACATCCAAAGCTTCTTCCATTTGTCCAAATTTCTTGAGCGAAATATCTTCTGTTCGACGACTTCATCAGCTTCAACATCCAAATCATTGCAAAAAGCCAATAAGACTAGAGCTTGTTATAGTTAAACTCATGCTCGTGGAAGTGCCGAGGTAAGATAGATTGTGGAGAAATAAGGTAGTGGAAGGAGTTGAGACATTTGAGGGCGACAGAGGTGTTGTTGTTGGAGTGGCGGCGCTTGATGAGGATGGAGATGGCGGATGAGGAAAGAGGATGTGAAGGGTGGAGAGAACAGCATGATTAATGGTAGCGGTGGAGGTTAAATGGTGGAGGGGAAGAAAAAGATAGAGGAATGTAAGTTGGTCTTTTAAGATTCTGATTACTTTCTTCATTTTTGGGGGTGCGGCGCGCGCAAAGTTGTTGTTTTGTTTTATTTTTAAATACCATGTAAGCACGTTAGCAATTGACTTTTTTTTTCCTAAAAAGGCATTAGTGTATAACACAAGTCAGTTGGAAAATGTCACTGATAAGTTAATTACAAAAGGGTAAAACCACATGCCACTTATTTGTAATTTATTATATATAAGGGTAAATGTCAAATTTCTCACGTAAATATATAAGAACTCAATCTAGAGCAAAAACTTTAAAAACATCAATTTAATACCTAATAAAATTTTTTATAACTACTTTTATTATCTTCTTAATACCGTTTTCATTGTTTTACTAGTGTGCAAGAGACAACTTATCATTAAATTTTTACTTCTTTTTTCTTCTAAATCATCTAGTATAAATAGACTGCTTTCTTCACACCAAAACAAAGCAAATAGTGTTAATGAGATAATAAAATTAACTATCAAATTAAATTAATGTACAAAATTCAAGTACCAAATTTGATGTCTTTCTGCGCGTCTAAGTATGCATTTGAAAGCGACTTGCTGAGCACCATCTTTCATCCCTTTCGTTCGAAAACATTCAGCTACAGCAATTTGGACTAGAGAAGAAAGAAGAGCTTTAGGATTCTAGAACCGTACATGTGTAATAATAACCAAAGGTGTTGTCTGTTTTCACCGGACACGATTGAGATTCGTACTGGAGCCAGAAAATTGTCAAACTGGGCTAAGCACATATGGGGCGTGCAAGAGCAATGAAATACGCTAACTATAACGCCATATTTACATTATGTCTAGCATCTTTGTCATGTTTCCTTGTTGTTCTATAGCTATACAAGGTGGAGGTACTGAAAAGAGAGAGAGTGGAAAAAACTTTTTCTTCAACACTAGATCCTTTCATGCATTTTTCTGGCTCAGATCCAACATCGGTCATATGAATAAGATAGACCAGATGACGAATTGCATTATTAGTAAGCCAATCCACCAGAAAAGGTATCACCGTCATGAGTAGAGCTCCGTTAGCCAATAACCATCCCAAGAACCACCAACTCTCTGTCAATTGATGCAAGGAAATATATTTCTCAGGATTAGTTGACTAATTTTACCAGCTGCTCATTCAGAAAACAATGACGGAACTAAACCATGATCATATGTACTAGAGAATTCTATTTATTGTAAAATGGAAGGAAACACAAGGCAGTATAAGTCATGTGGAAATTTGACTATCTTGCAGATATTGAAATCTCCCAACCCTCTAAATTGGACTTCTGAAAATTATCTCCAGCTCTTGATTAGAACACAGTTGAAAGAAATAGTGTGCAAGAAATGCATAGACTATAATACAAATCATAAAGCTAATGGTGGAAGTTAAAAACAAACCTGAACCATGGTAAATTCAAATGTTGCTTCTTCCTCAGGACGTGTTCCTTGGATCCATACCCTCTGCTTAAAGCGATTCTACTTAACAAATGGACAACAAATGAGCTAATGTGAAATTGGTAAAAGAAAATGATTAAAAATTGAAGTAGATAATTAAAGCAAAAGTATAGCAAATGAAGAAGTATTGTAAGACAACAAATTATATATTGCTCTTAAGCCTGAACAAGGAAATACACAGCAACTTATGTTGCTATCTATCACCTCTTCCTAGGAGCTAAGTCCATTAAAATGAGAATCCAGTATCAGTGGGAATAAAATGAAACAAATAGCTCTAGTCTACTTTCTGATTACGTCAAAACAAGAATTACCTCCTTCACAGATAAACTGCTCAGGATCTTTCTGTCCTTGTGACCAAGTAGCACTCGGTAGGAAGAATGGTGAAATATCCTTCTAAAACGCTCAAACTTCACGTAGAAAAGATAATTTAGACAGAAGAGTCATAGAGCATAGAGGATACTTGTTAAGGATCTCAGATGAACTGACCTGTCCTAAATCAAAAAAGGGTCCAAAATAAGTTGAGCGCTCAAAAGGATCAAAACCAGCAAACTGACATAACAAGAAATCACAGGCTCAGAATCTCTATCAGAAACTTCCAGTTCTTAAGATGCTATGAGCCTCGTGAGGACATGAGATTTGAAGATACCCTGTACATAACCTCAATCCCATAGTCTTGTCGAGGCTGGTCATTATACTTCAGTGCATCAAGTTGATGGTGCACAGCATCCTCTGCAGTAAACTGCACAATGAATTAAATTGAGATTCATAATATATATATATATATATATATATTAATCGATCAAGAGATAAAATAGAATTTAAAAACCAGTGTAGAAGTAGTACATTGAGTCGTGGGCCAAAAGGTCTCTTCTTCCTAGACTCAAGCCTGCAATCCAGCAAAACTACATTCTAAGTCTTGTAAGTAGGAGAACATTGCCAAAACAAAGCCACAAAGAATTAATAGCAACTTGCACCCACAATTTATACCATTATCATCTCTAGCCTAGAAAAGAGTGGTGGGGAGAAACAAGATTCTTTTTCTTTTTCTTTTTCCAGCAGAAACAAATGGACAAATTAGGTAAAAAGATTGATCCCTTAGCATTAAAAAATTAATAGAAAAAAAGAGTAGCAAGTTTTATGGCTCCAGAATGGTAAAGAAAAAAAGCTGATAGCTTCACTAAAAGAGCAGTTATATTATTGTTTTATTCAGTTGGCAATTTGGATGGAAATCATCAAATATGCTCTTCTTCAGGAAGGAAGTTACTTGAAAGTACTTGGCTATTATCTCAAACGAATTGCTCAGGAGGAATGTTGTTGATATGTGGACCAAATTCTCCTTTTGAAAAGTGAATTCGTGAAGTATATAGACAATTGTTCAAACACTTTGTACTCAATGTCCCATGCAGTGATTCTATGAGCCGATAAAAGTAAACATAACATGGTTTGCATTTTAAGATCAGCTGCCAAAAGTCTTAGTACCTCTATGTCCCAAGCTAATTAAGTTATTTCAAATAACTTACACATTTATATTTATAGGGTAAATTATACTATAAGATCTCAACATTTGGAGGTAAGTTCATTTAAGTCCCAACGTTTGAGGGTAAGTTCATTTAAGTCCCAACATTTAAAGAAGTGGATCAATTTAAGTTCCATAGTAAGTGTCAATAGGAAAAGATTTTTTAAAGTTTTAATTAAATATTTTCTTCTGTTGACACGTGTCTTTAGGGATCTAAATTAACCTGCCTTTTCAAACGTTGAGATTTTAAATGAACTTATCCCTAAAAGTTCCCAACGTTTGAGGGTAAGTTCATTTAAGGTTCCAATATTTAAAGAAGTGGATCAATATAATGTTTAGAGATAAGTTCATTTAAGGTCACAATATTTGAAGAAGTGGATCAATTTGGGTCTCCATGAACACATGTCAATAGGAAAAGAGCTTTCTAAGTTTTAATTAAATATTTTTTCCTGTTGACACGTATCCTTAAAGACGTAAATTAACTTGCATTTTCAAACGTTGAGAATTAATCTACCTTTTCAAACGTTGAGACTTTAAATGAACTTATCCCTAAACGTTAGGACCTCTTTTTAACCATTCGAAACATTGAGATATTAAATGAACTTACCTCCAAACGTTGAGACCTTCTGGTGTAATTCACCCTATATTTATATGTTTAGAACAAAATTATATCCATATTATAAGTATGTTCACTCAAACTTCAAGTGTGCTCTAATGAAAAATGTTGCATCATGCAATTGATAATTGAGTGGGTCTGTATTAGTGGCAACTAAACATGAGGGTTGCACACATAGGGGATTAACCTTTTCTTTGGGGTAAAGAAGCTGGGATTACTAATTGAACTACCAATCATTGAAAGCTCAATCTCTACCTGATGACAGTGACTGGATAATTATTCCATTACCACCATAAAAGATGAATAAACTTCTAGTTAAAATATCAAAGGAAGAAGACCTATCTGTAAGATTTCTATGCCAAAGAAAGAATACTTAATCATTTGGTTAGCATGTGGATGAGATTTCTATGCCAAAGTCTTCCTATAACCATTTGTTCAAGCCAAATGAAACAAGAGAGACATAATGAAGAGTCATGGTTTCTAGGTAGTAAAGATAGGTGAGAATGTCAACATGGCAAGCATGTGAGGAATGCTAGCCTGGCATATTGACGGCCTGGCTACAACAGCCAAACAGAGAAGTTAGATAGATAGTATAGGGTCAGATTATAAGGACTTGCAATAGTTAGTTGGTAGAGTTATTTTTTATTCTTTTCCTCTCTAGGTGTGTAGAAGAAGGAGCTTTAGCCCTGGTTGATAAGCGTTGATAAGCGTTCATAGCCAAAAGCAGTGTAATTCTTTCTTATTTCAATGAATTAAAACTACAATTTTTTCCCTATCCCCAACATAGCTATGCCCTTCATTTTACAACTGCTATTTCCTCACAGTCCCTCTAGGTGAATAAAGATATATTTCTCTTTTTGCAACTGAAGCCAATACTCTCTTCTCGCTAGACAACGGCCTTCATTTCCGTAGTATTAGGATTTAGAACAACTATGCAGCTTATATCGATGGTAGCATTTCGGACAGATAGAAGACCATGATTAACCACATGATTACAAAAGTCAATGTCTGAAGAACCAGTTAAAAATAGCCTTAAGCATTTATAGTCTTCAACATGTGCTAGTTCCTTATAGTCCTTATAGGAGAATAAAGATATATTTCTCTTTTCACATGTTTAGTTTGTGATTCTGTTTAAAACTGAAAATCGAAGTCCCTGTTAGAGGTTTAGACGCGTGTTCATCAAGAAGAGAAAAGGAACAGTCTTTTATCTATCAGTGGGGACTTTGTGTATAAACAGTAACTATCAATTTTCACTTCCTCTAGCTGCAGCTGCTGCTACTACTACAACTTTCAATTGCTACCATTTAAATATAACAGCTCAAGATAGTGAAAACCAAAGGCAAGCAGAATTTTAGTAACAGCTACTAGGATAATTGAGAAATATTATTTGGTGTCGATCAGGACCACGCTATATTTGTAATTTAATACAGACCAAAGGCAACCAAAAAAAACTTCCATATGTCTAAACAGACCGAGTGTTCTGATCATAATTTTAAATTAATGAATCAGCTCTATCAATCATCGTCACCATCATCATCAGATAGTGAAATCACAATTGTTTTAAACAGAGAGAGAGAGAAAGAGAGAAAGAGCGAGACCAATCAGCGGAGAGGAAATCGGGAACATCGGAAGCGGAGGCAGAGGGTCTGAAGCGAGTCACGGGCCTGCAGTCGCCATGAAAGGGTTTGTTGAAGGAAGACAAAGGCTGTAAGGATGACACGGAGGAGCAAAACGACATCGTATGCTACGTCCACCACAGAGACACACAGACACCTCTCTTCCTTCTCCTAGTGCAGTGAGAGTGCTCGTATGGCTGTGGAAGACACAGAGAGAGAGAGAGGGAGGGAACCGTTGGAGATTGGAAAGTCACAGAAGGACTCACAGTAACAGAATCTTTTAATTTCATCGCAGCCGTTAATTACAAAATGGCGTTCCGTCCCCACCTGTAGCCAGTCATACTTGGTTTTTGGGACACGCAACGAATGCCGAGTTGCCGACTCATCTCAGGATCCTTGGGGTAAACTGGTAATTTTCATCTTTTGGTCTCGGGTTGTTTGGTCCAGCAAAATTTATAAAAATTCAGCAACTCCAACCTTTCATCTAGACTAGGTATGGTTAGGGATGTAACCGGGTTGGTTTTTATAGGGTTTCCGACCCATCCGATCCGTTAAAAATCCTATAGGGTTCAATCTTATAGGGTTATAGGATCGGGTTTGGATATATAGTTAAAACCCTATAGGGTTATAGGGTCGGGTTTGGATCATATAACAAATCCGATGGATACCCGATAACGTATTAATAAAAAAATAAAACATTATAAATTAAAAAAAATACTAAAGGAGCAAAAAAAGAAAGAAGACATGGAAGAAACTACTATCTTTTTTGTCTCCTAAGGATTTTTTTTTTTATTTTTATATTTATGGATTAGTTATGGATTTAGAACTTTTTATTAAATTTTATTCAAGTCATGTTTGCTATGGAAATTATAATTTATTTGTTGTCCGTTATATTTTAGTCCCAATAGAAAATTTAATTTAACCATATTTTTAAAATATTATACAGTGATAAAGTAATATATTAATGTGTTTAAATGTTTATAATGAATGTGATCTACAACATTTTCAATCAATTTTACATGCATCATTTCATTTTTGAATATATAGGAAACTTATGTCAGAAGTATCGGCTTTTCTCAAATTTATTATTAAAATTTGAAAATAGGTTTAAAAGAAAAAGGGTTATAGGGTTATAGGGTCGGGTTTGGGTTTTAAATCAAACCCTGTAAGGTGGGTTTGGATATAGCATTTAAAACCCTGTAGGGTTATAGGGTCGGGTTTGGTAGACCCTATAGAGTAGCGGGTCGGGTTTGGGTTCATATGATCCCCGAAACCCGACCCGGTTACATCCATAGGTATGGTTCGGATCAGTTCTAGACCCGAACGAAACCGCCGATTCACGGTTCCATTTTTCATGGAACCGAAACCGAAACGTCAGAGACAGGGCGGTTCACGGTTCCAAGGAACCTCTGGTTTTGGTGGTTTTGGTTCCAGTTCCACGTGAATCGTTTTTTTTTTTTTGGAAAAAATAAAGTTAAAAATCTCTTCGACTCTACTCTCTTTATCCTTAGTAAAAATTCAGTAAGTATTACATATTACATATTATATATATATATATATAGTGTGTAATTTTGAATGATATTCTCTCTCTCTCCCCCTGTTTTTTTTAATCTCCATTCATAATCCACGTCTGACGCACTGTTTGCGTGTGTATTTTTATTTTCCAGACTTCTCTCGTCTAGTTTTCATAATCGGAATCTTTCTTGCCAAAAAAAATGGGGTTCACTGCATTGTTATTTGTTACTAAATTCACATGACAGAAAGGAAATTAAAATTTCTCGTTTTCCTTTTCCTTTTCCATTTCTCGTTCTCAGGTTTTATTCTTTTTTATTTTTTTTTGCGGGTTGGAACCGCCGGTTCCGGGTCTGGAATGACAGTTCCGGACCCGGTTGAACCGCAGGTTCCACTCACTATCATCGACATCTAATAACTTTTTTTTTTCCCAATAGAACAACTATTAATAATGTTTATTTTCTCATTCTTTTTATAATTTTTTTTAATCCTTTATTTGACCTCAGGTCTCAAAATTGATCCTTTAATAACCATTTTTCTACGGTATTTTAGCATAAAATTACCTTAAATAATATACGGAAAATAACAAAACCATGATTTGTGTTCAAGCTTTTGAAATAAGCTGTTTTTTTTATTTGAAAAAAAAAACTGAAATGAGTCGTGAGTTTTTTCAGTAGACGCAGCGTTCTTCTTCATGCAATTGTCAAATGTTTTAAATAAAGTCGCACATAACATGCATGTGAGTGCCGGAAAAAATTAGACACAAATTTGAAAATACTAACACAGACAAGAAAAGGAAATTAATATTATTTGTTTTAAAAAATTATAAAAAATATTATTGCGATGAAAATAACCCTAATATTAGGCAAATTGACCTCGAGCCTAGAAAAACAAGGTCATAAGTGGCTGGCCTTATTTTTTCAAGAGACAAGGTCACTTATAAAAAATCGACTTCATCTCTTCAGGTTACATACAATACAATAATCTCATCTCTTGAAGGGAGAGACCTTTGAAAAGATGAAATCATTGTAGAAATATCAACCTTGTCTCATCAAAAGATGAGTTTGACGTTGAAAAATTTGTGGCTACAACTGCTTTTTCATTTCAAATCCTTATTATAACATTTTATTTGTGCAATATTTAACTATCCAAATCATTTACAATGACCTTTTTTTTTTTCATGGTCGAACATTTACAACCACCTTTAATAACTCAAATAGTCCCAAATTTAATCAATCCTCCACTACCAAGAAACAGTGGCATCAAATTAAAGAATTCAACCAAAACATCATACCAACACCCAATCCTCCACCAACAACATAGTCAAAAAATAATGAAACACAATATAAGAAATGTTTGCACTATTGTTCAAGTCATTATATGAAAAGTATATACATGGTACAAACAACCACCACAAAATATAGACATAAAAAAGGTAGTATCTACTGTTGCTTACTCTGCCTGCCTCTCCTCTATCAAACATATGTACGCATTTTCAAGCCTAGGCTGATTTGGATGCTGCTGGGGATGCTCTATAGATTGGTCAACATGAGTGAGTGTGCTATCTCCATCTCCACCATGTGAGCTGTGTTGATAAAATGGGAAAGGATCTAGATTTACCTACGTGAGGCCCTCTTCCATATCATCTGCCGGTGTTGGATGCCGCTTCTATGTAGATGGGGGGTATGAACCCCTGCACATGAGCTCTTAGGCATAGGTATATCCAGCTTATGTAGTTTAAGGATGATGAAGGTTATGGCTCATCAAGCTGAACATATGGGGATGAAGGCTTGTCTCTAATATCTCTAACTCTATCTCAACCTCAACCCCGACCTCGACCTCGACCCTAGCCCCATCCTTGGTTCTCTCTCTGAAGCTTGTGTCTTTATGCCAACTGAAGTTGTGGGGTATCCTCACTATCACTATGATCAGCATAGACTGGTGGTGGTGGTGGTGGATCATTAAGATTGGCTCCCATGAACTCATCTACTACATGAATGACCCATCGTGTAGTAGCTAGAGTGTCATATGCAGCATATCGGGCACATGATATATGAAATCTATCTGCAATTAACAATAAACACCAAGACAAGGACATAAAAAACAAAAAGTAGATCAATAGATTTCATATATAAACATGGAACTTACCATATATCATATAAAAAATGTTTCATTTTTTATTTAATTACTCCATGACTCACAAAACCGAGAGCCTTAAGTGAAATACCCTAACTCTTCATCTGAAATAAAAATTCGTTTTAGACAGATTTAAATGACTAAAATGAATTATAGGATTTAATTAGACAAGTTGATATAATTTAATTAGCTATTAATTGAGATTTGAGTTTCAAATTCCCTAAACATGTCATCAAAGTGTTTAGAGAATTCCTAAATCATTGATTCTTAGCCTAAACACTAATTCCTAAATCTCAGTAAAATTTGAGTTCATTTGCTTATCTTAAAATATCAGTTCTCAAACCCGAACTCAAATTAAATATCTTTTATCTAAAATAAATTCTCAAATTAAGTTCTTATTGCAAGTTCTTAATTTTTAACATATTGGTTCCGAAACAAACTTTTAAATACTCTTGAAACTATAGATATTTGATCTGATAGTTCTAAATCTATACATATAATCCTTTATATTAATTTTAATCCCTATCCTTTTTCTATTTTATTTCTCTCTATCCTCTGCCTCTCTCTTCCCTCGCTTTTCCTTTCTTTCCTTTTATTTTCTTCTCAACCGATGCTTTCTCTTCCCTTTCCCTTTCTTCTTCATTTTCTTTCTTTTCTTCAAATTCTTCAACAAATCTCAACATCAAAGCCAACTAAATGATGAATCAAGACTAGGAGATGAACTAGATGGAGGAAACCGAGCTAGAGGATGAAGTTTCAACTTGTGTTCTTTTCTAAAAGCTAAGTATAGTTTACTATTTATTGTCTTATTTATAATTTCGAATTTAAATGTTGTATAGATGATGTATATGAGTTGAGAAGTGTTGTTTAAGTTTATATTTGTAAAGCTTATGGTTGTTGAAGCTGAGTTGTTGAGAAAGAAGATGAATAGTGAAATTGGGGTTTGAAGTTGTTTATGATTATTATAGTGATGTTTGATGGATTGAAGTGGGAGTTTATGTTGATTAGATTGTCGTAAGATCAAATAACAAGTTTTAAGAAGCTTGAAATGAATTTGGAGGAGTTTGAAACAATTTGAACAAATGTTTTTCTCAAAATGAAAACAGGGGAAAATTTGACAGCAGCGTAATGCATGTACGTCGGCACTCAACGCTGCTGGTGTTGATGTTTACGCTACCGATGTACGTTGGGAATTTGGCGGTGTTGAAGAGTCCAACGTTGACCAGATCGCTCGACTCTTAACGCTGGCAAATTTTTAATTTACGCTGCCGGTGTTGAAAGCCGGAGTTCGTTTTGCAACTTTTTCCAGTTTCGTAGTCCTTTCGTATTTTGCCCATAACTTTTTCATCCGATCTCCAATTGAGGTGATTCAAGTTGCGTTGGAAAGATAAGAAAGAGATCTATAAATTTCATGTTTTTAGTTTTTACAAATTTGAAAAGTATCAGTGCTTAAATTGTAATTCTTTCCAACTAATACATTTTTCAAGCTAAGCTAAAAACTTATTATAGATTGTTTTATGTGTATTTACTTGAACAAATGGATCTTTTTGATATAAAATGAGATAGATAAATAATATTTGATGTGTAATGATGATTTAGTGATATAATTAAACATGACTTAGATAGATTTATAGATTTAATGAATAATTGAGTTAAATATGCGAGTTTTACATAAAATGAATCTAGTTACTTAATCTAAGTTCAACTTGACTAAATAAACTTGAATAGGATAATATGAATTAGATTGAGTTAGTTTAACAACTTTGGCTTATTAAATGATTAAGTTTAACTTATTTGGCTAAGGTTAAGCTAAAATGGGTCGGTAACAAATAATAGAGTTAAATGAATGAATTAGGATGATCTTTGAATAATATGGGGAATATGTTGTTTCAAATGTGTGTGTACTTGGAAAATGAATGTTTTTGGTTTATGAATTCTTTGTTAATGCTTTTGTAATAAAATACTATAAATAAAGAGAAAAGAAATTCTTTGACAGACAAAGGAGAACTGTCCATATTTTGGCGGGGCGATCTTCGCAACCATAGTGGGGTTCCTATTTAGTGTCTGATCAAATAGGGTTTAATAAAATAAGTTTGAGATGAATGGATAAATAGCTTTAAGTTCTTATATGATTTTGATGAAGTGGATGATTAGTTTAGTTTAGTTTCTTATATGAGTTCTTTCCTTTAACAGCGATGGATATCTAACATATCTTCTGAGATAGCTTCTACTCTACCTTCTGAGACTCTGTTTGGATTTCGTATATAAGGTACGCAGTAACTTGCGTGTTGAATGTTAGGATAGGAATTCTAAACTAATTAAGACTTAAACTTGGCTTTGTAATCGATGAGTGTTGATTGTGCTTTAAGTCGTTGAATCCGGTCCGAGGAGCGACAACTTGTCATGATGCAATGACAATGTTAGAATAAACGCTTAGGCCACTTATCATGATGCAATGATTTGGCTCGGTGGTTTGTCATGATGCAATGACAATATTATAATAAACGCTTAGGGCACCTATCATGATGCAATGATTTGGCTCGGCGGGTTGTCATGACGCAATGACAATATTATAATAGGCGTTTAGGCCACTTGTCATGATGAAATGACATGGCTCGGCGGGTAATAGAAGGGAATATAGTAACAGCGTAACATTTACTTAAACTTGGAAAGAAGTATCATAGTTTAGTTCAACGTTTATGGGAGCGTGTGAACTAGATTCATGTTATGGACTGAGTCTAAGTAGAGTTGAGTAACGGCTATAAGCCCTGGATGAGATTACTGTTTCTTTTCAGTGTAACGTTATCTAGGAGATATAAGTATTTGGGCTACTTATATCAACCCCCTGAGCGTCGTGAGCGTTACTCAGGACCCCCAGATTCCCATTGGCTTGTCCTGGAGTGTGAGTGTTCCATTGTTGATTTGTTTATTTTAATGAAAAGATAATAACTTGTGGATTGATGCATTGCATTTAGTTAAGCTCGCATGCCACTCCGTGTGTGATTGTGTTATTGTGTACTGGGCTTCGGCTCATCCTTGTTGTTGTTATTCTTTTTATAGGTTTTGTTGTTGTTGATGTTGATGTTGATGAAGATGGTGATGGTGATGATGATTGATGTGATAATGTTTGTCCCGGGTTTTGGGCGATTCTGAAGATATGGGAGAATGAGTGAAGTGTGATAGGATCAAAATATTACTTGTATTTTGTTTCTTCTTTTGTTTTGTTTTGTAAGAGGACTGGATATATTTATAAATTGTATTTTCTTTTAAGGGCTTGCTAATGTCCAATTGATTGTAAATGATTATCTACCCCTAAGAGTAGATCATAAAGTGCTTTTATAAAGTTAGTTTCTTAGAAAATTGGTTTGCTTTGTAGGGAGTAGAAGTTTACAAATAAGTTGTTTTATAAGATTTGATTTTCCGCTACCAAATCCAGTTATTTGGAATTCTAACTAAACGATTTTATAATCTAAAACTGGTTTAGTAATGTTCAATATAAACACCTTCTTTTAAGACAACCTTACGTATAATTCGTAAGAGTTATACGTGGTTGGGGACTTGGTGTGCTTAAAATTTGAGAATTGAGCATGTTGAGTCTTTACATTAAGCTCAAAACATTTTTGGTTTTGGACTACATCACGATTCAACAACAAGTCTTGTTCCCTGGTCAAATGCTAGCCATTCTTTGTTGGCAATTTTTTATGTCTTTATTTTTTAAGTGGGAGATGCTCAATAGGACGTAGGGCAAATAAATCCACTATTTGAGAGTATATTATCTAGGATTATTTATTATCAACGAGAGTATTTATGATTTTCTTTTTCCATTTCATATCGGTATTATCATTTAAATGGACATAGATAATTGTGAAAATATAAACCCTTCAACATTAAAAGAAATTAAATGAGATGGCTATCAAATAAATTCCAAATGGACTCCAAGGTAGGTTCTTCTCTTTCCTTCTATATAATTACCAATAAGCTACATTACGATTTATTACTAGTAAAAGAAAAGAAACATAGCAAATTGGAGACTTTTTTCCATTTTATTTAAATATTATCGTTTCAATAGACATGGAAATGTGTGAAAATATCATCAAATATCGACCAACAAGATAAAATTAAACGAAATGGTCAAGAAATTATGATAACAAGATAGCTTGTGATATTACTCATAATCCAGTACAACATGATCGGACAAAACTTGTTGAAGTTGATAGACATATTACTAGGCAATGTCTAGTCAAGTATTTCATAATTGTCTCAAGAAGTTAGGAGTGGATGATGTTTATGCACCAACTTAAGGGGGAGTGTTCACTATTAGTATTTATGAATCCCAGTTTGTGCATAATTCTTAGGTTAAAATTTAGTCTCTAAATATAGTAATTATAGCCGTATATAATTGTGTATATTTATTAGAATTAATGTATTATATTTTTCCAAAACTAGTTTATACAATGGCTATATATATGTCCAACATTCTTTAAATGAATATAACCAATTAAAATATTTTGATAGAAATTTGACTTTGTTCATCATATTCCTTCCTACATCCTTCCACTTAAAAAATACATCTTGTGACATGGTGATTAAATATAGAATATTATCATAATTTCAACAAATTAACTAATTGCACATCACAATCAACTATTCCATATATTGTAACTCTAATTTTCAAACCTGCCACACAAACCCTCCATAGCCTAATCTTGGTAAAGCTTCCTAGTTTTGAAGATATTAACTTATGAAAAGCAAAGTAGTTATCCATTCATTGGTGGTAAAGCTTCCTAGTTTTGGAGATATTAACTTATGAAAAGCAAAGTAGTTATCCATTCATTGGTAATTGAAGAAATACAAATGCAAATACAAACTCTTCCCGTTTGTTTCCTCAAATAAGAAGTATTATCATAAAGTGAACAACGCTTTTGGTGTTAAATCAATTTTAATATAATATGTAGAGATAAATTATGTTAAGGTTGTTATTTTGAGCAGTACTTATGTAAAAATAAGTTGCTTTAATTAGTTATTTTGATGACTACTTATTATTTACATTTTATGCCACCCATAAAATGGGCGCAGAACCTACCAGTGATTATATATTTAGGTGTTAAGATGTTAACATTAATCTATATACAAGTTAAAAAGGAACATCAATCTTAGCCTTGATTTGAGGCCTTTAATGTGCATGTATGCTATAATGAATGTTATGTTGCATGATGGCTAGCACCTAGCACCATAACTGTTTTTTAAAAATTGAATATAGATGATTTTCTTTTCTACTTTTGATAAATTTCAATTTGTTCGGGTTCTCAAAGGGTCAATAATTTCAACCATAAATCTATCCCTATAATAGACATATAAATGCACTTTACAAAATTTCAATGTAATGCACACTACCTTTACCAGTTCATATATTATATGGGGTTATGCTAGTTACTTATGTATATGCAGATTTTACACTTAACTCTTGATCCAATGCATATAAAAGGATACAAGTAGATGATGCATCCGCGACACGTGTGCAAATAAAACAACCCAATATATATAAATTAAATAGATATATTGTTTTGACAGGTTGAAAGAAGACAGTCTTAATTAATCTTATAAATTAGGAAATTAATTACAAATCATAATTACAATTGTATTTTCCAAAGGTAACTTCTCTATATTGGGTAACTGTCATGCATAAATATGGTATCAGAGCTTTAAATCCATATATAAAGATTTAGGCTAAAAAAGAAAAATATTATATCTATTCAACCCCTATTTAATTTTATTTAAACCCTATTTAAACGTCCATATGCTAAAAAAGGAAAAGATTATGTCTATTCAATTCTAATTTAATTTTATTCAACCCCTATTTAATTTTATGATTTCAAGGATAACAAAAATATTTTACGCTGAAAAAGATTATGTCTATTCAACTCCTATTTAATTTTATTCAAACTTTATTTAATTTCATGATTTCAAGGATACAAAAATATTTTACGCCTATATACTAAAAAATGAAAAGACTATGTCTATTCAATTCCTATTTAATTACATCCAAGTCCTATTTAATTTTCGTGATTTCAAGGATACAAAATATATTTCATGCCCATATACTAAAAACATTGTGTAATACATTTACACTAAAGACATCAAAGGGGATGATTTTGCTTTAATAGTATAGATTATTAGAGAAAAACGTGAGAGGGGAACCAACGATTGAAAGCAATATACAGTTGTAACAAGTATAGTAGCTTAAGCATCAACTTCACACATCACACATCCTAAACAAGTTCTTTGTTGGATTCTATATATGATTCTTGATAACAAAGTTTTAAGAGTACAATAGTAACTTAAATCTAAATCTTCTTATCTCTCAAAAGAAAAAGGTTTAAATTATAAGATGACTTCCATGAATGATTGACAAATGAGATGAAACCTCCATGCAAATAATATAATATAATATAATACAATTTTCGCGGCTTGTCTAAGCGTAGGACCATAGATGAGTTTGCTAAGTGCACATGCTAACCAAGAATGGCCTAAGATAGGTAAATGAGTTTGATGGTTCTATGTTTGAAACCTACCAATCTAGAACTTTGGATAACGTTCCTATTAAATGACTGAGTCCTTGAACTCTACTACCAATTTACTATTTCCTATGTACACATAATATTTATTTATTTATTTGTTATTATTATTTTTACTTTTATTTTTTTACCTTGCGTGGTGTCATTATCAGATTCGTTGTTTACACCTAACAGTACCCTGGTGTGTTCGTCTGCTGCCGCGCATACTTAAACAGTTAAACTCTTCAAGCCTTGTCGGAATCATTTAATAAGAGTACCAGTAACAGCTATATTATTCATGTAATGGACTAATATGGGAGAGTGGAAACCGAGCAGGTAGCTTTTTCAACTTCATTTCAGACCAAACACAAATCTGCTGTCTTTGTTTTGGGACCACAGGACGGTTTATCATTTTAAGGAGGGATACTCTCATACTCAACCAGAGGTGTCTTCCTGTCGATTGTTATCTCCCATATCTTTGATGCAGTGCAGTCCTTTGAAGACCCATTTCAAAACTTCAAGTGAAATTATGTAACGGAGGACTTTTTTTTATATTTTTATTGTCGAGCCAAAAACAGTTTATTTTAAGGATTTGTTTGGATTTTCTAAATATGATACATACTTATATTTGACATGTCTTTGTGTTTGATTTTATCTTTTTTTTTTTCCATTTGTCATTTTTTCAAATATCGAGATCACAAACAAATACCAAATTGATGCCAAAGGAATATAGCAGGAATCGATAAAATATAGCCTAACTCTATAGTTTAAAGTTCAACTCAATTTGTGAAAAGGAATTTGAATGGTCACACGATATCATAGCCATTGGAGAGAGGGAGGGAAAAATGCCTTGTTGAAGCAAGTGAGAGTCTTTGCCCTTAAGCACCTCTTCATCGGGGTCGTACTATTCGTACTGCTCCCGTCACATAGGGTCATGTTGTAGCAAACACAATAGCATTTTATATTTCGTTACGCAAAGGAATTACGTAAGTGACAGCCAATATATGTACATGTACTTACTCTGGCGGACAATAGTGAATAAAATTCAAAGTATTTAAAAAAAAATAAAAAAAAGAAGAAAGAATTAATAATAAGAAGATACCAGCTTCAAGAGAACGGGGAGGGAAATAGTTATTGATAGTTATTTAGTATTGGGTTTTGGATTTAACACGTATACATTGCAAATAAAAATAAAACCTCTAGTTATATTAAGAAAAGAGAAAAGAATGGAAAGTAAATATGTGATTGTGGAAAAATAGGAATGCTGGGGTAATTGAGAATCTAACTTGTGGCAAAATAAAGTATCATCAAGAAAGGAAAGTGAAGGCTTATGACTTACTCTATAAGAAGATTGAAAGTTAAATAGTTCTTTAATCCCTTCTAATATAATGCAATTGAGATGTCGAATTGATGAGAAGGAAATCAGCTTACGATATTGGAAGAAAATCAATTTTGATAAAGCAACTTTGGATCAATAATTGGATGGTCTACTGAATTCTAATAGTGGCAAAACTTTTTCTGTTGAATTTATGGATTGAAGCACTACAAAGTGATTATTTTTATTCCTTATCAATCCTTCTTTGTTGTCCAGATCGAGTATATGTGCAGGAGGTCAATTCGGTAATTAAGCTTTTGGTCCAATTTAAATGCCACGAGCTAATCTTCCAGACTAGTGACAAAGCTTAGAAGATCAAGCCCAACAAAGTATGTCATAGAGAGATTTGGCTTGTTAGACTTACAACAAGGATTGTTAGACTGGTTCATCCCACTCTCTACCTAATTCAATTTTCTCGTGCACGAAAAATAGACTCAAAAATGTTTTTCTAGGTTAATTTGGACTTCATTTGGCTAAATTAGGACTTATGTGGAATAAAATAAGCGTTAAGTCCATTTTAATTATAAAAAGGGTTGTTTTAATTATAATGGGCTTCTCTTTATAATATAAATAAAGCCTTCTAGCCCATTCACTAAGCCCAACCCAACCAACCTACCATTAAAAAAAGAAGGCTTCAATGACGACTATCGATTTGTTTGGATATGATCTAATGGTGATCAACCATGCTTAATCTCGTGTATCCGATTAGACGTTATCTAAGGGTTGACATTAGCCTCTACCATCTATAAGTAAGTGGCTTCTATTCTCTTTTAGAGAATTTTACACATTGCTAAGATCGAGAGCAGCATAAAAATTCTGCTTAAACATCTTCAGAAAAGATCAAATCACCTATTCTATGAAGAATGAGTCAAGATCATTTGATCTTTTGTCACATTCGCGTACTTGAGAAACTAGGTTTGCCTATTTTTTCTCCCATACCTCTCTCTGCAACATCCTACACATGTCATTAGTTCATGACTTCTCTTAGGTCAACCGCTATACTTATCCCATGTGATCAACCAGCTACAGTAACCCTACTATCATTTCAATAATTGGGCTTTTGACCCAATTTAATGCCACAAGACAATTTTTAGGCTAGCGACAGTGCTTAAAAGATCGAGTTCAATAAAGGATATCATAGAGAGATTTAGATTGATAAACTCGACACAGGGATCGTTAGATTGGTTTATTCCTCTTTGGCCTAATTTAGTTTTCATTTGCTCGAAAAGTAGACTCTAAAAATGTTTTCCTAGGTTAATTTGGCTTTGTTTGGCTAAATTAGGGCTTATGTGGAATAACAATGATCAACCACACTTCAATGACGATCGTCGAATTGTTTGGATATGATCTAACAGTGATCAACCATACTTATTCCCGTGCTTCTGATCAAATACTATCTAATAGTGACATTAGCCTCCACCATCTATATATAAGTGGCTTCTCTTCTCCTTTAGAGAATTCTGAGCATTTTTAAGATCAAGAGTAACATGGAAACTCTGCTAAAATATCTTCAAGAAATATCAACGCACCTATTCTATGAAGAACAAGTCAAGAACAATCGAATCTATCTGATTTGATCTTTTGTCACACTCACGCACTCAAGAAACCATATTTGTCTATTTCTCCTCCCATACCTCTCTTTGCGACATCTTATACATATCATCAGTTCATGACTTCTCTCAGGTCGACTGCCACGCCTATCTTATGTGATCGATTAGCTGCAGTTACACTACCATCATTTTAGTTATCAGGCTTTTGGTCCAATTTAATGCCACTGGTCGATTTTCTACGCTAATGATAGGGCTTAGAAAACTGAATCTAATAAGGGATGTCGTAAGGAGACTAAGTTTGGTAGGCTCAAAATAGGGATCGTGGACCGGTTCATTCCATTCTTGACCTAATTGAGTTTTCTTGTGTGCGAAAGGTAGACTGCAAAAATGTCTTCTTGGGTTAATTTGGGCTTCGTTTAGCTAAATTAAGGCTGATGTGAAATAAAATAAACCTTAAGTCCATTTTAAATATAAAATGGGTTTTTTTAATTATAATGAGTTTCTCTTTATAATATAAATAAATCCTCTAGCCCATTCACAAAGCCCAACCCAGCTTACCATTAAAGAAAAGAGGTTTTCAATAACGATCATTGGATTGTCTGGATATGATCTAACGATGTTCAGTCATGCTTAATCTTGTGCATCTGATCAGGTATCATCCAATGGCTGATATTAGCCTCCACCATCTATAAATAAGTGGCTTCTCTTCTCCTTTAGAGAATTCTGCACATTACTAAGATCAAGAGCAACGTAGAAATTCTACTGAAACATATTCAAGAAAGATCAAAGCACCTATTCTACGAAGAATGAGTCAAGAAAGATTGAATCTATCTGATTTGATCTTTTGTCATACTCGCGCACTTAAGAAACCAGATTTTCCTATTCTTCCTCCCATACCTCTCTCTGCGACATCTTACATGTGTCATTAGTTCATGACTTCTCTTAGGTCGATTGTTATGCCTATCATACGTGATCAACCAGCCACATTAACCTTATCATCACTTCGATTATTAGGCTTTTGGTCCAATGTAATGCCACGGGCCCGATCTTTTGGGCTAGTGATAGGGTTTAAAAGACCGAGCCCGATAAAGAATATCATAAAGAGATTCGACTTGGTAAGCCTAGAACAAGGATCGTCAGACCTATTCGTTCTAGTCTTGACCTAATTTAGTTTTCTTGTGCATAAAAAGTAGACTCCAGAGATATCTTCTTGGGTTAATTTAGGCTTCGTTTGGCTAAATTATAGCTTATGTGGAATAAAATAAGTCTTATGTCCATTTTAAATATAAAACGGGTTGTTTTAATTATAACGAGCTTCTATTTATAATATAAATAAATCCCTTCAGGCCATTCATAAAGCCCAACCTAGCCTACAATTAAGGAAAAGAAGGCTTTAATGATGACCATTGGATTGTTTGGATATGATCTAACGATGATCAGCCATGCTTAATCTCTTACGTTCGATCAGGCGTTATCCAATGGCTGACATTAGCCTCCACCATTTATAAATAAGTGGATCCTCTTCTCCTTCAGAGAATTTTAGGCATTGCTAAGATCAAGAGCAATGTAGAAACTCTGTTGAAACATATTTAAGAAAGATCAAAGCACTTATTTTACGAAGAACAAGTCAAGAACGATCGAATCTATTTGATTTGATCTTTTCTCACACTCGCACACTCGAGAGACCAGGTTTTCCTATTCCTCTTTCCATACCTATCTTTGTAGCATCTTACGCGTATCATCAGTTGAGGACTTCTCTCAGGTCGATCGCCATGCCTATCCCACATGATCGGCCAACTGCAGTAACCCTACCATACATTATTCGCCATGCCTATCGCACGTGATTGACCAATTACAGTAACCCCACTATACATTATTTAGCAACTCCACTGGAGAGAGTAAGTACTTGACAAGAATAGCACCTTTATGTAGGAGTACTGGACGGGAAGTAAACCGCCAAGATCAAGAGAGTCATTCTGATGTCATTGAGTAGACTCACGCAGTTGAGGACAATACTGCTCCTGTAGCTATGCAAATTCCTATAATTGATAGTACACTCATGATACTCACCATGCAGGAGAATACTTAAGCTCTTAACCAGTTCTTGAATGTCTTCATGTAGTTTCTACCTAATATAACTGGAATCGCCACTTTTTCAGTTGCACGCTTCCCATGATAACTTTACCTGCATTAGGAGTGCAAGTGGCGAGTGTTATGCCAACTGTTGTTGTCCCAAAGGGTACTCGACATGAAGCTCTACATGATGCTTAACTAGAGCAAACCAACATTCCTACTGCTAAAAATGATGTTGGACATTGGCAAGAGCCAATGCAGCCTTTACTGTCTCTAACTCCAAGAGATCCCATGCTTGTTGTAGAAGAAGGGGCAAGCGCCCATCTCAGAGGCTCTTCTTCCTCTTGATACAATGTCCAACTACTTACATCTAGCATAGCTATGCCTTATGATATTACTCTTACTCCTCAGATAGGAGATAATACATCATATGTGATGAAGGAAGACCTCGAAAAGTACATGAGACAAGTGCAAGCTGCATCTGCCACTAATGTCATCAACCTGATGCTCCCATAGTTGTAGAGGATTGTAAGGAAACCCTATCTTAAGGACTATATTAGTCCACAGTTTATCAAATTTAATGGGAAACATGATAGCACTAAGGAGCATCTTCTCAAGTTCATTGAGACTCTCAAAGTCTATGGACTAGATGATCACCTAAAGTTTAAGGAATCTCTAAGTCGCTAATAGAGAAGGCATACACCTGGTATGTTAATCTCACCTCTAGCTCTGTTGACTCGTGGGGGACTATGTGTAGAATGTTTTTTGTGAAATACTTTGAAACTCAAGAACGAGTGACATTGACCGAATGGGGCATATTAGACAATACCTAAAGGAAGACCTGATGGATTACATTGAGCACTTTAAGGAATACTCCTTAGACATCTAGAATATATGCAATGAAAGCGAACTCGTCAAAATCTGCATTTAGGGTATGTTTACAGAATATGCTATGCAATTGAAGAACTTGTCACCTAAGTCTTTCTCAATGTTAGTTAAAAACACTTGAAGGACAAATAATTCTATTATCAAGCAAAGGGGTAACCCAAATAAGAAGAGGCACCCATTAGTGAGCACTGCTTAAGGAGGAAGCTTTAAAGGTAGCAAGAAACCTAAAAGAGGTAGCTCTTAGGAAGTTCCACCTTTCTTGTGCACTATGAATAAGATTTCATGTTGTCCTTGACCGATGATTAAAGGATGGTTTCCTCAGATTACCAAGTTTGAGTGGGAATCCACTACACAAGAGAAAGGAGATACAAAGTTCTGTAGGTTCCATAGGATGATGGAACACCTAACAAAAGATTGTTGGAAGTTGAAGAGGATCTTTAATGCGAAGGTTCACAATGGCGAACTTGAATTTGAAGACAACGATGCACAGGTGATGAATGATGAAGGCACTAATAGTGAATATCATTTCTTAATTAGATGATATTAGCCATGTATTAAAGGTAGAAGTTGCCTGTTACTTACTCTTATCTTGTAATAAGAAAGAGAAATAAAGCAAATGATAATGAAGATGCAATATTTTTTTTCGTTCATCCATCTTCTTCCATACTTGCTTGCATTAATGTCTATAACATTTTTTTCATAAGCATGACAAAGAAAGAAAAGTTGTAATGGTTGGGGGCAATTCTCTTCGATTTATAATTCAGCTAATGTTGCCACCATATACCCATTTATGCTACATTATTTGCAAGATCGAAGCGATCTTTGCGTGATGACTCGAAGCAACTCCATATTAGGCTTGGCAGTCGTAAAGCCATCTTGCATAATCAAGGTCGAAGCGACCTCATCCATGGTTGATCGAAGTGATCACTTCATGGTAGTCATGATCGCTTGCTTGAAGCATCTGTTCCTAATCATGTGATGGGTGGAATACCCATTTTCTACTACATTATTTAAGAGATCGAAGCGATCTCAGCTATGATGAGACGAAGCAACTCTACAGTATGCTTGGTAGCTGTAACGCCATTTTGTAGCATTAAGGTCGAAGCGACCTCATCCATGGTTGATCAAAGTGGTCACTTCATGCTAGTCGCAATTGCTCAGTAGAAGCATTTGCTCTTGAGCACGCAATGGATACAATACCCATTTCTACACCATTATTTATGAGATCGAAACAATCTCAGCTATGATGAGTCAAAGCGACTCCATAGTAAGCTTAGCAGTCATAACACCGTTTCACAAAATTAAGGTTAAAGTGACTTCATCTATGGTTGATCAAAGCTATCACTTCATGGTAGCCGATATCGTATGGTAGAAGCATCTATTCCTAAGTATGTGACGAGTACAATACCCATTTTTGCTACATCATTTGTGAGATTGAAGTGATCTCACCTGTTAACACTTAAAGCAACTCCATAATAGTTCTGGCAACCATAACACCATCTCACAGAGATAAGGTCGAAGCGACCTCATTTATGATTGATTAAAGTGATCACTTCATGGTAGTTGCAATCGTCTGGTAGAAGTGTCTGTTCTTAACTGCATGATAGATGTAATGCCTAATGGAGACATCTAACTTTGAACAAGTGGTGGGAGCAATACCCCTTTCTTTTTGCAACTTCATCCAGTTACGGGGTCAAAGCAACATCAGCCTATAGGCTGGAAGTGCACCCATGATAACTCATGTACCCCAAGCATTTTGTCTTGTTAGAATGCACAAATAAGAAGTAATAGGTTGATATGAGTTGTTGCCCCATCATATAATGATGTGCTATCAGCTGGAGGGGAAGAAGTTGATAGATGAAATTTTTGTGGTTTTCTCAAACTTGACTAATACTGGAAGTATCGACCTATCCTGAAGAACAATTTCTTGACATCAGCACTTGAGTGTGAAGCATGCCCAAGTAATGTACCTATCTTAGCACTCATAAGTGATGTATCCATCCTAGAATTCATTTGCGATGTACCTTCAATGCAATAAAGAACAACTTGATCTGAAGAGGAATTAATACACATGCCAATATGATGTTCAGTTGACGATGATAGACATGAGTTTTGCATATCTTAAAAGGTATTGTGTCACTCAACGTCGTTAAGAACATTTAAAGTATGTTTGACTACTAAGTGAATCATGTTTGCTATCGAGTGCCACTACAATGGTGGCAAAGTAAATCCTTACAGGCATGGTGGTATGCTTTACTAGTAGAGGTGATAGTAGATGGTAGAACAATGATGTCGCACTACTGAAATGAATACATCCTGACAAAGTGTTGATGATAATGTTGGGTGACCATTCATTGGTTAAGTAAACACCCGCTATGGTAGCGGAATGATAATGTGAAGCAAACACGCGTTGGTGGAGTAAGTAGCCATTATGATAATAGAATGACAATGTGAAGCGAACACCTGTTAGTCGAGTAAACACTCAATACCTAAGTAGTGATACTTGGTTGTTGGAGCAGACTATAACTCCTTCAAGAAAATGAATTATAGCATAGTACTCAGCCCCTGCGTAAATAGACTTAGCAATGGAAAGTAAACATTAAGATTACTTGTTAACCTATATCAAAGCTAAAAGAGACCAGGTGCCAAAATAACACAAGATCACTCGTGGGTCATGGCAAAAGATTACTCATGGACTCGTGCCATGTCTAGTAGACATCGGGTTCTAGAACAATGCAAAATTACTCATGGGGAACATGTCAAGTGTAGAGGACATCAGGATGGTAGCGGTTACCCATATCACTGCTAGAAGAGTTCAGGTGCCAGGGTACACAAGTCTACTCATGGGTTGTGCTAAAAGGTCGATCCTAGAGTAACATAATATTATACGTATGCCCGTGCAAAGTCTAACAGAGAACAAGAGAGATAATGTCACACCTTAAGGGTATCTTAGACGGGACAGTTCCACAATACACAATACCTAATCTTAAGATTAACTCTTAAGTCTCTCAAAAGCTCTGAATATCGTGCAGAAGCGTATCTAGAATAGATAACCAATAGACTTGATAGCATTAAATTGATAATTCTATACTATAACAACTGGCCTAAGTATCTAACAGATAAAACTAGGATGATAATAAATCTAAAACTATCACGCCTCAAGGGTATCTTAGACGGGACAGTTCTACCACACATGATACCTAAGCTTAAGATTAACTCTTAAGTCTCTCAAAAGCTTTGAATATCGTACAGAAGCATATCCTAAATAGATAACCAATAGGCTTGATAGCATTAAATTGATAGTTCTATACTATAACAACTGGCCCAGGTAACTAACAGATAAAACTAAGATGATAATAATTATTAAAAGTATTTGTAGGCACATTTAAGAGAGTATTTTAGGTTCCTGGCCCTACAAAATATAATATAACCTTTAATTTAAAATAATACATTCCTGAGAAAAAGACTAGAGAATAAAAAACTCTCTTAACTCCCACTTCCTTCCCATAGTGCCCCATCTCCAAAAGAAAGCTAACCTGAGGATAGCCTCGTCCTGGGTGGTACCAATTATGATCCTATGACAACAAACTATAAGGCAGTGAGCAAACCACAAGCTCAGTGAGATATAATCCTCATGTCATACCTTTCAAGCAAGTACAAGCAAGTTGTTTAAACAAACATATGCAATGCAATCAAACAAGTGAACAAATATGTATAGCCAACTGATAACCACATATAATATATATATATTTAGATTTATGCCCTTTGAATCCAGGGTTAGGTTACATCTACCTATCAACACCCGGACTGCTAATACTTCGGAAATCAAATTTATTCAAGGAGTTTTTCATATATGGAAAATTATATACATATAACAACATCCCATTGAAGCAAGATATCCATAACAATGACCCGACACGATCCTAGGAGATAAACCGTCTCCCCAAGATGACTTCGTTCCCATTCCCCTAAAAGAAGGCCCATGGTACATACTAGGCATATACCACTTCGGTCCTCCATGCTTATCGTCGTCATAGGACAATGTTGCTCATTCGTATCAAAGTATAATGGTGATGGCCTTCTACATGTAATGCATGCATATATTTAATTATCATGCCAAATATGTTCTAAATTCATTTAATTAGTGTGCAAGCAGGTATCAGACACTTATATACCAATTGTAAAACAACCAATTCTTTAAAGTGAAATATAATTATGATGTTTTAACAATCAAAATCAATTACGAGCAACCACAAACAATTTCCCATCCCTATACAGATTTATATATTAATCATTTTCTATCTTACAAGCACAAACAAGTATAAAGATCATTGGAATATACTCACTCATCCATATCTCTTGTCAATCGTAAGAGTCAACAGACAGGTCTAGCTTAAAGTTAGAATCACCTGAACATATTAGGGAATAGGAATATAGTATAAGAATCAACTATAAAAGTTAATAACCTATTATGCTACAAAAGTTTTATTATTCCTGTAGTTTTCATACTAAAGCTTTAATCGACTATAACTATTTCAATTTAACTCTATTTTTTTACGTATAAATAGTCGATTTAATACGATTTTATGTGTATTATAAGGATATGGTATTTTTTGTTAGAATAAAATTTTAAATAGGCAATATAGATATATATATATATATATTAAAATGACTGAGAAAATAAATTAATATTGAAAAAAATACTTGAAACAATTAATTTATCAATATATATAAAATATATAATTAAATGATTTACACATATATATTATTTATTAAATAATATATATCTATTTTCTATATTTGACTTTTATGTTATAGAAAATTATATAATATATAGGAAAAAAATTATAAACATATATAATTGTATTTGTATAAGAACATATATATATACACACACATATACATACTTGTATTTGTATAAAAACTCAACTTGCAGCATAGTTGCTGCAAGTTTGCTTGTAGCGCCCAAGGTGTTGCACAAAGGCGGCATGAGGGCAGTGCTGGGGTGCATGTTAGGCGCCCACTGAGTCCTTGTGGGGCACTCGTTAAGTGCTCATCAAGCACAAGTAGAGCACTCATGGTGATCATTAGAGAGCGAAGAGGTGTGTTGTGCGTATGTGTTTAGTGTGTGTCGTGTGTGTATGCTGCTGCTTCACAGCAATGTATGTGTGGTGTGTGAGCGCTGGAGTGTGTGTTGTGATCGGTGGGTGTATGTGTGGTGGACAATGTGTATGATGAGAGTGTTGCATTACAGAGCAAGGCTTTATTTTGTGTGTGTGTGTTCGTGGGTGCTCATGTATATGCTGGTGCCTGTGTGTGTTGCATGTGTGTGCTGGATGCGACAAGGAGTAGCAACTACTATTGTTGGGCGTGCGTGTGTGTGTGTGCTGGGTGTGATCGCTAGAGCACTCTTGCTCCTCTGTGTGTGTGTGTGTGTGCGCGCGCGCGCGCTTGATGTTGTGTGTGTGTGTTCGTGGGTGCTCGTGTTGGTGGCCAAACAAGAAATAAAACAACATAACTACAGTAGCTTACCTGATGATGCTTAGTTGTTGTTCTTGTTGTTGTTATCGTTG
Source organism: Combretum micranthum (assembly GCA_024138025.1). Classification (NCBI taxonomy): domain Eukaryota; kingdom Viridiplantae; phylum Streptophyta; class Magnoliopsida; order Myrtales; family Combretaceae; genus Combretum; species Combretum micranthum. The sequence continues at coordinate 138,871 of JAMXBD010001350.1, forward strand.
CTATTGTTTATTGATGGTGATTGAAGGAACAAAAAAGAAAATAAAAATAAAATAAAGAAAGAACAGAGAGAGAAAACGAAGGAAAAAAATGAGAGAAAGAGAAAGGAAGAGTGAGAGAAGAAGAGGATTATATATATATTTATATACCTATAGTCAAGACAAAGTCAACAAACTTTATGGCTGCACATGGGCTTATTGTTTTTAGTTTAAAAAAAAATAGGATTTGATTTTACCTATCCGAACGACAAACTACACTTTATCTAAACGTAGACTTTAGGCTAAATCTTAGATCTGGCTTTGTTAATTTATTCATTAATTAATTTATCTTATACTAATCAAAGTAAAAATAATAAAAAGCAAAATGAAACAAATTGACACGGTTTAAATTTTTAAATTTTCATACGTGGTATATTTTTATCTTATGCGATCAAATTATCAATTAAAATTTAGAGTAAAAAATCTATAATTAAAAATCTTAATCATTACCGTTTAAAAGTATAACATAAATTTAGTATTATAATCAACTTGTTGCGAAATTTATAATCAAATTGATATTTTAAAATTTTCGATAAAGTCGATTTGCCAAATCGATGATCGATTTTTTTTTCAAGGCTTACAGATAGGATAATAGATAAGCCTACTATGAAGCCTAGTATGAATGGGCTTAAAGACCTACAAACTTATATCAAGGTTAGAAGAGGCTGGGCACTAAAGTAATACAAGTCTACTCATGGGTCGTGCCAAAAGGTCGATGCCAGACTGATATGAGATTACCTGTAGGCCCATGCCAAGTCTAGCAAAGAACAAAAGAGAGCTAGGGTAACACTTGAGCCCATGATGGAGCCCATAAACAACAAAATGTGATTTTGCCAGCTGCATAAAGATTAAAATGAGTTTAAAAAAAAAGAGAGAGGGAAATAGTGAAAAAACCACTATTAAAAACCTGTAAAAAAATCAAGGTTTTTGATAAAATGTCAAAAGACCCTTATTTTTAGTACTCATTGGATATAATTTTGTATGGATTTTAAGTGAATTTATCAAGAAAAGGATACTTAAGTACTTATTATTTGATTTCGGAGTCTAAAGAAGACATTTTAAAGATCTAAGGATGATACGAGCAAAAATGTAGAGAGATTTGGCAGAGTATCAAAAATGTTGATTTTTACATGTGCACAACCTTCAACATGGCCATGTAGACACTAGTGTTGGGGTATAAAAAGTGACTAGAATCTATCCTAATTTGTGCCTTAACTGCTACACTAGTAGTGTAGAGAGTTATGTTGAAGGAGAGAAATTGATCCGAGAAGAAAAAGAATAAACTCCAGGGTGTACAACCTCGAGCACGGCTATGCAGAACTTCCATAGGTTACATATCTATAAATGGCCACTTGTCTCCTTATATTATCATCCTAGACATTCTAAAAACCCTAGGAGAGAAAAATAAAGAACTTCAAGGAGGAGAAGTGCTTGAGCTTCATCGGAAATCACAAGATGTCAAAAAGGGTTTTATTGTTTAATCATGTTTATGAATTACTTCTCTAGATCTTCTATTTTTATTGTATACTCCATGGAGGAGTAATTCTTTGTGCCTTAATTCTTGTGAAACCCTAAACCCATATATGAATTGAATTGCTTTTAATTAATGAAAAGTTTTATGCATTTGTATCTATTCATGTGTTTTAATGGTTTTGTGATTGCTTTATGTGCAAAATCGATTACATGTATGATTCTTGTTAGAAAGAAAAAGGTTTTATCTAATAAGATAGATTCTAATGAATAGAGAGATTACATGGTTTACCTAGAGGTAGGAAAACTATGATTTATAGCACATAGATTTTATTTTTGTTTAGGAATCGTGATTTTTAATGCAATCTTATATGGCGTTAATGAGGGAGAGGTCTCCACTATCTCATATAGGGTTAAGAATTGATTAAATCGAGGGAGTAATTAATTTAATTGTGTGATTCTATAGTGTAGAGCGTAAACAACTCATTAATCGATATTTTATTATAAGAAATTAAGGTTTAAGGCAGGTCAAGATGAAGGGTAAGTCTTGTGATTGAATGCATCCTTTCAAAGCACTCATATTTGACCACATCATCCTTGTCCTTGAGCCATATTGAAAAAGATCTTCAAGAAAAATCTATCTTGGAAAGCATCATTGATTCAAGTTATGATAACGTAAATTTGATTGTTAAGATGATGTAGGCACTAAAGCTGATTCATGGAAATTTTGTGCTCCTATTAGTTGCAAACTCATAAGCTTAGAAGAATTGGCGACTCTTCTAGGACCATCTCAAGAGTGGGTATCTTGGTTGATTGAATCTTTAGAAACTCTTGGAAGACATGAGGAAGTAAATAAGGAGATAATTAAAAGTCCTTTCAATGCATCAGGTGAAAATGATCTAAATATATAACTTGAAGAGTCATTATAAGTGAAGGATGAGTTGGTGGAGAAGGAAAATGAAATTAAAGATCATAGGTTAGATCTGAACAGTCATGAAGATGAATTAGAGTCTCGTAAGGAAAAGGATGATTGTGAGGAGACTAAGGTGTTATATCTTAACCTTTTCCCTAATACTTCAATTCTTGAGAACACATATCTAGAGGACATTCCTTAAGTTACCCCAAAAGAAGCGATGTTTGGAGATTGAGCAAAAGATGGAAATTGAAGATATTGATTCTTCTCCGTGTAATGAGATGATTGGGTGTTTGGGAGATAATGAACTTCATGAGGTGTACTTAGAGCCTATAGGTTAGATTATAGAGTTTGAACCAGTATCGATTTATAAATTTGGTCCTTATTAAAAGCCCAAGATATTTGAGAACAAAGGACTTGAACTTAAAAGAATTACAATAAGAATGAGAAAAAATTCCCTTTGTTGACTTTAAAAATATGGGAATGGAACACTTTCCCATGGGATCCAGGTGGAAAGGTTAACAACAAATGACGAGCCAACGATGTTACAAAAGTACGCTTCTTGGGAGACAAACCATGACTAACTTAGGTAAGTTAAGTTCCTTTTTGTTTTCTTTTGATTTCACTATCCTAAGTCTTTTTTGCTGTCAAAATTGTAGATTTTTCTAAGGAAGTAATTGAGCTTAATTGAAGGGAGTAAGAGTTAATTCTCAAGTATGGGGAACCACCAATCATAAGTAAGAAACTTTCGGATGTCATTTCTAAGTGTGTTAGGTATGTATCTTTCATAATATTTCCATCTTGGCAAGGTACACACTAAACAAAAACATGGTTGATTAGCTTAGAGTTTCTTTATAATTTTTTTTTTTTTTTGAGTACCCACACAACCTTGACCACAATTAGTGCTTGAAGTGAGGCACACAAGTAGAGAAGCTTCTGGACAATATTTTGGACCCTGCACAACATCAAGCATAGTTGTGTAGAAGGTAGTGCTCAATTGATTTTCATGAAAAGAGCTCTCAGATTAATATTTTGGACCCTGCATGACATCGAACATGGGCATGTAAGAGGTAGGGCACTCTGGTGCTCTCAAACAAAGGCTCTCATATATATATATATGTGTGTGTGTGTGTGTGTGTGTGTGTGTTTGTGTGTGTCTGTTTCGTTTGATTTTTTAAACTAGAATAGGCTAAATTTTGTTTGTTTTTTGTTTTTTTTTAGGACTTTGTACCATGAACTTTTTTTTATGGGTTCACAAGATAGATGATGATGATGCACTTTATTCACACTTACTAGATATGGAAACTCTTTGCTAGCATCTTGAAAATCCAAGGAAGTTTTAGTTTCCTTTTCTTTTTATTTTGCTTTCTTTTATTCTTTCCTTATTAGTGCTTGATATGGGAAGACATTGGGGACAATGTCTTAGATAAGTGTGGGGAAGGGATTTATATGAAAGAAAAATTTAGGTCTTGATTTACTTATGTTCTTTATGCACTTGTTGATCGAAATTCTCTCATTTATAAGTTTTCAATTGAGCTTTAAGATCGATATGTTTTTAAAAGAATCTTGAAATTATATTCATTCATTTGTGATTAGCATTTAAAAAGAAAAAGTATAGTGACTATGTGCCTTACTCATCTATTTTGAACTTGGTATACTTAGTTAAAATTTTATGATGAAATCTAAGTGGAGCAAATTTATTTGCTATGTAATGATTGAATCTAGAGTTGTGGAAGAGGTTAAAGTCCCTAATTTAAAGTTAAATGGTTGTGTTTCCAAGCTTGTTGGTTAGTATATTTCCTTTTCAAAAACTTTGAAAGCTCTTCTAACCTTTTGTGAAAGGTGCATATGAAGTCATTCCCTTAGTGATTCTTCTTGAACAATCTCTTTGAAAAATGAATAAATTGTTGTGCTAAACTGATGATATAAAAGGCTTAGTCAGTATGGGCGAGCTTTAGTCCTTCAGAAGAGCGAAGTCTGACCACATTATTGACTAAACAAGCTTGTTATACCTAATTGATTAAAAAAAATGAGCTGAAAAGAAATGGGCAAAAATCTGTCCAAAGCAAAAGGAAAAGATGGAGGCAAAAAACCTCTCCCTCTGAAGGCCGTTAAAATTTTTTTGAGAGATTTTAATCAAAGAGGAAAAAAAATCTAGGAGAATGATGGATGCCATATACTTTCATTCTAGGTTGTTATACTTAAAGAGGTGGTTGAACGGTTTACATGTTCTCTGATAAATGATGGGATGTAACTAAGTTGCTTTTGCTTTATTGACTTTGTGTTTGTTTTATGACTTTAAAAGTGGTTCTTAAATGGTGAGGGTTATAGTTTGATTTACTTTATATCAATATTAAAAATTTGACTTTAGCATGCCAAGTATAAGTACAATTATGGTAGGTATGAGCAGTAGGCACTAATGAGTCACTTTGGTTGAGTTGAATTGAAGAATGCTACTTATGATATGATATTTGTTAATGAGTATAATTGATGATGGATTCTTTTGTCCTCATTTTGTTTGCTTGAGGACAAGCAAATAGCTAAGTGTAGGGAAGTTTGATAAGTGTCGAAAGAACCTTATTTTTAGTAATCATTGGATATAATTTTGTATGGATTTTATGTGAATTTATCAAGAAAAGGATACTTAAGTGATTAATATTTGATTTCAGGATTTAAAGAAGACATTTTAAAGATTTAAGGATTATACGAGAAAAAATGAGGCGATATTTGGCAAAGTATCAAAAATATTGATTTTTACATGTGCACAACCTTTAGCATAGCCATGCAGACACCAGCGTTGGGTATAAAAAGTAACTAGAATCTATCCTAATTTGTGCCTCAGATTCTGTATAAGTAGTGTAGAGAGTTCTGTTGAAGGAGAGAAATTGATCCGAGAAGAAAAAGAATAAACTCCAGGGTACACAACCTCGAGTACGGCTATGCATAACTTCCATAGGTTACATATCTATAAATGGCCACTTGTCTTCTTATATTATCATCCCCAGACATACTAAAACCCTATGAGAGAAAATAAAGAACTTCAAGGAGGAGAAGTGCTTGAGCTTCATCAAAAATCACAGATGTCAAAAAGGGTTTATTGTTTAATCATGTTTATGAATTACTTCTCTAGATCTTCTATTTTTATTGTAAACTCCATGGAGGAGTAATTCTTTGTGCCCTAATTCTTGTGAAACCCTAAATGCATATATGAATTGAATTGCTTTTAATTAATAAAAAGTTTATGCATTTGTATCTATTCATGTGTTTTAATGGTTTTGTGATTGATTTATGTGCAAAATCAATTACATGTATGATTCTTGTTAGAAACAAAAAGGTTTCATATAATAAGATAGATCCTCATGAATAGAGAGATTACATGTTTCACCTAGAGGTAGGGAATCTTATGTGGCATTAGTGAGAGAGAGGTCTCCACTATCTCGTATATGATTAGGAATTGATTAACTTGAGGGAGTAATTAACTCAATTGCATGATTCTGCAGTGCAAAGTGTAAACAACTCCTTAATCGATATTTTATTATATAAGAAATTAAGGTTCAAGGAGATCAAGATGAATGGTAGTTCTTGTGATTGAATACATCCTTTCAAAGCACTCATATTTAACTATTAGGGTTATTAGTTAAGTAAAAGTCATAATATTATCTTAATTATTTGGTTACATAGTAGAGAAACAGTAATACTTGTAATTGATATCTAGTTCCTAGAGGATGATACCCATAGTAATTCTAATATGCAATCGATAGGTGCGCTACCTTAGAGCGTATAATAGGATTTCTATTGGGTTTTATTATTTATAATTTGATACGACTGATATGCTCTAACTAGTTTCTGTTGCCTATCTGTTTGCAACAAATCCTGATTTCACAATGCTGAACATGCTCTTGACCGCAAATAATCAGTAACACCAACCTATCTTGATTAACCAAGAGCCAATCTACAAGAAATAGTCTCTAACCACTGAAATGCCACTGTAAAATTCTGAGCAAAAATGCAATCGAACATCTGCCTATGCCTAGACAAGAACATCACCGGAAACCAATATGTTGAAGATTATGAGAGAATATAAAATTGAAAAAAAAAATGGTGAAGATCCTATTACCTTGTCGAGCATATAGATTTTCAATGAAGCTCGCTGTTGTTGCTTATGATCGGTTAATGATAACCACAACTCAATCAATTGATGGATCTCCGACAGAATTTAATCACCTACATCGCCATTGTTATGATTTGTTATCAATAATGAAGACCACTAATCTCTTTCTCAGGTTACCATTCATTGCTATCAATGGACATGTTAAGGTCAATTTGATATTATTTGAAGATGTTATACAATATGAGTGTTTCATTTGAGTAGAAGAATTTCAAAAAAAAAAAAAAAAAGAGAGAGAAGAAGAAAGGGAAATAAGGAGGAAAGAGAAGAACAGAGAGTATGAAGGCTAGTTTAGGTTTTAAGAAAAAAACCTATTATGTTTGTTTTAGAATGGAACAAAAAAGGAAAGTAAAAAAAGAAAGAAAGGGGGAATAATTACCAATCTAAATGTATTAATGTTATAGAAACAAAAATTGAGTATTTATAAAAAAAAAAAAGGAAAATGATCATAATGAGTAATAATATGAGAAACATTGTGAAATTAATAGAGAAGGGTTTGCATTGACTCACTTTCTAAGAAAGAAGATTGCATTGACTGTGGCATTTAAAGAAAAAAAAAGGGAAGAAAGTGGTGGTGGATATATGCACTAATAAAGTAAGGCAAATTTTACAACATGACAGCATTTGCCCCATTTACCATCGTGCTTTAGAGCTTATTTTAATGCAATCATTTAATTATTAAGCATTATTAAAAAAAAAAAAAAGGAAGACGACAAGATGATCATCATAAGATGCGATATGGAATAGTGCAAGGAAATGAATCTCTCAGCAGTGGTTTAGAAATAAGGTTATCTCGTGTTACTTCAATCCATGAAAGGGAAAGCATATGAAATATTGGTTTACTCAATATCCTAAGTGCTTATGCTACAACAAACTTACTTCATTGGATATTCTACATTCAATTTGAAGAACACTACTTCAACTTATTTTAGTTCGTCAACAAATATAAGAAATATTGGCTATATCCATGTAGTACACAACTTCATGTCAAGTGTAACATCTTATTAGTGTTCTACAACAAATTTGAAGATAACATTCGCTTAATGAAATGCACAAAAACCCCTTTATGACTTTGTTAAAGGAGCTTTTGATTAGGGACCAAAATGTAGAAGGTCATTTCGGTAATTGAGCTTTTCGCCTAATTTAATGCCACAGGCCGATCTTCTAGGCAAGTGATAATTCTTAGAATACCGAATCCAACAAGAGATATCGTAAGGAGCTTTATCTTGGTAAGCTTGGAACAGGGATCGTTGGACTGGCTCATTATGCTCTCGACCTAATTGGTTTTTCTCATGTGTGAAAAGTAAACTCCCAAAATGTCTTCCTGGGTTAATTTAGGCTTTGCTTAGGTAAATTAGGTCTTATGAGGAACAAAATAAACCTTAAGTCTATTTTATATATAAAATAGGTTGTTTTAATTATAATGGGCTTATTTTTATAATATAAATAAAGCCTTCTAGCCCATTCACAAAGCCCAACCCAACCTACTATTAAAGAAAAGAAGGCTTCAATGACTACCATAAGATTATTTAGATATGATCTAAGATGATTAGCCATGCTTAATCTCATGTGTCCGATCAGGTATTATCCAATGGCTGACATTAGCTTCCATCATCTATAAATAAAAAGCTTCTCTTCTCTTTCAGAGAATTATATGCATTATTAAGATCAAGAGCAATATGGAAACTCTGTTGAAACATCTTCAAGAAAAATCAAAGCACTTATTTTATGAAGAACGAGTCAAGAACGATCAAATCTATCTAATTGGATCTTTTGTCACACTCATGTACTTGAGAAGCCAAGTTTGCCTATTCCTCTTCCTACACCTCTCTCTATGACATCTTACACGTGTCATCAGTTCAGGACTTCTCTCAGGTTGACCACTACACCTATCGTATGTGATCAACTAGCTATAGTAACCTCACCACACAATATGTTTTCATATTTGCACAAATTAATTAGTTTTGAGATTTAATTAATATCTACCATATCAATGAAGATTTGACTATTCACTGGTAAAAGTAGAGAGGGAAAACATTGTGATTCTATTATTTTTTTATAGTGAGAGCTTTTGTGTTGTGGTCCCATGGTTTTTTTCCTTATTGAGGTTTCCCACATCAAATCCTAGTATTTTTTATTATTTTATAGTTTCTATTTATTTGTTGTTTATCACTTATAGCTAACAGGAAAATATTTTTTCATTATAATTCATTATTTTTTCTAACAACCGGTATCAAAGTTGGGATTTGAAGAGAAAAAAATTATTTCTTATGTTGCAAGCATAGGGAATCATCACATATTATGATAAAATTAAAAGGTTTGAATTATTCTATTTAGAAGTCAATGATGGAAGATCTTTTATATTATAAAGATTTATGTGTGTTTGTAGGTAGGGATGCACATAGATCAATTTGGTTTGGTTTTTTCTAAAACCAAACCTAAACATAATTTATGGTTGTTTTTTTTTTTTCCCATTTCAAACCAAACCCTTAAGTAACGGTTTGGTTCAAATTAGAAATTTTCTAAATCATTAAATAATGATTTGGTTCGGTTTAGATCACGGATTAAATCAAAATTCTAACTAAAAATTTTCTTTGTATTAGTTTTTTTATATTTGTGTAAATACTTAAATATTTATATCACTTTGCAAAGTTTATATTATAAACCACAACAAAATACTTTATGAATTTATTATACTTTTAATCTATGGTCCTCTATAAAATCAATTATCTACCAATAACATATATTCACTAACCAATATATAGTAAGTCATAATTTATAATTTTTAATAGAATCATCAAGTCAATCATATACCAATAAATTTACCCAAAATAAAAAATCATCTATCACAAAAGTCATCAACGAATAAAATGATCCGTTAACAAAATACATTAAACAATCAATAAATAATAAGAGTTTATAAGTAAATAAATATTCATAGTTTATAAAGTTAAAAACTACAAAAAAAACAATAGTTTATCATCAATAAAAAAATATTTATTATGAGTCTAAAAAACAAATTTAAAAATGAACAAGTTGATTTTAGTCAATATTCATCAAATAATAAATATAAAATGAAATCTTATGAACACATATGATCTTTAATCAATCATCATAAAAAAATTATAGTTATAAATTAAAATTAAAATATTATTAGATTTTTCTAAAATGGTTTGGTTTGGTTTGATAGATTGGTTTGATTTACCCTTCCAAACTAAGCATAAATTTACGAATTGGTTCGAATTGGAAAATTTTTAAACCAAATTGTTAAAGAAACCATATTTTCGATTTGGTTTGGTTTGGTTTTGTTACAAATTGGTTTGGTTCAATTCTTTTTTTTTTTCCACCCTTATCTGGAGGTGGTGATAAGCTGAAGCCAAAAGATAAATTCAATAAAGATTAGGCGATTATGCATAGAAAATCTAATGGTCACATCTAACAATGGGTTGATCATAGTACATATCAACATGTTGCATAAGAAATGAAAGTTGATGCTTTATAGAAGAAAGTGGAGTCTAATTATGGGAGGAAAAATGCCTTGAAAAAACATCTTCAATTAGCAGGGTAGTGAATTTGAAGTATAAGGATAGATCTAATTTGACATAAAACTTGAATGATTTTCAAGGTCTTATGAATAAATTATCTTCTATGAAATTAGTGCTTGATGATGAGATATAGTGATTGTAAGCCCCTAGACTTTTCAATACTCATAGATGAGAACCATAGAGCTAATACTGAAACCAAAATCCTAAAAACCGACCTAAGTTAAAAATGAACTCTATAAAACCTAAACAAGATCAGATAAAGAATCCATAACCTTAGGATATCAGATGATTTGAACAAAGCCCGAAACCTTAAAGGTAAGTAATTTAGCAAAGACGTGTCACCATCAAACAACTTCACATACTATAACCTTATTAATCAAGTTCAACCTTAAAACCTAAAAAACCCTAGAATTAAACAGAATTGAACAAATCACAAGTCCAGGAAACCCTAGACAATGTCAGATGAGTTGAACAACCCTAAATCTTTAATGAGTATAATGGGAATAAGAAAATCCCAAGAAAACAAGTACCTTCAGAAGAAAAATGAAAATCCGATAATCATTCAACTCGGAAAACCCTATGTTAAATAATTCATCAGTTTGTTTAGCCAAAAAAAAAAAAACAATTCATTTGTTTGACCTATAATACGCAAGTAGAGATAGTATATCTAAATAATATCTAATAATAATAAATAATTTCCTATAATTATAAACCCCTTATAATTTTACGGTAAGGTAAAACCTTAAAGTCGAAAATGGAACTGGAATCTTAAAGTCAAATCGCGTCAACCTCAAACCTTAAACACTCTAGACTCGATCAAATAAGCTTTTAGAACCCTAAAATATGGAATAAATTAGAAAAAATAAGACAAACTCGAATTATGAACCGAATATATATATAGGTTCTGAAATGATCAAATTCGTTGAAACTTCAATCGTTTTGAGCCTTTGCGAGATCAATTGTCGTATGCGAACACTGACATGCAAAACGAGACAAAAATATTCCAACAAACAACTTATACTAGAATAGTATTAAAATACTCATATAATATAAGATAAAAAAAAATTTTGTACTAAAAATGTCGGTTATAGCACATATACGCGTATTTTTATTTTTACCGTTAATTTATTTATCTTGGCTACTATTCAATCCAATCTACTCTACTTTTTCTTACACGTATGATTACATTGTTACCCTATTCTTACATCATATATCATCTACTCTTACTCATATCTAATCACTATACTTTATTAAACTATTCTTAATAATTCTTCTTTTTTAATTAATTTATTCTCTCTCTCTTTCCCTCTTTGTTATGATCAGTGCTGCCTCCTTTCTTTCTCTTTAATTTATTTTTCTTTTCATACTTTATTCATATAATTTTTCCTCTATAAATACCTACACTCCTCTCATTTTTCATTTTACATTACTACTCTTACACTCTGAAAACTCTCATTTTCTCTCAAAAGTTTTCTCCTCTCCCTATTTTCTCACACACACATCCTTTGCAAGTTATTTAGGTAAACACTATACAAAACACATTCCTTATGTTATGTTTATAACCATGTATGTGTGTTTTTTATCCATAATACATAAAAAAAACCCCATGATACACATGCTAAGGAATGGAAACGCAAAGACTACGTATTGTTCATGCCATGTTTGTGTTATATTTTGTTACTAAGCTAACTTTCTATATGTAAAAATGTATATGTAGAGGGTCATTTTGGTAATTGGATTCTTGGCCTAATTTAATACCACGGGCTAGTCTTCTGAGGCTAGTCTTATAAGCTAGTGATAGGCTTTGAAGACCAAGTCTAATAAAGGATGTCATAGAAAGATTCGACTTGGTAGGCTCGGAACAAAGATTGTTAGACCGGTTCATTCTGCCCTCTACCTAATTCGGTTTTCTCATGTACAAAAGTAAACCTAAAAATATCTTCCTGAGTTAATTTAGGCTTCGTTTAGCTAAATCAAGGCTTATGTGGATGAAGTAAGCCTTCATCCTTTTTATATTGAAAATGTGCTTCTTTTATATAATAAAAGCCATCAAACCCATTTCTAGTCCAGCCCAGCCTAACCCACTTCTATAAGAAAAGAAGGCTTCAATCTCAACCATTAAATCCTCAAGAATGATCCAAAGGCTAGCATCAACTACTAATATCTATAAAAAGGAGGCTACTCTTCTCATTTGAGAGAATTCAACGTACTGCGAAGATCGAGAACAATGCAGAAACTCTATTGAAATAACTCTAAAAAGAATCAAAGCAACTACTTTATAAAGAATGAGTTAAGAATGATCAAATCTATTTATTTTGATCTTCTATCATACTCGCGCACTTAAGAAACTAAGCTTATTTGTTTCTTCTCCCATGCTTCTCTCTATGAGATCCTACATGTGTCATTAGTTCAAGACCTTTCTCAGGTTAACCACCACACTTATTACACATGATCAACCAACTGTATTAACCCCACTACACATTATTTGGCAACTCTACTAGGAAGAGAATAAGTTCTTGACAAGAATGACACCTCTACACTAGAGAGTGGGACATGAAGCAAACACCCATAGTCAAGACAATTAGCTTAATACTATTGAGCAAATCCAAGTTATAGATTATAATACTACCCTTACGACTGTGCAGACACCTACAGTGGATAATGCACTCATGATACGCACCATGCAAGAGAAGAGTAAGGTTCTCAACCGATTTTTGAATGTTTTTAAGAAATTCCTACCTAGTATGGTAGGAGCTGCTACTGCATCAGGAAGTACACTTCTTAAGATAACTTTGCATGCACTAGGCATACAAGCAGCTGGTACTATGCTAGCTATTACTGTCCTAAAGGATACTCGCCATGATGCTTAACACAAGCAAATTACTATTCCTACTACTGGAAATGAATAAGGACACCAACAGGAGCCATTATAGCCTTTATTGCCTCCAACTCCAAGAGATCCCATGTGTGCTGTTGGAGAAGAGGCAAGGGTCCATCTCGGATGTCTAACCTCTTATAGTTGGCATAGCTGCACCTTGCAATATCATTCCTACTCTAGATATAATCTTAGATGAGTATGTAATGTTGATAGATGAGGAAGAGTTTGAATGTTTTCAGGAGACTATATTATATGAGTAGATAAAGGAATGGGTAAAAGTCATATAAGAAGCCATGAAATCCTTATAAGAGAATTATACTTATAATTTGGTAGAACTATCAAAAGACAAGCGATCTTTAAAGAACAAATAACCAATGTGGTGAAACCCCCTATATGAGTTGGAGAGGATTTAGGTTGTAGGTTTAACGCATACGAGCCCATTGCAAATAATAATATAAACTCAAGTTATATACATACATACATACATACATATATATATATATATATATTAAGGAAAGAGAGAAAAAAGGAAACAAATATATGATGGTGAAACATAGGAAAGTTGAAGTAACTGAGAGGATAACTTGTGATAGAAAAAGACACCATCAAGAAAAGGAAAGTGAAGACTTGTCACTTACTTTACAAGATGAATAAAAGTTTTTAAAAATGTACTTTAGTCCCTCTTAGGACAACATGATGGAGATGCCAAATTGATGAGAAGGAAATTATCTTATGCTATCGAAGGAAAATCAATTTCAGTAGGGCATGTAACTTTGCATCTACAATTAAATGGCTTATTGAATCTCGATTGTGATGAAACTTCTTCTAGTTGAATTCTTGGTGTAGAGCACTACAAGGTGATTATTTCCATTCCTTATCAATCCTTCTTAGTTGTCTAAATTGAAAAAGATGTTTTTATGTTTTCATGGATTAATTATTTGTAACACCCTAACCTATTGGCAATCACAACCCGCCATGTGTCCGCTCTTATATAGGACATGCAAAGGCTATAATATTTTAAATCCACAAAACAATCATAAAATAACTATCTCCATAAAACTCTCATAGATGGTTCTTCAGAAGGTTCAAAACCTGTATATCATATAAATATAATATCATTCAAAAGATACTGTTTAAAACTAAATATAGTTGGCAAAACTAAAGCCAACAAATCCAAATAATTCAAATCTCCATTATTACATAGAAACTCTCAAGAACCCTTTCATAACTTTTAACAACAAAGAAATCCATAATTATAATTATTTAAAATATCAAAAATCTTAAAATCTGGAAATTCTTAGAAACATAAATATTCTAAAGCATTATTCCATAAGTCTTCCAAGAATTCTAAAGAAATTCTTCTCATATCTCCTATATCCAAAATCTATTCTTCAATAGGGTAGTTAGGTCCACTACCACCATCCTCATGATCAAAAATACATATCATAATCAGATAAATCATATACTACTTCTTCATCACCTGTACCTGAAAAATGAAAGGAATAAGCAAAATCGCCCAGTACGCTAATCCACAAAACAAATACATATGCACACGTAACATATATATCAAATGCAACTTAATCTAATGCAAACAACCAGATTATTGTCTTTATTAAGCTAGCAAATCAACACAGTTCAGAACTATTGTACATTAATCCAGAAACTAGAGTAACTCAGACCCCATGAGAAAATCAACGAAGTCTTTGAAAATAGGTAATTATATACATAAATTAGTGATGGGTACTCCCCAAACACCCGCGACCATACTGCCAAATCACCTAAATCTACTGGAATCATCTCTATTCATGAGTCCACTTGGGACAACCTCACACATAGATAATCAGGGTGCCACACCAGTATCACTATCTATCAGGTCTTTACTGGTCATCGCCAAATACAACCCAAAAAATAATTTAATTCAGCCAAATAGATTTAGATTCATTATTCATCTGTTCCTACAACAAAGCATACAGAGAACTAAACCTGAAACACATACAACAAATAAGGAAAGGTCATACCTTTTCAATTTCAGGAACAATTCCTCAAATCCACAAACCCTTGTAAGTATTAACATATCAATTCTCCAAATCTCCTTTCAAGAAATCCTCAACCGCACCTTCTTCTTTAATCAAATTCCATAGAATTCTCATAAGAACAACTCTCTTCCACCAAAACCCTAATTTGTAAAATCCAGCAATTACAAACAAATCATCATAAAAAATCAAACTTTTTATACAATCTATGTTTAATAAGGTAAAAACTTACTTGGATAATCTTTTGTATCCAAATCCTAGATTTTTCTAATTATAATCAGACAAAAACTCTAAAAGAAAGACTTCCTCCAAAACCTTAGATTTGAGAAATCAATAAGAACAACACGATTCGTCGAAATTAATCTTTTCATTTCAAATCTACGATAAAGAAGATGTAACTTACTTGATTCAAATCTTACTCCTTGGTCGAATCCTTAAAGAATAGATCCTAATTAAAAATTAGGGTTTCTCCAAAAAACTCCTTCAAAAACACAAAAATCTATAAGAAAGATGTTGTTTCCATTTGAATTTACACGAATCTTGATTAGATTGACTTACCTGTATCAAAGATCTTGTTTTCCTTCAGATTTCCCTCTCAAGCACTCTCAAAACTCTAATAGACGCTCTCTGGTCGAAAAGAAAGGAAGAACTTATGAGAAATACGAACCCTAAAATTCTATTTATAATAAACATTTCGGGCAGGAAAGCTGGTACTTACATCGGCAACCTTCCCTTCAACGCTGGCGGCCTTTATGCCGGCTTTCACCAATTTCACAAAAGTCCGAGAGCTTTATGCAGGCGGCTTTCACATATAGGCTGGAAGTCTAGAGACCAATTTTCCTTTGTCAAAAGCTATTTTTCAAACATCTTTAGATCATAGACAAAATCATCAACTTAATACTAGGGTGGACCATAAAATCCTATCATTTTTCAACATATAACAACTTTTGCCCTTTATCATCATTTATTAAAGATTTACTATCTTTATGGATTTGTTGACCATCATCAATGTGGGGGATGAATATTATATATTACATTTATTAGGAATGACCAAAATTTCCCTCTCGTTAATTAACAAATGACATTCATTTGCCCTTCTTTATAAAATATATATTTTTTTGTATATTACATTATTTTTAAGATTTTATTAAAATCTACCGTATTGGTAAAGGTTTTATTATTCACTGGTATAACTAATGAGAAAAAACATTATAATCCTATTATATGTTGATAATAGAAGTTTTATATGGAGAACCAATAGTATTTTCCTTTATTACAGTTTTCCATATTAAATTCTGGTGTTTTTTGTTATTTTATTATTTTTATTTATTTATTTATTTTTATCGTTGATAGGTTAAAAAAATATTTTTGTTTACTCCTTACATGAACTAATTAAGACAAGTCATAGGCTTTGTTAATTATTAATATCATAAATATTTTTGCTAGACCTAATAAATTGGCTAACCAAATTGAAAACAAAATTGGCTATAAAGCCTTTGCCACATTTAGCAATTTTTTTAATAAAAAAAGTGTTAAGGTATCCATATTCTATTTAAAACCTCACGACAATGAACTCCCCAAGGAATAGAATTAGAATTCTTCAAATTAATGACATGTTATTATGATAGAACTAAGCTAAGTCTTTAGAGATAAATAGTCTTAATGACTGTAAGACACCGAAAGTCGTCATCATCATCATCATTATATTATATTCCAACAACAACAACACACCTTGACGAGCACGCATTATTAGTTGTGTGAAAACAAAGAAGTTTAAAACTATATATTATGTGTGATTATAAAATTATGAGTTTGCTTTTTTAATTTATGCAACATAATGTTACTTTATAGAAGCAATATCTTACCCATAATAAAATCATATATTACATGATTATAAGAATGGAGTCAATGAATAGTTTTTTCCTAATGATACAGAGAGAGAGAGAGAGAATATATATATGTGTGTGTATATAGAGAGAGAGAGAGAGGACATACACCATTTTACCGATGAGTAAAAATTTGAAAAAGCATAATACTATATGTGATTATACAACTTTGTGGTTAATATTTGATTTTGTTTTTTAATACAAAAATGGTGGTTGCTTCAAAAGAAAGTGAGGCTTAAAAAGAAACATCCACCGTATTTAAACTTTCCAAAGTACTATAATATTGTTAAATAAAACATATAACTTGAGTAATTTCATTCGAATAGAGCGGACTAGATTATTTTCACTTAATGATCTAGTCCGCTCTATTTGAATAAAATTGAAGATGTGAACATCATACTGCCTCAAAACTCAAACGTGAATATCAAAATTGAAGATGTGAACACCTTTGACTTTTCATGAACTCAATTTTACATATAATGTTTACTAAATCTTAGAAGATATATAGCTTTCTCTTTCCTTTTCTTTTCTTTTCCTCCTTTTAATAATTGTATACGATTTAAAGCAATTTTTTTTTAAGTTTTTAAAGTTTTTAGTCATAGCAATATACTAAGTTGTACTATTATTTGATAAAGTGAAATAAATTAAGGATCATTGGTTTGATTTGCAGAAAGAATAATGATATATGGAGGGAAACTTTTCATAAAGTAATACTCCAAATGGATTTATGTTTATGTCATTATACTAAAAGGGAGTGAAAGGTCCATCTAAACCTTTTTAAAAAATTATCAAAATAGAACATATGACAAACTAATTACCAAAATAGACGACAAAACTCGTAAAAAGGAAACATCACCACAACTCCTGCTCTCATCAATGCTTCCACTTTTGACCACATTCCATGCCAAGACGTCATCCTCTGCGTCAAATCTCACTCCTCCCCTCTTCGTTCGCATTTTACGCTCTCCAAAGGCGATTGTGCTCTCATTCTTTCTCTAAACACTATCCACATTCTAATCCACCACTTCTCTCTACTTTCTCTAGGCACCATCATGTCTACTTCTATACTAGGACGTGACTTCCATGCGAAGTATGTAAGCCTTGTTCTCATGATTCATATGTTTGACATGTGCAGTACATCCAAACCTAACATGCATCTCTCAAATGGGAGTTTGGTGACTTATTTTAGTACTTAAATTTTATTTTTCTATTTCAATAATTAATTTCAAAACAAAATCTAATTTGGTGAAAAATTCTAATAAAGGGACCATTTTGTGTACTATTTTATTTTACCTTTTTCAGATTGTGTATATAATACTCTCTATAACTTATATTCAATTAAAATGAGACCTATTATTGCCACAAGAAGGAGGTGGTTAAGGCTATATTTCAAATTTCCTCATCTACTCATTAAACCAACTCTACTTCATAAATGCGTATACATCATAGCTTTTTAGTTGAAAGTTCGAATAAAATGATTTGTATAATAGAGGCGTAGTATCTACTAACTCATATAAAATTTATTGACTACACTGAGCAATACACACATGATGAAGCCACATCTCTTTGTGATTCAACACATGCATTTTTGGAAATGCCTTTCCTTTTTCTTTTTTATCCAGTATTTTCATCACAGAAAATTGTTATAGTAGTAAATTTGCATTTGATTTTTACCATCGAAAAAAAGTTTCATTTGATTTGCTGAAATTGAATAATATTGAAATTGAATAACAATTCTTTTATTTTATTAGGTGTATTTATGGATTACATGTAATAAATATTATTTATAATATAACTTTTTACAAATTAAATGGGTGAACAAGTGACATGACTAAACCGTGATCTGCCTTAGTTTGATCTTAGGAAAAGATTTAGATATATAACTTTTTTTTCCTTTTTGGGCCAAAATAGACATATGACCCTAGAAAAGGCTTTTCAATAGGTGTTTTAGATTATCTTTCAACATACTGCTTTCTTGGTTCGTCTTTCTCTCCTTCTCTAAGAGAGCCTTCTCTTCTTGAAAGAGTTATACTCCCTTACAGAGGAGTTCATGACCCTTTTATCTCATTGCGTCACGAAGATCAATCTTCTCCGCTCTTGTTATTCCTACTCTACGCAAGTTTCTTTCTTTTCACACCATCAAGTTTGATCGAGGATCTCTTGATTGTATGCCTTCCCTCTTAGTTCCTATACAAACCCTAAAACCCTGACCCCGCTTCTTTACCTCTATTTCTTCATACCTTTTCATCTCTGATTCCTAAGCTACCATATCTTGTAAACTCAGATCCAAATCTGATTACCATAAGTTGGAATCGGCAAGGCATCGGGTTCACCTTGATAGTTCAACACCTAAGGGAACTGGTTCATAGACACAATCCTTGTATGGTGTTCTTTATGGAAACAAAGAGTAGCATAAGAAGCCTTCTAAGATTCAAAGAAAGTTGCATTTTGCTTTTAAGTTTTATGTTCCTCCCATTAGATTATTTAGGGGGTTTGGCTCTTTGATGGATGGAAGATGTCCGTATTGTTGTTCATAATTGTAATAAAAATCACATAAGGTCTTCCATATATCTGAAGGATAGATCTCTTTTCTCACACATTTCATGGATCTATGCGGATCTAGACCCAAGTATAAGACATATTTTGTGGCAAGAGTTGGAAATTCTTGGCATAAACACAGATGGTCCCTGGCTATGTATTAAGGACTTCAATGATATCCTATTCAATAATGAGAAAGAAGGGGACCAAGCAAAATGTGCCAGGCTCATGGAGAGATTTGGATACATGATCAAGAATGTTAATTTGAATGATCTTGGCTTCCAAGGTCTGTGGTGTACATGGTCTAACAAAAGAGAAGGTGATGAAAGGGTGTTGGAAAGAATTGATAGATCTTTGGCTACCCAAGAATGGCTTTAACTATATCCCATAACTGTTGTGTTGCATAATGAATTAGTAGGCTCAGATCATGCTGCTTTAATTGTAGATACTTTGTACTAGGACAAAAAAGACTAGAAAAGATTTCGTTTTGAGAACATGTGGACCGCATCTGAAAGCTATGAGGATACAATAAAAAAGGCTTGGTCTACTACTCCACCTACAAGTTATCCTAATCCTATTGGCTTCATGCTAAAGAGATGCAAATCCAAACTTAAAGAATGGAGCAGGGTAGCTTTTCCTAATACCATGCATGAAATAAGGAGGTTTCAAAAAGAGTTAATGAAGATTCAACAAAAAGGTAGCAATATGGATGATACATTGGAGAGACAGCTAGTGGAGAAATTAAGTGTTTTATGGAAGAGAGAAGAAATATATTGGCACCAATGCTCAAGAATTAGTTGGTTGAAAGAAGGTGATAAGAACACAAAATTCTTTCATTAGACCACTTTGATGAGATGGCAAAGAAAAAAATTCTTTGGTTAAAAGATCCAGATGATAGGTGGCTAAAGGATGAAGATAAGATCATGAATTTATTTCATAATTTTTACTCATATTATTCAATACGGATGGTGAACGTGATTGGGGGAACGTGTTAGACTTGATTAACCCCGTGATTTCCAATGAAATGAATGAATGCTTGGGGAAGGAAGTTTATGAGGAAGAGATCGAGGCTACGGTCTTTCAATTGGGTGCGCTTAAAGCTCCCGATCCAAACGGATTTCCAGGCACTTTCTACCAGCGCTATTGGCATATAATAGGCACGAGTGTCATAGACACAGTGAAGGCTTCCTTCAACACAGGTACTCTTTCCCCTTATATTAATTTCACAGAAATCATTCTTATCCCAAATGTCACCTCCCCTCAGGAGGTAAGTCACTTCTGACCCATTAGCCTTTGTAATTTTGCTATTCAAAATTATTTCCCATGCTTGGTCAATTGTTTGAAACCTTTACTAAATAGTGTCATCTCTAAACAACAAAATACTTTGTGTATGGGCATGTCATTCATGATACTATTATTGTTGCCCATGAAGCTTTCCACTTTTTGAGAACCAAGCAACCATCCAAGAAAACCTATTATGGTCTAAAACTTGATATGAACAAGGCATATGATAGGGTAGAGTAGGATTTCCTTCAGGCAGTTATGATTAGGCTTGGTTTCTATGATTCTTTAATTAGGTGGGTTATGGCTTGTGTAACCTTAGTAACTTTTAGTGTCAGGGTAAACGGTAAAAATGCTGACCATATTATTCCCACAAGAGGTCTTAGGTAGGGAGACCCTTTATCAACTTATTTTTTATTTTTAGTGGCTGATGTTCTATCTCGTAATGTAACGCCTTAATCTGAAGGCATTACAACCCGCCACATATCCTCTCTTATATAGGACACGCAAAGGCTCTAATATCCACAATAATACATTAATCACTTATAAACACACATAGGGTATCTCATAGGATACGAAACATGTTTAAACTAAAAACATATACTTCATAAAACATAAAACTCCTAGTTCAAACATAAAATCCAAGTCGGCATAACACAGCAACAAAACAACAAAACCTAAAAACTATATTACATCAAAATCCTTTCATTTAAAACCAACCTAAACATCCAAATACAACTTCAAATGACCTAAACATGTCTTTCCTTTAGAAATCCTGATATCTAAAGCCTAGCTCTCAGCTGGGTAATCGGGTCCACTATCGCCATCCCCATTATCAAAGAATAACTCATATCTAGAAAGATCATATACTATATCCTCTTCACCTGTACCTGAAATTTAAAAGAATGAGCGGCGACGCCCAGTACGAAAATTCCAATCCAAAAACAAATGCATATGCACATACAACAGACAAATAATTCATGCAACTTAAGCTAATGCAATCAATCATATTATTATCTTTCTTAAGCCAGCAAAACAACACAGTCTAGTATTAGATATACTCTAATCCCGAACTCAGAGTTACTCAGACCCCTTGAAAATCAAACAACTCTTTGAAAATAATAATCATATACATATATGGATGAGTGGATACTCCCCAAACACCCCGGATCCAAAACACCTATTTCTACGGGAATCATCTCAATGCACGATTCCACTAAGGACAACTCTCACACAAAGATCATCAGGATGCCACACACAATATCACTGTCTGTCAGGTCTTTACTGGTCATAGCCAATCACACCAGTAAACAAGTTATTGAGCCAATTATCATTAGATTTATTACGAGTCTATTTCCTACAACCAAACATACAATACTAACTTACAAGCACAAACAACAAACAAGGATTGGTCGTACCTTTCTTAGTTTCAAGAATTTTAATATGAATCTCTTAAAAATCCTTTATCGACAACACTCAACCATAACCAAATATCCCGAATCTCCATAACACTTCAATCAATAATGATAATACAACAACTACCTAAATCTCCAAATTTCTATCAATAACATACATATATAGAACATATAAGAACACGATATAAACAAACCCTAATGTACTATAACTCCCAAAACCCTTACCTGACAAAGAAAATCACTAAGTTGTACCGTTTAACCTGATCAATCTTCCACAACAATCTACAGAACTCAAAAATCCCCCAAAACCCTAATATTCATAACAACAAGAACAATCACATTCATATCAAGAATGAACCTTTATCGAATCTTTACGTTTAAAAGACTTTACTTACTTGATTAGATCACTAAACCCAAATCCTTTCTTAAAATTTCAGATTTCACACAAAACTAGGGTTTTTCTCCAAAAACCTTCATGAAAAATCCATAAAACCCTAAGAAAAACTTATACAAATTCGTATACAACTCATAGGAGAAAGTTAAGATCACTTACTTTGGATCAAAAACACCCTCTTGATGATTCTCCAACCTTAGAACTCCAAGAACGCTCCAAAACTCTCTTTTACGAAGGAAAAAGATGATAAAATATTTCTATCGAAAACCGTTTTCTCGCATCTCGTACATATAGAGATTGCTCATACATCGGCACCTACATCGGCGGCGTACTTATTATTTTGCCTGCGTATACTCTACGTTGGGAAAAATAACACAAACACGAGCGGCGTTCACGAGGCATTGAATTTCTAAAATTTCAATCCAACAACATACATCGGCAAATCCATGATCAATGCTGGCTGCATTCCTATCTGGCGTTAAAAGAAATCACATTGATCAAATTCAACACTCGCGTACACTGGCGGATTGCATCTAGCGTTAAAAGAAATGCTACTATTTTTTTCCTACGCCAACGGCGTAGATTTTCTAGATGGCGGCATTGCATTTGTTAAAAATTGCAGAAATTCGAACTTCAACATTCATTTCCCAATCAAACTTAAACTTTTACAACTTACTTGTTTTGACCTTAAACTCATCCTATTTCATCTTATGATTCATAATCAATTATTTTTCATCTTCATATTTCCGTATATTACATATAACATAGAAAAAGCAATTGTGGATAACCATCTAGAAGGAATGAGAATCAAGAGAGCATGTGATGTGTTGGATCATTAAGGTTTAAATTTATAATCTTATTAATCCTAGACCTACACAAGGCAGTGCACCTATCGTGTAATATATAATTAACTCAGATATCGTCTTAGGGATCTATGTGTAACTACTAGTAATAACCTATTAACTATTATTTAGCCGAATCAAATGTAAGATATATGCTAAACTTCCTACTAATTCTAACTAAAAGCAAGTCCAAAAGCCTTAAATGAAAGATATGCACAAATTTCTCAAGATAAATCAATTCATAAACAATGCCCTTAGTTTTTATCAACCCTACCCCCCTTCATCTTTAAAGGTGAATCCAATTGAATGAAACTTGATCTTTAACTATCGGGTTTCTCAATTAGATTAATTTCTCTCTTCAAGATAATTAACCCCTGACCCTAATTGCAAAAGTGGGAATTTCTTCCTTCACAATTATCAAATTATAAAAGCATAAAGATTATGAACCCTAATTGATAGAAAGTTGAAAAAACCCTATTTCTAGGTAGATTACACAACTTCTTTGCCCATGAGAGATCAAACCCATTAATTGAAATCTTCTTTCAAATTAATAAGAATCAAGTTTGTAATAACTTAGGCCTAAAATCATCACAAACAACAATATAAATCATGAAGCAAACTTAAAATCAAACTCATTCAATTAATAAATAAGTCGATACATGAAGGCTAGGGTTTCTCAAAACCCAGGGCATACACAACTACTCTTCCATGAAGAGATTAACAACAATAATAAGTACAATGGAAGAAAAAGGAAAGATCATAATGATAAAACCCTTTGTAGAAGTGATGTTTGTGAATCTCCAAGTTGTAGCACGAATTTCTTCTTCAAAAAGATCTCCAAAATGTGCTCTAGGATTTTTGGATGGAAATACAAGTAAATGAATTCTAAAATATCAGAACAGGGCGCGTATATATATAATCTGTCATGTACACGACCCTTACATGACCTGTGTACGTCGGGGTAGTGTATGCATTAATTTAGCACTTCTTTTCTTTTTTGGCATATGTGCATGACCTATTGTACACAACTCATGTACGTTGGGTCGTGTACCCTGGAACCATGAAATTTTCTTCAAATTTTCTCCTCCAAAAATACACTAGTGATGTATAATAACTAGTGTATGGGCAGCAACTCCACAAAAGCTCTAAAACTTCCTAAAATCTTGGCTTCTTTCATAATCCTTTGAAAAGCCCAATTGTTCCATAATTGTCCCTAAAACACAAAGTTAGTTCAATAACAATCCTTTTCTTCAATAAATCAATTAAACAGCATATGAAATATACTCAATAATGCACCAACAATAAGGGGCTTAGGACATTTATCAGCATGCCTTGTAATTTCACATCTACTATTCGCTGACGATTCTCTTTTCTTTGTTGAAGCCAATCCTCAAAACATTCAGGTGCTGAAGGAAGTTATTCAAGTTTATTGCAATGATTCCGGTCAAAAGGTAAATTATCAAAAGTCGTGCATTTTCTTCAGTAAGGATGTGTAACCTAAGAGAATAAAGGAAACCTGTGAAGCTATTGGGATTCCAGCCACAACGAATCCAGGTAAATATCTCGGGTTACCAACTTTGTAGGGTAGAAACAAATTCAAGGCACTAAGATTTGTGAAAGATAAGATAAGATCTAAACTTAATAGTTATAAGAAATGTCTATTGTCTAATGCAAGAAAGGAAGTCCTTATTAAAGTGGTAGTAGGGGCCATTCCTACCTACTCCATGAGCTGTTTGAAATTCCCAACAAAGTCGTGCAAAGAAGCAAATTTGATGATTTCCAACTATTGGTGGGTTCAGATTGAGGAGGAGAGGAAAATACACTAGCAAAGCTGGGACAAACTAACATATACCAAATCTAGAGGCGGGCTTGGATTCAAAGACTTGGTGGATTATAATTTTGCTTTATTAACCAAGCTAGCATGGAGAGTTACTGAAAACCTGAATGCTTTATGGGTGAGAGTCTTAAAAGGTATCTATTTTCCCTGTCCACCTTTCTTGCAAGCCACAAGACAATCTAAACACTCTTGGGGTTAGGAAAGTCTTCTACATGGCAAAGAAATTCTAGTCAAAGGAGTTATGTGGCAGGTTGGAAATGGAAAATCTATAAAAGCAACTCAAGACAAGTAGGTTCTAGAGTTAGAAGGAAAGTTACCAGCTTTAAGAGGCAACACATACAATCAAGACCTTCTGGTCACGGATTTGATTGATGAAGATTTACATGCTTGAGACATTCATGCTTTAAGATGGTGGTTTGCTGAGGATTCTATGAAGGCAATTTGTCGCATTCCACTAGCAACTACAAATATTGAAGATCATCTAATTTGGCCTCTTGAAAAGTCTAGCAATTGCTCAGTTCGATCAGCATATAATTTCATCAAATGCTCCAACTTTCAAGAAATTTCAGGTGCGTCCTCCTCTCATCAAGTAACTAAAGAGACTTGGAATTTAGTTTGACATTGCCCTTGTTTATCTAAAGTAAAACACTTTATTTGGAGGGCTCTCAATAATGCTATTTCTACCCAAAGTAAGCTTATGAGGCGCCATTTGTCTAGATCGAATTGCTGTTATTTTTGTGAAGAGGAGGAAACAATCGGACATTTACTTTTGTGCTGTGAATGGATAAGAGGGATTTGGTTTGCTACCCTGGGTTTAAGAATTGATGCTAATAGAGTAACAAGATTGGATGTGTGGTTGAAAAATTGTATGGATAAAGAATGTCTTAATAAACAGGAATACTTAATCCTTTTTGCTAAACTTTGTACTCTATCATGGATCATTTAGAAAGAGAGATACAATGGCATTTTCAACTGGAAGAAACCAAATGTGTGTGTTGTCACACCCAAAGGGTACCCTAGATGTGGCAGTCTGCCACATACGATATTAAAACTTAAGAATGACTTCCCGAAATCATACGAAAGTTTCAACATCATATGTAAAGCGTCTATCACAATAATAGGAGACACCGGTAGGATGTGTAGTCGAGATAATAATACAACATACAAGAATTCTAGATAACCATCTCATTTCAACATTATAAGAATATAATCCTTACATTATCTTAGGGGCTTTCCCCTATAAATCTACAAACAATCATAATATCAACTTCGACTTTAATACTAACATCAAAAGATATTAAAGGATATTTAGCCTAAGATCTTCAAAAGATTTCCAGAAGCTCCCCGAAATATAATTCCACTTGAGTATATGAAGTCCTCAGGATAAAAGATATAGTCCTATTACAACAAAGTTTATCGGAGTATAAGCATAACTAGCTTAGTGAGAATATTCCTGAATCAACGTATTCATATCAATAATTTCAAACAAGTTATTAAATAAGCATATGAATGCATCAAGCAAATGAACAAGCAATACATATGACCTATCGGAAATCATATGTTTTGAATGGATTTACCCTTCAATTCAGAGGTTAGGTGTTTCAGGCTCTTTAAAACCCATCTTTAAAATCCAACTTATGTAGTTTATTTCAGGCTCCTACTCGCCCATCTTGAAATAGTTCTTTCTGGCTCCTATTCGCCCATCTTGCAAATTTATGGCTCCTGCAAACCGACTACTATACTCTTGTCCCATCGAGTATAGTAGCTCATGAAATGAAACTAACTACGTGATATGCATGAGTCAATTAATATAACTTATAATATGTGATTAAAGTAATTTAAAGGTGATCATAGAATTTGCACACACACACTTCAACATAATAGTAAAACATAATTTAATTAACAACGATTCATGTCTCGGTATACTTAGCATTCTTTCAACTAATATTATCATACATAATTCATTTTCATCTTTTCCTACTTTTAGTGTCTCTATCTATAAGCACAAACAAGCACGTAAAAGGTAGGAAATAAACTTACTCGGCCATGAGGACACTTCTTTCTTAGGGATGAGTCGATCGGTAAATCCACTGATCGAAATAATCCTCTGAGTATGAACACTCTTCATCGAGACCACCTAATCAAGAAGAATACTCATAATGAGTATTTCTTGTTGATTCTATGGTACTTATAAAAAACTGTGTCATAAGATCGTTAAAATTCGTATAGAGGGTAATTCCAACTTAAAATGGCCATAACTTGGTCATTTTAACTCGAAATTGTGCATATAATATACCGTTTTCTACCTACTCAAAAAGATCTATCCATTTCTAAGGTTATTTTTGTCATAAAAAGCCATTTGGGTTACAAAATACTATGGTGCAGAATAGTTACGAATTTCATAGTCCTCAAAATATGATTTTTCCAAACTTCTCTTTACTCAAAAATCCTTAAAGCAAAATATATGGATAATTATAGTTGAAAAATCCTTTGAACATAAATATACACTCATATCGTATGCATGATTTTTGCAGTGTTGTCTCAATATTATATTTCACAAACAATTTGTCTTTAATAGTTTTAAAAGTGAAACTTTGAAAATTTCTCCTTTTTGAATTGCTAGAAGGAAAACTAAAATATACTTTGGTTGTTATGAGTAAATGTTTTTCTATTAATATTTCATTTTCTCTCTTTTCAAAAGTAAATTAATTCCCAAAAATTTGGTTCTTTAAGTTATCTACCAACTTTATTTCTAGTGATTGAAAAATAAGCTATTCAAAATATTTCTTAAGTTTTTGGTGTGGTCAAATGTTTGGAGTTGTGTATGTTTTCTTCTCATATTATTTTTCTTCTTTAGAAAATAAGTGTATCTTTAAAACTTTACTTTCTTGGCAAATTTTATTTTTCTTAGTTGGTTTCTAAAATAGTGAGTTGATTTTACCTTGATTTGAAAAACTTGTTTTATTTTAAATATTTATCAAGTGGTAGAATAATTCTTTTAGATAAGTTTATGAGAAAAGCTTTCTTAATAAAGAATTATCAATATTAGATCTTAGCAAAATTTCATTTTAATTTTGAAAAGAGAATAACAACATATAAAAATTAAGTTTTGAAGAAACTTTCTTAGTATGTGATTTTCAAACTCTATAGTGAACCTATTTAAGTTTTATAAAAGATATGGTTGAGTTAAAATCTTAAGTTCAATGCTAAAAATTCTATCTTTATAGAGTATTTAGTTTTGATTTATAAAAGAAATGAGTTCCTTTCATTTGAAGAAATCTTGTGCAGTAATACTTTAAAACTTATTATTAACTTATTTAAGCTTTTGAAAAATTAGAGGAGTAAGAGGTGAGCTTTCTCACTATACAATGACCACTACGAACGAAGGACAAACGAGGATGAAGGAGTAGAAAAGAATTTATTAAAAACAATATTTAGACTTTTTGTTGAAAAATCATTTGTTAAGAAATCTAGTTCACTTTTCCATTGTTTAGGAAAGAACCCATTTTTATTTTTTATTTAAGACAACAACATTCTAATCATGCATGAATATGATTATGTAGCAATGAAAAAGTAAGAATAATACATAATAGAAAGAAATACACATAAGCTTATAAACGTAATAATACGGTCAAGCATTGGGAACCTTAGCTTCATCAAGGTATCCCGATCATGTATTGGGAGCCTTAGCTTCATCAAGGCAACCCGGGACTGAGAATAGACTAGTCCTAAAAGAAAAGAAAAATCGTTTTGACTTGATATGGATAAGTCTAAGACTAGAAAACTAGTCTTAATAAATTGTATGAAACAAGTAAATTAATAAATTGCAAGACATGAAAATAAATAAATAACAAGTGAGCTTATATGCTCTAAATAAATATATATACATAATATACATAATACTATATAGAAGTTAGATTATAGCAAAAATAAAAATAATAATAACAATAACAACAACATAATCACATAATGTAAAATACGAATATGAATAAAAATAAAACATGAATATATTGCTGCTTCTTTATCTCTCATGAGTATAAGAAACATACACTAAGCTCATGCTAAGTTGTATGAACATGATAAAAAGATATAGGTAAGATTTTACCTAAGGTTTAATGGAGGATTTGAAAAGAGATGAATGGGTAGCATGTTTTTTTTTTCTTGAACAGTAGAAAATGGTAGAGAGTGTTTTGAGAGGGAATTATTGGAGAGAGGTTTTGAGAGAGAATTTTGGTAGAGTTTTGTTATGTAAAATGAATGTGTGAAAGAATGAAAAGGGGGGGTATTTATAGAATTTTGGAGTGAAATTTTGATGTAATAAAATAAATTGAAAAAGAAATAACATAGAGAGAGAGAGAGGGGGCAGCAGCATCATGGGGGAAAGAGGGGGGATTTTGATTAAATTTTTTATTTTTGTAAAGAAAAGTAATAATGTGTAAGGTTTGATGTGAATAAAGTTGTGTTGGAAATGTAAAAGTGTAAGAAATAGGTGTATATGTAGTAAGAAAAAGGTGTAAGAAAAAGTAGAGATGGTGAAATAGTAATGAATAGTAGGAATAGTATTATGAATAGTAAACTCGACAAATAAAATACCGGTCTTAATAAAAATACGCGTAAAAGCTATATCTGATATTTTTAGTTATTGAAAATTCTAAAACTGATATTTTTGAAATCCTTGTATCTTTACGAGTCTAATGGTATTGTCGGAATATTTTCACTATCCGGTGCACCGGGGCATGATTTTTGAAACTGATCCTGTTCGGATCCGAAAGATACTAGAAAATTGCGAATCTTATATTTTTATATTACCTTATATTATTACGAACTCTTATAAGTTATTAACTCAATTTCGTTTTCTAGGGTTTGAGAGCGCGGGTTTGCCGGAGTTGAAATTGTTAGATCGTCTTATTTTTTGTTGACTTTTGAAACCGGTTTGACTAGGTAGGGTTTAATCCAACTTTAACCTAGAATTTGAGGGTTACATTAAGGATTGAATACATGGATTGTCTCATGTTCGGGATTTGTGCCGAATGATTAATGAATCTTCTCTTATGAAATCCCGTGTCGAAATTATTTAAGATTCGGTTTCAACTTGAGTAGCCTTTAGGGTTTCGATTCGGTATTCCAAAATCATTCTGAAAAATTCGGGGTTTACATGTGTAGTTATAGAATAAGCAAGAAGAGCATTAGTAGAAGTAAGTTGATCTCAACCAAAGTTGTTTCTGCAGAATGCTCTTCTTTTTCCCAGCAAGTAATGGAAGTTATGGAACCAGCCTAACCTTTCAATACCTCTTCCCTAGGGCTGAGGTCTTCTTGGCATTAGAACCAAGAGGGTGGGGATGAGAACCAGGGAGCCTAGAACAAATACTTATAATTCTACTAGTCTTAAATGGCTCGGTCCACCTAGCAATTTTATCAAAATGAACTTAGATGCTTCCTTTGATTCTAGAACAAATGAAGGTGTGATATCATTCATTGCAAGAAGTGATCAAGGAAGGGTGTGTCGCGAAGGAGCTAGTCTTTGTAATGCCAGCTCTCTCGAGAAAGCGGAAGGGATTGCCCTTCATGCAGCTGTAAAATATGCAGCTTCGAGGAAATGGGAAGACATCATTTTTGAAATTGATAGTTTAGTGATGTACAGGGCAGTTTGCTCCACAACTAATCCACCGTGGTGTCTTTTTGTTCATATTCATGAGATTAACTTGCTTTTATCTAGTTTTAGATGTGCTCGCTTTGAATGGGTTCGCAAATAAGCAAATAGGACAACTGATTGGATTGTTTATCATACTAGACTTAGGTTATGCCCTAAGGATTGGTATTTTGTTATTCACAGCCCGTTGAGATCGATTTTGTTAGAAGAAGCTGGTTGCTTTTTGAATGATAATATCTAAAAGAATTCTTTATTGTATTTGATCAGTTGAATCTATAAAGTTTTTTGAAGGGAAAAAAAAAGTGTTTTAGATTTCAAATCTCATTTCTATTATATAATCCTGATACTATTCATTTGATTGCACGTCCAAATATAAAATAATATATGTCTTTTATTTTTGTTTTTATTTTTTTCTGTCCATGTTATGCTTTATTGTTTGGAAGGGGTTTGGATCTTTGTCTACAACATGACCTTTTAGACAGAGACAATAAAGTGGACTCGTGGGTCTTTGGTTCAAGATTCCAAGTTGTCCGAGATCGGATGTGATTTATGCTGTCACAATTGTCAGTTCTTAAACACCCCCAGTTAATCTCGTTGGTGGACATTACGAGCCGCCAAATAAATGCACAGTGGGCCCTTCCTATAAAAGCTAATTGCACTAGGTGAATGTCTAATGCAAAATGAAAACATTTTCTATCCTTTCTGGCATCGTCGCTGGGCGGCAGATGGCCCCTTAGCACCAACAGTTATAGCCAAGCAAACCTTTAGCACTAGTAAATTACTTTTAGACAATTATTGGATTAATTTTCAATAATGGGTAAACTATACCAGAAGCTAATAATTTTTAGAAATAAATTTATTTAAAATTATAATATTTTAAGTAGTTTGTATGAGGTCACTGTTATCATGAGCTAAGAAAAAAAATTTAATTAAAACTTAAAAAATTTACCATGCTATGACACGTATTAATAATAACTACAATTAATCTACATCCATTACGAGCTTAAATAAATTATTTGAAAGTTATTGTCTCAAATGAGTTTACCTTTTACTCATAAACATAGAAGACGAGCCTGAGATTAGAGTCGCAAAGGCACTAAAAGTAAACAGCAAACATCTGCGTCTTCTGGTTTTTAAGATGATTATTTTGACCCAACACACAGTGGAAACATGGCCTTGTCAAGCCTTTGGGAGGTTTTGGGATCCAAATAATTTTTTTTTATTTTCATAATATACAAAATTCTAGTAGTTATATCACTTCTAGTATTTAAGAAAAAGAATTTTGTATAACCAGTTATTCTTTTTCCCAATGTTTTAATGCAAGCATTATAAATTTAATTGGAAAACAAAAAATTGTTGATTTATTTATCATGTTAAAGCTATTAAGGAGTTAGGTGTGTTATATGTAGGTAATTAAAAAAAATAATTATTTTAGATGTATAGATAAAGAAAATAGCAGTTATTTTTGAAATCATATGATATCTACTATTTTTTCATTTGATTTGTAAAAATTTTTATTATAAAAAATATTTATTCTATGTAACGTAGAATACGTAAATAATGCTTATTTCTTTCATTCATGAAAAAATAACTATTTCTCATAAAAATATATATGTTTTCAATAACACGTTAATCATTAAACAAGGAAATCATAATTTTTTTCTATTATTCTAATGAACCAATCATAACGTTAAAAAAAAATTATTTTTGATTAAATGACTTGATATATAATTGATACATTGTACTATTTTTTTAGGTGGAAAATAAATTGTATTATTTTCGTTATTTTAACATTTCGGTATAGCAATTGCAGCAATTATTAAGCGGAATGCCCTTTAGCTGTAGTAGTTCAGTTTACCTAGTAGAGCCATTCCCTATGAAGAGAGCCGGTACTAAAGTAATTTATTCTTAAAATAAAATTTTAAAATTATAATAATGGTAATGTTATATTCTTTTTACTTAAATTTTTTCAGAAAAATAATAATAATTATCTAATTATTAATTATATAAATATGGAAAGCAGAGCAGGGTGCGGGCGTGCAACATTAGGTTTAATAGGCCACTTTTAGAAGCCGTGTGATGTGACGTCTGATAAAGTTCTTGTGGCTGAGATGCGAAGATTTCTATTCTCACGGGTACATAGCGTCTGTAGACTGTCACAGCTCTTCCAAATTTACTTTTTCACTTGTACAGTGCGGTTTACATCTTATCAAAATAAATAACAAGAACATTTTAAAAAAATAAATAAATAATGTTATTATTATATAAAAATTCATATTATATTTAATCATAATTAAATTATTAAAATAATTAATTATTATATTTATTTTAATAATTAAATAATTAATTATTGATTCAACAATTCAGTCTATAATGCCATAAAAGCTACACAACTTCACACCCCACAAGTCACGTGCATGCTCCTCATCCTATTAATGCCTTGTAACACATCTTCTTATTATTCACTCCACTCTCCCTTGCTGTCTCTGGCTCTCTTGTGTCTGTCTCTCTTCCCCTCCTTCTCTCTCTATCTCTCTCTGGTCTCCAGACATCGTTCCTCAGGCAACAGCAACACAATGTCTGGTTCCAGGTTTGTTTTCTATCGTTGTCTTAGTTCACGCAGGTTTTACTTTCTTTCTTTCTCTCTTTTTTTTTTTTAGTATATATATATTTAATATATTAAGGATAATAAAATAATGTGCATTGTTTTATTATCATTTTTCTATTTCTTTTTCCTCGTAACAAACACAGATCTCTCATCTGTTCCAAGAAGAATGTTGAGACATTTGATGTAATATTTGATATGACCAAGACCAATCCACCTTATAATTATTAAGTAATAGGGGGTTTTGATTTTGTCTATTTGCAGGGAAATCCTTTACTTCTAGCGGCATTTGGTGATTTTTCCTCTAAGTTCAATTTTTTTTCCCTCCATACTTTGTCCTCTTTTGTTTGTTTAAAAAAAAGGAAAAAAAAAAAAATCCTAGAAAACCCATAACCTCCTTTAAATTTTCTGATCACTAAGTTCAAAGTTCTACTTTCTACCTCCATGAAAGTGTTGTCACTCAAGTTGCTCTCTTTTTACCTTTAAAAAAAGGAGAGTCAAGTTTATAGGTGTATTTTCCACCGTTAGATTGACTTGAAATTAGTGAAGAAAGTTGCATAGGTAAAAAGAGAAATATGTCAGTGTCATCTTCCAATCCTAAAACACCCTTGATCCAACCAACACAGCACACCCAGAAACTCCCTGATTTCAAGCAATCCGTTAAACTGAAATATGTGAAACTTGGTTACCACTATCTCATAACTCATGGTATGTACCTATTTTTAACCCCTCTTGTTGCTGTTGTTGCTGCACAACTATCCACATTCTCACTCGAAGACCTCCATGATCTCTGGGACCATCTCCGCTTCAATCTCATCTCCGTGGTCCTTTGTTCCACCCTCCTCGTGTTCGTATCCACCCTTTATTTCCTCACCCGTCCTCGGCCTGTTTATCTTGTTGATTTTTCTTGCTATAAGCCTGATGATGAGCGGAAATGCACGAGGCAGATCTTTATGGAGAGATCGCTCTTGACGGGTACCTTCACTAAGAGAATCTTGAGTTCCAAAGGAAGATTCTCGAGAGGTCGGGTCTTGGGGAGTCTACCTATTTACCTGAGGCTGTTCTGAGGGTGCCGCCAAATCCTTGCATGGCAGAGGCGAGGAAGGAGGCTGAAATGGTGATGTTTGGTGCTCTCGATCAGCTTTTCGAGAAAACATCCTTGAAGCCCAAAGATATTGGAATACTGATTGTGAATTGCAGCTTGTTCAACCCGACCCCATCGTTATCCGCGATGGTAATTAACCATTATAAGCTCAGAGGGAATATCATTAGCTACAACCTTGGTGGAATGGGGTGTAGTGCTGGGCTGATTTCGATTGATCTTGCAAAGGATCTCCTCCAAGTCCACCCAAATTCCTATGCTTTGGTCATTAGCATGGAGAATATCACTCTTAATTGGTATTTTGGAAATGAGAGGTCAATGCTCGTGTCGAATTGTTTGTTTAGGGTGGGAGGAGCTGCAATTGTACTCTCGAACAAGAGGTCAGACAGATGGAGGTCCAAGTACCGGTTAGTCCATACTGTCCGGACGCATAAAGGTGCTGATGACAAGTGCTTCTCTTGTGTCTACCAACGAGAGGACCCCACTGGGAGAGTTGGAGTCTCCTTGTCAAAGGATTTGATGGCTGTTGCTGGGGATGCTTTGAAGACGAATATTACAACATTAGGC
Organism: Combretum micranthum; assembly: GCA_024138025.1. Lineage (NCBI taxonomy): Eukaryota > Viridiplantae > Streptophyta > Magnoliopsida > Myrtales > Combretaceae > Combretum > Combretum micranthum. Next base: position 174,031 of record JAMXBD010001350.1, read on the forward strand.
CCTCTTGTGTTGCCAATGTCCGAACAGTTGCTCTTTTTTGCCACATTGGTTGGAAAGAAGCTCTTCAAGATGAAATGGAAGCCCTATATCCCTGACTTCAAGCTGGCTTTTGAGCATTTCTGTATTCATGCTGGAGGAAGAGCTGTACTGGATGAGCTGGAGAAGAACCTGCAACTTTCTGATTGGCACATGGAGCCTTCCAGGATGACACTTAACCGATTTGGCAACACATCGAGCAGCTCTCTTTGGTATGAGCTGGCATACACAGAAGCCAAAGGGAGGGTGAAAAGGGGAAACAGAATCTGGCAGATAGCTTTCGGATCTGGGTTTAAATGCAACAGTGCTGTTTGGAAGGCCATGCGGACAATAAACCCAGCAAAGGAGAAGAATCCATGGATGGACGAGATCCATAACTTCCCTGTGGAGGTTCCAAAGGTCTCAGCCATTTAAGATATCAAGGATAGGTCCATTCTTATGGTTCAGCCCACATAGATGTGATGGAATCGATTGAATTTACTTCCTAACATTAGAATTGGAGGACTCTAAATTAGATTTTGATCAGAGTAGTTCCAGCTTGGGGTTTTCACAGTTGATGCTAGAACTAAGCTGAGTTTGTTTACCATATCAGCATGTTAGTCCCAGTAGAGGTTTGGTTTCTTGTTTTAGAAACACTAATTACTCTGTGTTAGACTCCAGCATTTGGTTATTTTAATGTTATATCATCCATAATATGTATGTCATCACATGCCTTTGTTTCCTTGAAAATCTCATTTGCGTCAAACATATGATTAGTGATTATTTCCCTTATACTTTGTTTTCCTTGCCTTTTGTTGCTGCTTTTATTTGCTAAGAAACAAGCACAAAACACGCCCAACATTATTGTTTAATATGCTGAGCATACTCCACGGAAATCATCAAACACTCCAAAGGGATAATGGACAAAAATTACTTTTCTTCAAATCTGATTCATTGATGAGCTGAGTTTAGAGAAGAAAGAAAGGGACATATATGCTTGTCACGAAATTATTTTTACATCCATCTATCTTGCGCTTGCCTGGCCCCTTTATCCTCCTTTAGAAAGAAAATGCTCTTAAAATCAGCATATATTTGAACTTTGACTAAAATTTACGCATTACCCTTTCTCCCCACTTTCCCATGGTTAATTTATTTTGCTGTTTCTATTAAAAGTTAATGCACCCCTATCCAAGTCCATAACTTAGCTTATGAGTTAGGGTCTTCGGATCATATGAAAACATGCTGAAAAGAAGCAACAAATTTGCAATCCCTCATTTGATAAGAATAAAAATTCTACATAAGCTATTTTACAAGCTATACATAATATACATATCTATAAACCATAGAGTTGTTTTGTTTTTGGTAGGAATATATTAAACATTCAATAGAATCCTCTAAATATTTTTTTAAAATGCTTTGATGATAACAAAGTTGCAAAAGTAATAAGAAAAGTACTTTTATGTTTTTATCAAAGAACAAAAACAATAGAGTTTGAACTCAATCATATATGCTTGATAAACTTAAGTATTATTTGGATTTGTAATGTTACAAAAGCACACATCAAAATCAAAAGCTAAAGTTTTCATTTTTGGAGCAACGAATTATATTAAACACCAAGCTCCACGAATTGGATATAATAGGGAATTATATCCAATCATCCATTAATAAGTAAAACAAGTATCTAATGAGGACTTAGAAAAATTTTTGCGAGATTAATATAAAATCTTATCAAAGTCAGAACCCGAACTATTTTACATATATTTTTAAAAAATTATACATATTATTTTTACTCTTAATTGTTTTATTAAAAAAATTAATTTGTTTTTAAAATTTGTGACTTAAATATGTATCATTCATGGAATAAAATTAGATTTGTCATGTTATATTTTAATTATTATGTTATCCACAAATAAGATAGATTTTAGATTTTAGCCTCTAGGGTTCTAACTTATAAATACTTTTTTTCCCTTTGTCTTATTAATTAACTTACTTCTATTATTTTATTAATTATTGATTCACATAATTGATAATATGTTAGTTAGAAGCATACAAAAATTAAATTTTATATCTTATATTGGGATAAAATCTAGTATATCATTATAGTTTAAAATAATTAAAGAAAATGAGACTAGTCACGATTATAATTTTATAATGATGAAATCCCGTCCTTCTTATCATTTAAATGTTATTTGGTAAATGATTAATTTTAAATATTGTTGTTTATATTTGCATTAGTAATATGAAATATGTAATTAAAGTTTTTTGATAGAATATATTTTTTATTTATGAATAAAAACGGTTTGAACCGCAAACCAAACTGAACCAACAATTTTTTTTTATTCGAAAAAATTACGAACCGCATCATATGGTTAAGTTTGAATTTAAAAAAAAAAAAACTGAACCGTAAAATATGGTGCGATTCCATTCGAGGTGCAAACCGAACCGAACCATATCTTGCATACCTCTAGTTAAAAGAGATTTAATATGAAAATAAAATATTCATTGACTCAAAATAAATATGAAATCATGATTTTCCTTACATCAAGTTTCACAATTGCACAATCTAAGCATAAAAATTTTATTTAAAAATTAGACTTAGAAAATCTCAAGAGAACACACTTAGAGTTTTATGCTACAAACAAGTAAAACCATGACTTATAAAATAAATTGTTAAATAAATTTTTTGAACAAATATAAGACCTTCAAGATTCCAAAATATATATATTGAACTATGATTTTTGTTGTTAAGTCACATGTTTACAAATAGCAAATTTTAATCACAAGTCAAAGGATGACTCTTCACAAAACTCAACATTTTACAAAGATTATTTACAAAATTTTACTTTTAAGAGAATATCACTAGGATTATGGATATAATATGAGTTATTGTCAATATTAAATGATTTTTCAAAGGTAGAAATATTTATATATTTGCTATAAAGAGTCTTAGTGAAGTAAAACTTAGGAAAAATTACAATTTAAGGTATAAAACATTCAGGTGAAATTTGTACCGACCCATTTCGAAACCCAAATAGTTTTTAATGTTGAAAATAGCCTTAGAAATTGATAGATTTTTTCGAGTAGGTAGAAAACGACTACTAATATGCGAAATTTCAAGTTAAAATGAGTAAATTATGGCCGTTTTAATTTATAATTTTTCTTCATTCGAATTTTGATGCGAATGATAGATAAAATTAGAAAGCTTTAGTAGAACCTCTACGAACTACTCATTTTAGGTATTTATTTTGTTCATGTGATGAGGAGTTTGACGTCGTTTCTGAAGGATTACTTCGACTAGGAATTACTCTAATGGACGAGTGGATTTTCCCTCATAATTTCTTACCTTGCTTACACTTGTAGATAGTTGTACTAAATTTATAGGTACAACATAAAATAAATATGAATGGGGTTATGGGTTCATATATATATGCTTTTATGTATATGTGACAGTGGATGCTAAGCATATTAAAACCAACAAATGATTGTTTAAGTACATCATTAATATTGTTGCTTATGTGTGTATGATGCTTGCTTGATTGCCTTTAAGTATACCAAAATTATACTCAGCTTTGATACTAGTTTTGCACCGGTAAGACCAACATCTTAGAGAATATCATGGCGAAATTTCCTTTGGTGTAAAAATATGCGAGTGGCATTTCAAAATATCTCAATGTGGAGCTTGGATTTTGAATTCTGGTTTAATTTCCTTTAACCTGATTTATATTAAACCCTAACCCATTTAATATAGATCCCCGACTAAGAATTAAAAGAAAATTCTAGTTTCTAAAAATATTTTGGAGTCGCCATCCAATCAAAATTGGAAAAAAAAAATCAAATGAGGATCAATTGGTAGATTGATCCTAATTTCATTATTGATCAGTGGAAAAACTGATTTTAAAATCAATTTTTAATAAAGAACCAAAGATAATGAGTTAGGGGCTATTTTATTAAAACCTAAATGGTTACTATCTTTTAATTTACTAGCTATAAATCATTCCCAAATTTAAAAAAAAATTATAATCATATGATATTCACAAAAAAATTACAAATTTTATTAAGCTTTACAAAATTAGTCTATTTTATTGCAATTTACAAAAAGACAACTAATATAGTTAATGCAGCTTATATACCATTAATAGACAACTTATAATAAGCGAAGAATATTTAAAGGCCTTTTCCTATTTTACTAAGATCTGAAAAATAATACTATTTACATGCTATTCAATATAAGATAATATAAAGCTCTTTTAGAAATATGTTAATTTATTTATTAATGTTATATATATATATAAAGTCTTTTTACTTTAAATTCATTAAATTTTATTAATTTTATAAAATTCGTTTTCTTTATTGTGAACCCTAAATCTACTAAATTAACTTTTTGCAATTTATGAAAACTCATATTTTATAAGTGACAAAAGATTTTAAATAAACAAATCAATTTAACATATATAACGAGATTAAGGTTTCTATGAGAATCATCAGTATCAAATATTCCAATTCTAACAAGACAAGCTCATGTAATTATATTTATTAACATAGTTAAACAACATTATAACAAAATATCGATTTAGGCTTTTAGAATTCAATGGGCCTTAACTAAATAAATTATGCCTTTTTTATACATTTATGAATACATATTGACAATAAAAAGCAATATTGAAGAAAGGATGAGAATTACCTAAGGTCCACTATAGTCCTTTAAACCTAAAATATTTATAGTTAGTCAAAACAAACAAATAGATAAATTCCTATAAAAATACTAAAAGAAATGAAGTTAGTAAAAATTATTGAAGAATATATATATATATATATATATAAACCAAAATACAAAATATTCATAAGTTCTAAATCATATATTATGATATGAAAAATGCAAATGTATGGAAAAATAATTTTTATATTTTATATAATTGTGTCGTAGGTGCCTACGTATCCGCTATGCCAGAATTAAACTCTCATAGTTCGTTTGATTTCTTTTATAAAACTTCAATTTGTAGGTTGATAAGAAAACTTGCTAGGTTTACATTTTTTTTAGCCAACTTAATTTTTATTCATGGAAAATCCTAACGTGTCTAACTTTAAAGGCCCAGTTCAAGAAAATTCTAATACAAATCCCTAATTTTTGAGAAATACCAATTAAATAGTTTCTTATTTTATGAAAACCGATCTACATGTCAAAATAATTTTTCATGCAATACAACCCTTAAGATGCCTAATATGTAAGAAATATGTGGACAGGAAGAAATACGATTTTTTTAATGAGAAAATGTAATTTGTGAAGACTGCACCAAAACACACGATTTTGTAATTTGCAATCATCATATGAATATATATTATAAAAAGCACCATGAGCATGTGATTATTCCGTCACTAATAATCATAATCATAATCATATGTAGTTTCGCTTATATGTAAGTTTTGTGTTGACTTGATGCTTTTTGAAGAATTCAAAGTCTTCCAAGATACTACATGGCATCTTGTATTTATGAAGATGATGCGTATGGTTCTTCTTTAATGAAATTTCATCACATCGTTTTTCCCTATTTACCTTTCTAAAAGTTTTTTATCTTTCTTGCTCTGCTTATTATCTTAGAGCAGCTGAGGATTGTTTCTAGGTGCAGGATCATGTTATTATGCACGTATGTCATATGTATCTCTAGATATTAATAATAACCGATAATTCTTTCCAATTACACTTTTCTAGGCTGAGTTATTGTTTGGTGTGTCTGGATTGTTGGATTTGGTGTTAGTGTTGCGAATAAATTTAAGGTTTGGCATGCCAGACTATTTCTTAGTTTTATTTGATTTGATGACGTTGTTGCCCAGTTGATTGCACGCATCAAGTGGATGCCTCTTCCTGTACTTAGCTCAAAACCATGCCCTCCTGGCATAGAAGACACCTTTCTTGCACTGCTTATGTGAATTGATCATGTTGAAATGATCTCTTAAGCCTTGACAGGAGGCTTTTTACTTCGCAGCATTTTAAGGTCACACGATCCTAGTTCAACCATCTTTGGGTGGCCATTCTATTCTACTTAGGAGCATCTTGAGGATCACTACAATTTGTTTGCTCTCTTTGGTTCCCAAAAGTGACCCAAGCACAAATGTACTTCCATCTAATCTATTGCAAACAGAATAGGGTCATAGTGGTGATCTACCTGGATCTAAAAACAGGGAGATGGCTGCTTTTATGAGTAGCATTTGATCAGAGAATTGCCATTTGATAATATACACAACTCTCTCTAAGGGAGTATCTTCTACAGGAGTCTCAGATTTTGAACTATTTTTCATGGTGAAATCTTGGCTCCTGTGATGAATTGGGCTGTATGACAAGTAAAGGTGAGGACACTGTAAGAGCTCTTTTGAAGCCTAATATGGGAAATTATCAGAGGTACACATTAGCTAGATGGAAGATTGCTGCATCGAAAATTTAGAGCTTAAACATAGAGCAGGATGTCGTTCTGATGATGGACTGCTGGAATTCTTTTGAGGAAGTTTAACTAATATGTTATTGCAGTTGGAGTTGAGTTGAGCTCCTCAGAGTAGCTACTAATATGGTGCTAGTTGAAGAGTCCAAACTTTGTTAGGAGGAACGCACAGTCCTTGCATTCCCCAAGCAGGATTTTCTTCTTTGTATAACATAATGGTATGTTGCGAATCTTACATATGGAGCTGGAAGTTTTGCATATATCCTTATGGCTGGACCATGTGTATGTGTGTGTGTTGTGTATTCCCATCTTGTCTTATGCAGCAGCTGCAAGTTTTGCATACATACTTCTGGCTGGACCGTGTTAATTAGATTCCCCTTGACGTAACCATGAGGGTGTGCATGGGGTCAATCAATAATAATAATAATTATCTTTGCTTACATCCACGGATTTCTAAACTTGTGCGGGTTTATTCTTAAAGGAGTTTTTACACTTTATGGTACGTCGCATTGTAAATTATATAATATTACAAAGAGCAGAAGTAACAAGTAGTTAATCCTATTCTGAGAGACGGTTTATAAAAAAAGGTTCGATATGTATTGTATGTTCATGCCATGTGTTATATATGCACATGAAGTTAATTCATATATGAAAAAGGAGTCAGGTCTTTAGATTTAAGCTTTTATATATTATATCAAAAACACATTTTAATATTTTTTTTATTTGCTCTCTCATGGCTTACATTACACCTATTTTTGGATTCGAGAATTTATAATCTAAATCTTGATAAAGTGGTATTTAGGCTTTTAGATAACCATTTTTACTTTTATAAAAATATATAACAATGTCAATTGTAAAAACATACTCAAAAACCTAAGAAAGGAAGATAAGAAATCCTCTTTTTTTTTTTTTATCTTTTCTGATTTTATTCAAATTTTCTAATTTAATTAAGCAATTCTATTGTTATTTTATTGAGAATAAATTAATCATACAAGGATTTGAGAGCATACAATTTTCTTAATAAAAACAAATTCATTAGGACCACCAGCATTATCTCGTGATGATATTGCACGTGTGGAAACAATTCCACCCATTTTCGACTCTTTTCAATATTGCCAAACATTATTTTCCTGTTCATTTATATTGTTTTCTCGCAATTTCCTTAAACTTTCATCCTGTCCATTAACTTTGACAAATCTAATAAACTAATGATGTCCTCTCATCGGTTCAAATGTAATTGTATGCGTGTGTCTTTTCATCCTTTATTAATCCTTAATGACAGAACATACTCTATGTTGTGGATTTAATATCTCGGAAATTCTTACGCTTGCTTCCAAATGACAGCATATTGTTCTTTTATTTCCGAGTCCATTACGTATTACTCTTTAAGTGATAATTCAGGTTACAAAGATATCCTGTAGTTTTATAAAGTAATTATAACTTTAATATATAAATCTATCTTACCAATATTCAGTTTAATCACAAACATTATTTATACTTTAAAAGAATTCAACTTTTTCAAAACCTATAGTTTGATCATCAAATTGATCACAAAGTTTCAAAATAATTAAATAATTGGAGTTAAAATTGTTCATTTTGTTTTTTTTTTTGTTTTTAATTCTAAGCCTAAGATACTATAAGGGAAAAAAATGAAAAAATAAAATAAAAAAAAACTGTGGGTCAAGTCAGATATTGTATTAAATCATTGAAATCATGCCCCACCATATATAAATAATAAAGATTCTTCACTTAGAATTTGATGAAATTTGTGGATAAGAGAAAAAGGCCAATAACTTTCATCGTCAAAGTAAATAAGTGAACGCCATCCCAAATTACCCATAAAAATAAGCCAGCCTACTCCGTTATGTTCTATCCCTAATCACTTACTGCCCTTTTGATGGTTTCAGTTTCAGAATCTTGAATTGTTAATCTCGTGTCATCTCCCACGAGATGCCGCCGCCATCATCCAACTAACAATGATTCCATCACCATCAAATTTAGTCACCACTTACATTCTGCCACTTGTTTTTTATACTAAAATAAAATAAGGTGCAATGTTATGTTTGAGATGTTCGATATTTCGATTCGAGTAATGAAAAGAGAGGAAATACAATATTAGAAGAAACATACACCATTGTCTCTACGACTGCAAATAAGTCAAGTCAAAATAATATTATAATATCCTAAATTATACGTTTACTTAAATTTTAGTAATTACTAAATCGATAGTAATGTCTGGTGAGAATTTTAATAAATATCCAAAAAATTAACGTTGTTTTTCACGAATTTAAATATTGATAATTTCTAATATAATTAATAAAAGACGTAATCAAAAAAAAATATATCAGCATATAAAAGATCTATACCAAAGAAATATTTTTTTAATAATAATAATAATAATAATAATATAATAATAATAATAATAATAACAATAATAATAATATGGTCAATATATAAACTACAGATTAAAAACAATAAGTATGAAAATAAATTAAATCCCAAAAACAATTCAAAAAATATACAAACAAAATATAAACACTATAAATTTATAGTAATAAAATATAAATAAGTCAAATTAAGGACATTAATTATTAATTAGGTCATAAAATATCAAAATACTAACTACTTAAATCCTTAAAGGATAAATTATAATTTACGATAATAGATATTAAAACTGAAAAATGAAAATCTTAAATTAAAGATTTTAAGTATACCATAATGTTTAGAATATTTAATATAGTAGGTACAAAAATTTTTCATCTAAAAATATTATCAAATGAATATTTATCATACGTTTTAAATAAAATCGAAAAAATTGAAATTTCATATAAATTTCCATTGTTGCTTGCTCCCACGCCAAAATTTTCCTTATAAATCGTCACTTCTCCCTGTCTCTTCTCATTCTTCTTTCGTTTTCCTCTCTCTCTCTCTTTCTAATTTAATTAATTCTTAGTCTAATTAAATCTCTTTCTAATTTAATTAATTCTTATCCTAATCAAATCCCAAATTATATTATATGATAAAAGTTATACTAAATTGAATTTTTGTAAAGGTTACTAAACATTATGTATATATCCCTTATTAAACTAAAATTTTCATATCATATATTAAATTGAGTAAAAATAGGATGTCTATACTCATGCATTGCTCAATGATTCACCATTTTTTCCCCCCACTATAAGCAATAGAACTATCATTAATGACTCTGTTTTCCAACATTTCTAATGGAATAGATTGTTAAGAGAAAGATTATTGATCCTCCCAACAATTGTCTACAATTTACCCAACTTTAACTTTAAGGTTTGAATAAGCAACTTACAAAGTTGTTTGGAGAATGGATCTCCAAGATGCTTATGTGAAAATATCATTCTCATTCTTTGAAGTAATAATAAATAATAAATAGTTATCCGAATAGGATTTGAATCACCTTAATTATCAAAATAGACTTTTATAATAACAACTTGAAGATGCAATATAAGTTGTGCAAACTGATCGTAGAAAACGCGGTTGCCAAAACTTTTCCCCAACCTTGTTCACATGAGGAATCGAACATGCGAGAAACAAGCAAGGGGCAACACATATAAACATGAGAGAGAATCGCGCAGCAACCAATTGATATGAAGTTAATGTTATTAAACAAGCATAGCAAAATCGTTGCAATTTGCTCTGCAGTATGCCTGTTTGGTTTTGTCTATAGCGACGAACTTCAACATAACACATATATACAAGGTCAATACCACAAGGCAGCACCATTATTTTAGACCCAAAACTGAAATATTCACTACATCCTAATAAAAGCACATTTTCTATCCAGAGGCCCTCTAGTTTAACATAAGCATGTACAATTACTAAACATCTCCTTTCACAAACACATATAAGCAACATATAAAATGAATCCGAACCCATATCTGTCTCTGCAATTTGAACCAAAAAGAAAAAAAAAAAAAAGGACCAAGAAGTGAGAGCATAGAAGCTTTACTCTAATCTAAACCAAAATCTCTTAGTAAACAAATACCAAGGTGCTGGTGGCGTGTCAATATCACAAGGCTACATATCATAGAATACTGAACATACCCCACTTCCAGTATTGTAGACTCCCAAGTCATGAGGACCATGAGGATGATAAAAACTCTTAGAAGGGCTCGTCCAGGGGCTCTAGCCTCTATCATCCGTAAAATAGATTGAATTTCTTTGATATTCTTTGATCTCTCTTGTATTAACGCATATTGAGAGATTATCCCCTAAAAAGAGGGTACTACCCTTCAGCGTCTCCATTTTGACCCAACTATCACCAGCCAGCTCAAATAGTTTGAAACTAAATGTAGTATATTTCCTTGGAACATCCTCTACTTCATCCCCATGATTTTCCTCTTCTTTAAGTAACCTAGCAGGACAAATCAAACCTCCCTTGGTTGATTTGGACAAATAAAAATAGAAGAGGCAATTATCGAAAATCTCCCTTAAATCTTGAAAGTCCCTTTTTCCAACAACCAACTCCACACAGTATGAGCTTGTGTTAACCCTTCCTAAGCCCATCATTGAGCAAACTGCAAAGAACACATCATCGTAGTCACTGATATCATGGACCAAGCCTAAATGCCCATCCAATTTGATTCCCCTCTAAATCCCCTCTCTCGCTCTAAAGATTGCCAAATCGTATGAACAAAACACAACAAGAATATCAAAGTCGTCATGATGATCAAAAGGATCACATGACGATATGGCCTTATACGCTTCATAGCTATACTTTACATCATCCATCATCATCTTCTGACGTTCACTTAAATGAAAATTCAGTGGAGGAAGTTCCATTGTCTTTTTCTCTACTGGATTATAAACTAAAAAGGAATTTCCAGTTGATAAGAGTGCCGAACCATGAGATGATGACCCAGTGCATCTCAAGTTGTAAGTGTTAGTGATGTGCCATAGGCCATATGGATACTATTTAATTATTTACCAATCTTAATAAGATTAAGATTAATAAATAATTATTAATTAAAATCGTTATTTTATAAGAAGTGTGTCATTTGGAATTCCTAATAACCTTTGAAATCCCTAACAAGATTAGAGTAGTTGACTATGACATAGTTTCTTATAAATAGAACATAGTGATCTCTCCTAAAGTTTTATATAAATGTTTGCCGTCACATTAGAATTACAGAGAAATTCAATGACTCAAAAGGAGGGACTCTATTGAGAGAGATTCCCTAAAAATTTGGAATTGTTTCAACCTGCTAACACATTCATAGAGATCTGATTGGAAATTTGTTCGTGTGGATACAATAGAGGGTGTTCGTGCTTGCAAGATCTCAAATCCAAATTTTCAAATTCTAAAACATAAAAAGGTAATCCCGTCACGCCCCAAAGTGTGCCCTACACGTGACAGTCCGCCACACTCAACATTTAATCTCAAGTAAGACGATTTAGTCTTCCCATGAGTTTAAACATCGCGTGTAAGGCTCGCTCTCAACGCTCATAGACCATGCTTTGCTTCGTAGTAGCTTAAAGAGACATACACAGCAGCAAGAATGTAAATCATAACCGTCTTACAGATAATTATTCTATTACATGATTTAGGGGGCATACCCCCGATAACATCAACGACCACGTCTCAAGCCCATAATTTTCTTGCATTAACCTTTGAATATCAGTTCGGAAAATAAGACTAGAGCCCATTTCTAATCTTTAGGCCCCGGCCTCATCAGAAGCTCCTTAGTATCTAAGAGCCATACCTGGTGTCCACGGGTCCTTGGAGAAAGCCAAAGGTACTCATACTGCAACAGGAAACTATAGGGGTATAAGCTACACTAGCTTAGTGAGTGGAACTTCCGAATTACAATTAACACAACACGTTCAACCAAGTAATTAAGCAACCAAGTGAAATGCATCAACAAGTGAGTTTAGCAAACATATGACCAGCCGGAAATCATATGTGGATGGACTTGCGCCCTCCATCCCGGGTTAGCAGATTTACGAATCCTGCTGTACGACGCCGTTTAAGCCCACGGTCAACTTACAATATTTCGTTTTATGGATCACGATTAACCAACAAGTATTCGTTTTATGGATCACGATTAACCAACAAGTATTCGTTTTATGGATCACGAAAAACCAACCAGTGCTAATGCTCCATCCCCATCGTGTTATGAATGAATCCAATTACAATTGAGCCAAATACTCATTAATTCAATTCTCTTAGGTGGCCAACAATTATTCGCAGACATTCAGTACCAAATACTGGATAGTCAATCAATAGCTTAACACCCGGTTCCGATAATTCTTAAGGTTCATTTCACACTTCAACATCAGACAATTCATAATTCCCAAATAACCCCATCATACATATTCATTCCTTTTTATCTTCACCTAGCAACTAGTGCGACTATCATTACAATCACAAGCAATAATTGAAATCGGAAGAGGAACTCACTCGGCCATGGTACGCCGGTCTCTTAGTGACGATGGTCGGGTGATACGGTATTGTCGTACTCTGGTTCACCTACCAAATAAAGATAGCCTAATGAGAATCTCATCACTAAACTAATTCAAACTATGTATCTATACTTCACAAAATCGGAATTCTCGCTATTTGCGGAAGTTCCAACTTAAAACGGCCATAACTTGGTCATTTTAACTCGGAATTTCGCAAATTTTATATCGATCTCTATCTTCTTCGAAAGATCTATCTATTTCTAGTATTATTTTCAAGTTTTGAAAATAGTAGGGCCACGGAACAGTGGGATCAGATCTGTTCCTCAAGTGTTCCGATCTCAAAAATTGGTTTTGCTTTTGATAAGAAGTGTTCCTAGATGATGATTCATGCATGAATGATATGGGAATGAATTACTAATATGAATGCCATGTGATGAACTTAATATATGCATGGTCATAATAACTTTTGTGATAATAAACTCATATGAACTCTTAAGTGTTGGGGAAATTCTCATAAAGACTAACTCTAGGAAGCTATTTTTCCACATTATACTCCTTAGGGTTTCTTTGGCTTTTAATATTGTAATCCACTTATTATTTAACTAAAAATAAGTTCTCAAAGTCTATATTAAATCATGGCCTCCATTCATGCATAAAAATTTCCATTTTTCATTTGGTACACAGTCTTTGAACTAGCCTTTTGTAAAAATCCGAATTTTCTAAATTTCCTTTCTTGCATTTTTCTTAAGGAAAACTTGTTTAATGCATTAAAAATTGAAGCTCCAATATGTATATTATCTAAGGACTTCATTTAGCTTATAATACATCCAATTTAGACTTAAATACCAAGTGTTCTTGTAGGCATGAACCTAGTTACGAATTTTAACCATTGATCAACATTCCAACATTTCTCATTCTAACTCCACTACTTGTTTTACATTCCTATCATGCCTAAACTCATCTAAACTTATAAAAATCATTCCTTCAATATACCTATTACACATACCCTTCATTTTTCTTGAAACATGAGTTTAAAAATGATTTTGGTGGCTTTCAAACTAGGGTTTCCATTTCATCCGAATTTCCAACATCTCATATTTAACAAAACCTTTCTTTTTCCATATTCTTGCTTCCCATGTGTGAAGATCTATTATCTAACTTCTCTATACATGAACAAGACTACATTTTTATGATCATCAAGCATAGAAAACAAAAATAACTCTATGATCATGCATGTAAATGACAATTGGGTGGGGGGGGGGGGGGGGGTGGCGGCGGGGGGGGGGTGTTGTGTGTGTGTGTTGAATTTTGAAAATTGTATTTTGTGTAATAAAATGTAATATTTGTGTTAATTAATTAGGAAACAAAATTTCTTGGAAAAGAAAATTGTAATGAGTAGTTGTAAGGATGTAAGAATAGGTATGGGTAGTGTGTAGTATAGGTTGTACATGTGAATAGTAGACAAGACATCTACTTTACTGGTTGTAACGAAAACACGGGAAAAAGCTATAACTGTAATTTTGATAGCTCGGAAAATTACAAAATTGATATTTTGGAATCCTTATAAAATTACGGTTCTAATGGATATTCCGGAACATTTTTGAATCCGTGGTCCGGGCAACGCTTTTCCGTAATTGAGCTCGGGAAGGCTCGGAATTGAAAATTTCCCGAAATTGGAACTTTTAGGGTTTAGAATATGCTTTAGAACAATAATTCATGTTCATTTACTTTATAAAACTCCTTTTATTATGAAATCGATGAAAAGCCAGATCTAGGGTTTCTAGGCTCCCCTCACTAAGCTGGAATCGACTCGATATAGGGTTTCGTTCTCCAGTTTCCAAAGTTCGTCCGAGTACTATCCGATCACTAGGAGAACTAGGGTATATCTTATAAAAATAATAATAATACTAATAATAATAATAATAATAACCCTTTAGGTGACTAAAATATCAAATCGTACTGGAAGATTCACTAATTACGGTAGTAACGAAATACGAACAGATTTGTAATATTAGATAATTCTAGCTATGTGAAAATTTGTAAAACTAATAACTTAGAGATCCTTTAGAAATATAAGTCTAACGGCGTTAAAACATATTCTTAACATTTCGAATCCCAGAGCGAGTTTTTTCGAAACTAGCACTTGGTCTGATTGGAATAGGTCGGAATTTCATTGATCTCATCTTTACAGAGCATCCTAGACTTGATATGAACCGATTACACCCTTTCTCTTGTTCCAACTCCTTGGTTTAGGAATACGAGTTTGCCGGACCCAGGTTACTGAGTTTCTTGGGAGTTTTTGGAGACTCAGGTTTCCTGGTTACCTTTCCGGTTTACACTATTGCCAAAATAAAAACTGATATTTCACACTTATATGACTTGTCTGATTGGTGAGTTTTATTTTAAGGTCGACTTTCGTAAGTATCGAATATTTCCCCACGTTCTCGGAATTCTTTTGGATTGAGTTTTATTCCTGAAGCCAATCACTATTCACTCCTTAACAGTTTGTTTTAGGGCTATATTTTATCCGAATTTATAAGTCGGAGTTAAATATGAAATTTGTCGTACCTAAATGTTTTAGAATGGAAGTATATTGGGTTGCTATTTTTTTTTCTGAGGTTTCTTATTTTTCTCACAACTCAAAATTTCTGGATTCGTTCGAAATTTGGGACTCGTCGAAGTTCGGTTTTAACTCGGAGTGACTTTCAGGGTTTTATTTCCTAAGTTCATCTTTAGAATTATTTGTTGAAATTTTCCAGGGCTTACAAATCCTATCCACTTTAATTTGATTGAATCGCATGGATCCGCTAGGAATTTAAGTTTTTAAAATAAAAAATAATTTGTATTCCGCTACTAGATCCGTTTTTCGATCCTTAAATTTCCAACAGTGGTATTAGAGCTGCTTGCGATTTTAAACAAATTGTTTTTCAAATGAATATATATGATGGTATGTATGTTTTTCGAAAAAGAATTTGATGTGAATGTATATGTTTCAGTTTTTTTTGATTATGAAATTCGATAAGCCCCTTACTTTGAGGGGATGTATAGATCTGGTGTAATTTGATTAAAAATGAATTTTAAGATTTATCAATTTGTAAAAAGATAAACCATTTATGAAGGGTTGAACAAATCCATTATATTTTGAATTATATCAGATTTGTATGTGCGGGGTAATTAAATCCGTTGATGGATTCGGGGATTGTTTTTGAAATTCGAGTGGTCATGTATGACATGATTTGCTTTTACGAATTGTAGTAAAATCAGATATTTAAAATTTTAAAGAAAAAAATTTGAGCAGTTTTAAATTACGGATCTCGAACACTGTGTTTGTAAATTTCTAAAACGTTGAATTCAAATGCCTTGGATGTCTAATTCGTTTTTACGTAGAGCCGAATGTTGATCTCCATATTCCGCTATTCTATTCTATTTTATGCTTGAATCAGACATCTGTTATGAAATCTGTTCTGCAAACCTGGTTTTTTTTTTTTTTTTTAATATGGTTAGTAGTTTTTGAAATGGACGTGATATGCAATTTCTTGAAAAGTTTGTCAATGAGAATAATATAGTAGGAACGGTTTTAAATGAATTTTTCCTTCTGCTATGTTTGAACGTATTGTTAAAGTTTCTAAACAGTTTAGAACTTAAACTTTCATATTCTAATTGATAGATCTTTTCTTGAAAATTTTGATTTTTCAAAGTATTTTCTAAACATTGATCCTTACAAGGGGGCGTTGCCCCCTAGACCCTCACAAGGGGACGCAATCCCCTTGACAATTGCAAAAGTGCGTCTTTTAAATTGATAAGCACTAATTAGTAATTCTTAACATAAAACACATGTTTGAAGTGTTGTGAGTTATGTGTATGACTTCTATATGTGCTTGTGTTTCATGTATGGTGCATAGCATGGCCCTAAGACTTATGTAATTGGCAGGTTTTTATTTCTTTCTTTTAAATGGGTTGTAATTTTACAAATATGGCCTGCGTGTCAGTTTTTATTTTATTGTAATTTATTTTCTACTAAATAGTAGTAGGAATCTCTTTGTATCTTTTCATTATTGTAATGAAGACATGAAGATGTCATAAAGACTTTTCTTATTCCATGGAGATGGAAGTGTGAGGACCATCACAAAGATACAATGAATTTTACAACCTAGATCCATGCTGATGGATCTTCACCATAGGTTTGGACCATTGATCTTCATATTGGCTTATGAAGATCAATATAGATTAAGAGCTATGCTATGACACAATTTTATTTTCTATATAAGCATGTTATATCATATATGATGATATATGTAGATGTATGTGTAAAATACAGAAATAAAGATGGAAATATAATGAATTATGAATCATGAGATGATATAGGATGAGTTTAAGGTCAAAACAAATAAATTGTAAAAGTTTAAATTTGGTTGTAGGACAAATATTAAAGTTTGGATTTCTGCAATTTTTGACAGATTGTACATCGCCTCTTGGAGAATCTATACCGTCGGCTAGAGACGACATAGGATGGGAACAGTAGCATTTTTCTTAACGCTGGGAGGAACGCTGCCGGTGTTCACTAGGGTTTCTCTCAAAACCGGCATGGAATGCCGCCGGCGTAGGGCATGGATTTGCCGGCGTATATAGTAGGATCAAAGTTCTGGGAAATCAAAGCCCCAATGAACGCTGCCAGCGCTCGTGTAAATTTTGCCAGCATAGGGTGTACGCCGGCAAGATCTACACGTACGCCGCCGGCGTGTGACCAAATTTCTATAAATACGAGACGCAAAAAACATTTTCGACAAATTTTCTTTTATCATTTTCTTCTTGCGTCAAAAAGGGTTTTGGAGTGTTCTTAGAGATCCAGGCTTGGAGAATCATCCGGAGGGTGTTTTTTATCCAAAGTAAGTGATTTTAATCTTCTCTTATGGATTAAATATGAAATTGTATACGTTTTCTTAGGGTTTGGGTTGGATTTTGCATGAAGGTTCTTGTGAGGAAACCTTAGCACGTGTGAGATCTATGAATTGGTGAATGTAAGTCCGGTTTTAGCGATTCAAAATAGTAAGTTTATCTCCTCTATGATGGATTCAAATAAAATACGGGTTAAACAATCCTCATACGTTTTTATTGTTGTGCATTTAGGGTTTTGGGTGAAATAATTGGTGTTTGTGAAGTTTGATCGGAATAGACGGTACATATAACGGAGATTTCTTTTTAGGTTAGGGTTTTTGGAGAATTCATGTTTGTTAGGGTATTTTGATAATGCGATCATATGTTGATATATATATATATATATATATATGTTGTAACAGGACATTTGGAGTTTGTGGAATTGTTGTTGGTGTGGATATAGGAGTTTGTGGGAGTTTGGGTTGTCTTTGTTGCTGTTGGTATCAAATCCTGAGGATTTGATTTATATTCCTAAAATTTAGAAAGGTACGACCAATCCTTGCCTGCTGTTTTTACCTGTAAGTTTAGTATTGATTGAATGCTTGCAGAAAACAGAATTTCTTAATAAACTTAATCGTTATTCGGGTCAATAGTTGTATGATTGATTGTGCTTGGTTTTGACCTGTAAAGACCCAGACAGTGATACTGATGAGGCACCCTGATGATCTTGATGTGAGGTTGTCCCTAGTGGACTCGTGCCTTGATATGATTCTGGTTGAATTAAGTGTTCTGGATTTGGAGTGTTTAGGGAGTACCCACCATCCATATATGTATATGATTATTATTTTCAAAGAGTTGTATGATTTTTAATGGAGTCTGAGTAACTCCGAGTTCAGGATTAGTGTATGCCTAATACTGGACTATGTTGTTGTGTTGGCTTAAGAAAGATAATAATATGATTGTTTGCATTAGTTGAACATATGCATTTGTTTTTGGATTGGAGTTATCGTACTGGGCGTCGCCGCTCATTCTTTTAAATTTCAGGTACAGGTGAAGAAGATATAGTCTATGATCTATCCGATTATGATTTATTCTTTGATAGCGGGGATGGAGATAGTGGACCCGACTACCCAGCCGAGAGTTAGGCTTCATAAACCAAGTTTCTGAGAGAAGACATGTTTTGATCATTTGAGATAGTAGTTGGATTCATTGTTGGTTTTAATTGAAAAGATTTTAATGTAAACAGTATTTAGTTTCTGTTGAATTTATTGACTGTGAAGTTAACTTGGATTTTATGTTTGAACAAGGAGTTTATGTTTTATGAAGTATGAGTTTTTAGTTTTAACAGGTTTGGTATTTTATGAGTTACCCTATGAGTGTTTACAGATGATGATTGTATTATTATGGATAATAGAGCCTTTGCGTATCCTTTATAAGAGGGGATACGTGGCGAGCTGTAATGCCTTAGTTTAGGGCATTACAGCTTCTTAGGTATCAGAATTATAGGTTTTGAACCATATAGATTTAATTTTTGATTCCTTAGGACGGTGAGATTTGAGGAGTGGGGTAGAATAATAGGTTTGTTGTTTAGTTAACTTTAATGTTGTCTTATAGATTTAAGTTTTGATCTCGAGTTGGATACCCTTATTCTGATTTCGTGGTGTTTTGTTGTATTAGAATACCTCCAAGAAGAAGAATTCCTGAGGAAAATGAGAATTTGGGGCAGCAGTAGGATGAGCAGCAGGCTCAGAATCAAGACTTGCCACCACCTCCACCTATCGGACAGCAGGTTCCGGTCGATGCTGCACAACATATGCAAGCTTTGAATGCTTTGTTAGGAGTAGTAGGTCAACAGTAGCAAGATATGAGGAGGGATATGCAGATGGTCCAAGAAAACGCCGAAGCTTGGAGACAGGAGACACAAAGGTTAAATGGGAATGAAGGAAATGGAGTTAAGCATGCAGATGTGCTTAGTCTGAATAAATTTGTGGACCTGGTGCATAAGTTTGAGCCAGTACCAGGTAAGCCTCTCGAAGCACAGTTGTGGATGGAAGAGGTTGAGAAGACATTTGCTGCTCTGGATATCCCAGAGAACAAGAAAGTGGAATATGCCTCCTATTTGCTGACTAGAAGAGCCAACAACTGGTGGTTGAGCACTAGAAGACACATGATTGATATAATTACATGGCAAATGTTTCAGCAGGCCTTCTACAGAGAATTCTTTCTTGATAGTGTTAAGCAGAGAATGCTTTAAGAGTATTACACTCTGCAGCAAGGAAAAATGACAGTGGAAGAATATGAGTCAGAATTGCACAGGTTGATGAGATTTCTACCTGACGCTCTGAAAGAGAGTGAAGAGGCCAAGGTTAGCAGATTCATCACTGGACTAGAACCTGAGATCCAGTATCAGGTGAATTTGATGGATTTGAGCAACTACTAAGTTGTGGTGAACAAAGCCAAGATAGTGGAGCAAGGTTTGAGCAGGATTAGAAACCGTGAGCCACAGAGGAATAAGATATTTTTAGGCAAGAGGCCAGCAGCTGGTGTACTTACACAAGATAGAGGCAAGAGGCCTATTACTCAAAATTTCAGGTCAGTAGTGCATAATACAGATAGAAGATGCACGAGATGCCTTGGACCACATGATGTGAAGGATTTGCAAATGGGTAGAGAATGCTTGCTTTCCTTGTGGAAAGCTGGGACACAAGAGTAATACTTGCACAGACAAAGTTATTCCACAGGTTTTCTGCTTCAAGTGTGAGCAGAGAGGACACAGAGCTATGGATTGTAAAGGAGGGCAGTATGGCAGAGTTTATTCTAGCCAAGGGCAGCGAGCACCAGCAAAGGTTTACGCTTTACAGCGTAGTGAGACTTATAGTGTTGACACTATCATGGGTATGTTTCCTATACTCCTACATAGTGCATATGTGTTGTTGATACTGGTGCCAGTTTCTCTTGCGTTTCTGAATCTTTTATGTTTATTTGTGGTATATCTGCTGAGTTTACGCCTAGATGTGTATCTGTTAGTACTCCTTTGGGAAGTGAGTCTGTATTGAATAGAATCTGTAAGAATGTGGATATTGAGATAAAAGGTAGGCATCTACCTGTAGATTTGGTGAGCTGGATATGTTGGATTTGATGTGATTTTGGGTGTAGACTGGTTGGCAAAGTACCATGTGTGATTGATTGTTATAATCTGGTAGTAAATTCAATATGCCCAATAATGATCATTTGTTCACAAGTTAGTAGTGCAAAGACCTCCAGTTTTACCTACTATTAATTGTGGGGAGGATCAGTTTTGGCTGCTATGGTGAAAGAAGATAAAAAGGAGATAGTATTGTCGGATGTTCCAATTGTATGTGAGTATCCAGAAATTTTTCCAGAAGATCTGCTTGGATTACCACTAGAGAGGGAAGTAGAGTTTAATATTGACTTGGTACTCGATACTATACCGAATCCAAAGCACCTTATCGAATGACTCCTATAGAACTTGCTAAGATTAAAGTGTAGTTGGATGAATTATTGAAGAAGAAATTCATTAGACCTAATGTTTCACCTTGGGAGCTCCAGTTCTATTTGTTAAGAAAAAGGATGGCAGTATGAGACTATGCATTGATTACAGAGAACTGAATCAGGTGACAGTGAAGAACAAGTATCCTTTCCCACGAATTGATGATCTGTTTGATCAGTTGGCAGGAGCTTCAGTATTCTTAAAGATAGACTTGAGATCTGGATATCATCAGTTGAGAGTGAAAGCCGAAGATATTCAGAAGACAGCTTTCAGGACAAGGTATGGACATTATGAATTTATTGTCATGCCTTTTGGACTCACCAATGCACCAGCAGTATTTATGGATTTGATGAATAGAGTCTTCAGGGAGTATCTTGATATATTCGTGGTAGTCTTTATTGATGACGTATTGGTGTAGTCAAGGACTAAAGAGGAGCATAAAGAACATTTGAGATTAGTTCTGACCAGATTGAAGGAAGAGAAGTTGTATGCGAAGTTTTCAAAATGTGAGTTCGGGTTAGAACATGTATCTTTCTTAGGACATATTATTGATGGTAGTGGAATATCAGTGGATCCTGAGAAAGTCAAAGCAGTAGTTGAATGGCCAAGACCCAAGATTGTGACGAAAATAAGAAGTTTTCTAGGAATGGCAAGATATTACAGAAGATTTATGGAAGATTTTTTCAAGATTGCTGGTCCTTTGACCTGCTTGACACAGAAAGGAGTGAAGTATGAATGGAGTGAGAACTGTGAAGCTAGTTTTCAGCTGTCGAAGAATAAGTTAGTATCTGCTCCAGTGCTAGCCTTACCTGTGATGGTGAGGAGTATGCTATATATAGTGACGCCTCTAAACAAGGTTGTATTGTGTTGATGCAGAAAGGCAGGGTTATAGCATATGCTTCAAGACAGTTAAAGCCCTATGAGAGGAATTATCCTACTCGTGATCTGGAACTAGCAGCACTTGTGCATGCTTTGAAGCTGTGGAGACATTATCTATATGGTGAAAGATGTAAAGTGTATACGGATCATAAAAGTTTAAAGTACATCTTTACCCAGAAAGAGTTGAATATGAGATAGAGAAGATGATTGAAACTGATAAAGGATTTTGATATTGATATTCAGTATCATCTCGGAAAGGCGAATGTAGTAGTTGACGCTTGAGCAGAAAGAGAATAGAGAATCTTGCATTTTTGATCACGATGGAACGTCATCTCATTAATGATATGAGGAAGCTTGAACTAGAAATAGTCACAAGACAAGTAGGTGAAAGATTGGCTAATATGATAATTCAACCTACTCTTGTGGACAGAATCAAGATAGCTCAAACTGACGATCAGAGTATCTTGGAGATTAAGCAGAGAATGGAGAATGGTAGGGCACCAGAGTTCTACATAGATGATGAAGGTATCCTTAGGATAAAGGGAGATTGTGTGTGCCAGCGCAAGGAGAACTTAAGAAGGAATTGTTGAAGGAAGCGCATTACTCCAGTTATTCCATTCATCCTAGAGGGAACAAGATGTATCAAGATTTGAAAAAGCTATACTGGTGGAATAATATGAAGAAGGAGATAGCTGAATATGTATCTAAGTGCCATATGTGTCAGATGATTAATATTGAGCACAGAAAACCGGCAGGTGAGTTGAAGCCTTTGCCAACACCACAGTGGAAATGGGAACATATCACCATGGATTTTTTTTCTGCTTTACCCAAGACGAGAGATAAGTTTGATTCAATTTGGGTCATTGTGGATCATCTCACAAAAGTAGCTCACTTTATACCTATTAAGACTGGTTATAAGTTAGAGCGTTTGGCACAGTTGTATATCAAAGAGATTGTGAGATTGCACGGAATACCAGCAACAATCGTATCAGATAGGGATACTAGATTCGTTGGGAGATTCTGGAAAAGTCTACATCAAGCTTTGGGAACCAAGGTTGTGTTCAGTACTGCTTATCATCCCCAGACTGATGGGTAATCTGAAAGGACCATACAGACTTCGAAAGATATGTTGAGAGCATGCATGTTGGATTTTAAAGGAAGTTGGGATAAGCATTTGCCACTAGTGGAATTTGCCTATAATAACAGTTATCAAGCGTCGATTAGCATACCTCCATACGAAGCACTTTATGGTAGAAAGTGTAGATCACCTATTCATTGGGATGAAGTGGGTGAAAGACAATTGCTGGGACCAGAGTTAGTCCAAGATGCAGTTGACAAGGTCAGTTTGATCTGGCAAAGATTACAAGCTGCTCAGAGTAGACAAAAGAGTTATGCGAATAAACGAAGAAGACCATTGGAATTTCAGGTAGGCGAACATGTTTTGCTAAAGATTTCACCAACAAAAGGAGTTGTCAGATTTGGCTTAAGAGGAAAGTTGAATCCTCAATATGTGGGACCATATGAGATTCTTGAAAGGATAGGCGACATAGCTTATAGATTAGCTTTACTGCCTGATTTGGAGGGAGTGCATAATGTGTTTCATGTATCCATGCTTAGAAAGTATGTCAGAGATCCGGAAGAAATAATAGCTCTTGAACTGTTGGAAGTACAGCCGAACCTTACGACAATTGAAAAGCCGATCAGAATTGTGGATTCTAAGGAGAAGATTCTGAGAAGCAAGGTGATCAAATATGTGAGAGTACAATGGACTAATCAAACTGAATGTGAAGCTACCTGAGAGCTAGAAGAAGATATGAGGACAAAATATCCAGAGTTGTTTCATTAATCCAGGTAACTTTCGAGGACGAAAGTTCTTTTTAGGAGAGGAGAGATGTAAAATATAGAAATAAAGATGGAAATATAATGAATTATGAATCATTGGATGATATAGGATGAGTTTAAGGTCAAAATAAGTAAATTGTAAAAGTTTAAGTTTGGTTGTAGGACAAATATTAAAGTTTGGATTTATGCAATTTTTGATAGATTGTATGCCGCCTCCGGGAGAATCTACGCTGCCGGCATAGAGACGGTGTAGGATGGGAACAGTAGCGTTTTTCTTAACGCTGGGAGGAACGTTGCCGGTGTTCACTAGGGTTTCTCTCAACACCGGCATGGAACGCCTGTCACG
Organism: Combretum micranthum; assembly: GCA_024138025.1. NCBI lineage: Eukaryota > Viridiplantae > Streptophyta > Magnoliopsida > Myrtales > Combretaceae > Combretum > Combretum micranthum. Next base: position 198,362 of record JAMXBD010001350.1, read on the forward strand.
CCCCAAAGGGTACCCTAAAACGCAACAGTCCATCACACTCGATATTTAAACTTAAGTATGACATCCTTAGTCATCCTATAAAGTTTACATATCGGTGTAAGTTGTACTTACACAACTTTTAGGATCACACTTTGAATCGAGTAGTCTTAAGAAAGCATACATAGCATTAAGAATAGAAATCACAACAGATAAATAGTTAAATTTTACAAAAAAAACCAAGGGGGCATACCCCTGCCAAAATAATGGGAGTCTACATTGTTTAGCTCCATATTACAAATATCTGAGTCTACATTAAAGAGATTTTCCTAGAAGTCCACGCCTATACTAGGTCCCGACTTCTTCAAAAGCTCCTTAATCCAATGATATACCTGCACAAGTGTCCTCGGAACAACCAAAAATAGGGACACTGCAACAAAACTATTGGGGTATAAGCTAATTGCTTAGTGAGATTCATTCCCAAGTAACATACTCGATCAAGCTTAAAATATCTATACAAGCAAGTTATAATTAAGCAACCATATGAATGCACAAGCAAATGAACAAGCAAGCATATGACTTTCCGGTAGTCATATGTGAACGGATTTACGCCCTCCATTCGGGGTTTGGGGAAGTTCATAAGTCATGCAACTACAGTTCCAATGTTGGTCCATAAGACATGCAACCATAGTCCCAATCTTAAGTGGGGTAGTCCATAAGACATGCAACCACAATTTTAATGTTGGTCCATAAGTCATGCAACCATAGTTTTCATTATTTGAATGGGGTGGTCCATAAGTCATGCAACCCTAGTCCCCTTCATTAAAGACCCGCTGCCTCCCAAATACACCTTTGTCCCACCAAAGGCATACTCGACAATGATATGTGACTCACTACGTGATATGCATGTACAATTTATTCATATAACCATGGCATATTAATCAGATAGTTTTAAAAGTGATCAGACAGATTTCAGACACTCCAAATCTATACTAGCTCATACAAGTTATTGCAACAAAGCTTGCCTCGATATACTTATCGTTCATTCATACAAGTTAGATCACCATTCAATCACAATTTTTATCTTTTCCTAAGTCTAATGCCACTACTACTACAAGCACACCCAAGAGCATAATTAATTGAGAAATGAACTCACTTGTCCATGTAGTGAAAATCCACTAGTCGTAATAGTCCTCGGAAGTGGTAAACCCATCCTCCAATTCACCTTAAATACAAAGAATACCCTCAATGAGTATTTCTTATGAAGTTCTATTAAACTTAACAATTTTATTTACTAAGTTCGTCAATTTCCGCCTAGATTGAAACCTTAACTTAAAAAGGTCATATCTAACTCATTTTAACTCGGAATTTAGCTTATAATATACCGATTTATACCTACTTCGAAAGAGCTATCTATTTCTAAAGTTAATTCAAACATTTAAGATCATTTAGGGGTCGGAAACATACTGTACAGTAGGGTTGCGAAAATCCAAGATTTGAGCCTTTGTGAAAAATTTGCTATATCTACTCTATTTAACTACTTAGACCAACTTATTTTATTCCTAAACTTGCAAGGAGATTCTCAAAACAAAATTAAGAGATTACACACTTATCTAATCCCAAACATAAAGTTCAAATGAAACTTCTAAGAATCCATATTCATAAAACCAAAATTTACAAGTTGAAACTCATTGTCTTGTTTTGAGTAATTCCTTTACTAAAACTTACTTAATTCAATGAAAATAATTTTCCTATATTATATATCATCAAAGCATTCCATTTTCAATATGAAATACTTGTTTTGAGATCTAAAAGAAGGTTTTAAAAATTGGTCTCCCCATAATTACGAATTTCCTCTTTGAAGTCTACAATGAAGACAAGACCTAAATTTTGTCTTTTACAAAACACTTGACTTAAGCAATACTTTTTAGGAAAACTCATTTAAACTTATGAAAATTCATTCCTTAAGATATCTATACCAAGAGCCCCTTATATTTTTGTCTAAATCTTCATTTTAAAGTTGAATGATGGGTTCCAAAAATGGGTCTTGGTCTAGATCCGAATTTTCATAAATTTATTTTGAACATATCTTTTGAGGAAATTCATCAAAACTCATGAAAAACAACCCATTACATATTATATCTTAAGAACCCTTCATTTCTTGAACAAAATCCTCATTTTTGAGTTAGAAAACATGTTTTTATTTTAGGTCTTTGTCTTGATCCGAAAATACCATCTTTGTTTTTGAAAAAAACTTTGAAAATCAACTTTGATTCTTGTAAGATGAAGTCTTGATGATATACATCCATCAAACCTTCATTTTCTTAACAAAAACTTCCATTTCAAGACTTGGAAGAGGGTTTTTAAAATGGTGCCTTGACAAGTTACGAATTTTACATTTTCATTCAAACTCAAATCTAAGATCTACTCAACATTCAACCATGAGAACATAAGAAAACTTGATAGTAGGCCTTAAACTTCTAGATCTACACATAAACATAACTAAAGCTTTGTAAAACTCTAGATCTACAAGTTATCACAAAAATAAGAAGAAAACAAGCCTTCAAGATAACAAAAACTAAGAACAAAAGAGATCATCATCTAGAGGAGTGTTTCAATTCTTAGCATCATCATCCATAGCCTTTTTAAGCTTGTGGAACATCCTTTGATGCATGAAACACCCATAATATCATCCTACAACATCCTATGGAAGTTAAAAGAGAATGATTACCTCAAATATTTGCAAGAAAATTGTGTGTGTGTGTGTGGTGAAGGAGTCACGGCATAGAGAGGAAAATGAGAGGGTTTGAGAGCTTTTTGAAACAATGGAACAAAAATGAATGAGAGAGAAAAATAAGAGACTATTTATATTGGAGGAATTAGGGTTTGTGTGTGATAAAAAAAAAAAATAAAACAAAGCATTTTGGAGTCAAAATGGGAGGGTTTCACGCCAACCAATGCTTGTAAGGAGGGAGGGGATTTGATTTTTGGTGTGACTTGTTTTGATAGATAAGTGTACTAATTGTCATAAATTGTAATAATAAATAAGAGACAAATGATCCTTGGAAAAGAAAATGAATTTGAGTGATTGAAAGGTTGTAAGAATAGGGTATGGGTATGTGTGTAGTAGGTTGTACTTATGAATAGTAGATAAGGCATTTACTTTACCGGTAGTAACGAAAATACGGGAAAAGGCTATAATTATAATTTTTATAGCCCGAAAAATTCTAAAATATATATTTTTGAAATCCTTATAAAATTCCGGTCCTAACGAGTAACCCGGAATATTTTTCTGAGTTTCTAGTTTCGGGGCTCGCTTTTCCGTAATGAAGCTCGGGAAAGCTCGGAATAGAAAATTTTTCTAAATCAAAATTTTGTATGGTTCGAAATATACTATAAAACAATAATCCGCATTAATTTATCTTATAGAGGTTCTTTTATATAGAAATCTAAGAAAAGCCGGAATTAGGGTTTCTAGGTTACTTGTACTAATCTTATTTAAGGTTTTGATTTCCGATTTACGGAGCTTACTCAGTTACTAAGAAAACTGGGGTTTACAACGCCGCCGGCGTAGGGCATGGATTTGCCGGCGTATATAGTAGGATCGAAGTTCTGGGAAATCAAAGCCTCGATGAATGCTGCCAGTGCTCGTATAAATTTTGCCAGCGTAGGATGTACGCTGGCAAGATCTATACGTACGCCGCCGGTGTATGACCAAATTTCTATAAATACGAGACGCGAAAAACATTTTCGACAGATTTTCTTTTATCATTTTCTTCTTGCATCAAAAAGGGTTTTGGAGTGTTCTTAGAGATCCAGCCTTGGAGAATCATCCGGAGGGTGTTTTTGATCCAAAGTAAGTGATTTTAATCTTCTCTTATGGATTAAATATGAAATTGTATACGTTTTTTAGGGTTTGGGTTGGATTTTGCATGAAGGTTCTTGTGAGGAAACCCTAGCACGTGTGAGATCTGTGAATTGGTGAATGCAAGTTGGGTTTTAGAGATTTAAAATAGTAAGTTTATCTCCTCTATGATGAATTCAAATAAAATACGGGTTAAACAATCCTCATACGTTCTTATTGTTGTGCATTTAAGGTTTTAGGTGAAATAATTGGTGTTTGTGAAGTTTGATCGGAATAGACGGTATAGATAACGGAGATTTCTTTTCAGGTTAGGGTTTTTGGAGAATTCATGTTTGTTAGGGTATTTTGATAATGCGATCATATCTGTTGATATATATATATATATATATATATATATGTTGTAACAGGACATTTGGAGTTTGTGGAATTGTTGTTGGTGTGGATATAGGAGTTTGTGGAGTTCGGATTGTCTTTATTGTTGTTGGTATCAGATTCTGAGGATTTGATTTATATTCCTGAAATTTAGAAAGGTACGACCAATCCTTGCTTGTTGTTTTTGCTTGTAAGTTTAGTATTGATTGAATGCTTGTAGGAACAGAATTTCCTAATAAACGTAATCGTTATTCAGGTTAATAGTTGTATGATTGATTGTGCTTGGCTTTGACTAGTAAAGACTTGACAGTCAGTGATACTGGTAAGGCATCCTGATGATCTTGGTGTGAGGTTGTCCCTAGTGGACTCGTGCCTTGATATGATTCCGGTAGAATTAGGTGTTCTGGATTTGGGGTGTTTGGGGAGTACCCACTCATCCATATATGTATATGATTATTGTTTTCAAAGAGTTGTATGATTTTTAATAGAGTCTGAGTAACTCCGAGTTTAGGATTAGTGTATGCCTAATACTGGACTGTGTTGTTGTGTTAGCTTAAGAAAGATAATAATATGATTGTTTGCATTAGTTGAAGTTGCATGAATTGTATGCCTTTTGTATGTGCATATGCATTTGTTTTTGGATTGGAGTTATCGTACTGGGCGTTGCAGCTCATTCTTTTAAATTTCAGGTACAAATGAAGAAGATATAGTGTATGATCTATCCGGTTATGATTTATTCTTTGATAGCAGGGATGGCGATAGTGGGCCCGACTACCCAGCCGAGAGTTAGGCTTCATAAACCAAGTTTCCGAGAGAAGACATGTTTTGATCATTTGAGATAGTAGTTGGATTCATAGTTGGTTTTAATTGAAAAGATTTTAATGTAAATAGTATTTAGTTTCTATTGAATTTGTTGACTGTGAAATCAACTTGGATTTTATGTTTGAACAAGGAGTTTATGTTTTATGAAGTATGAGTTTTTAGTTTTAACAGGTTTGGTATTTTATGAGTTACCCTATGAATGTTTACAGGTGATGATTGTATTATTATGGATAATAGAGTCTTTGTATATCCTTCATAAGAGGGGATACGTGGTGGGTTGTAATGCCTTATTTTAGGCCGTTACAGTATGTGATACCATATCTATAATCTTACGTGCTTTATAATATGAAAGTAATATGAAATATCACCTTTTAAAATCCCTCACATAATATTAAGTCATAAAATGTCTTTCATGGTTCGACACTTGTTAAGGTTTAGATCGTCCAATTATAGGTTCTACCAAAATAGGGTGCAATAGACTATCCTAGTCAGACAGGGTGAATAATATTGTTGTCCACATGTCGTAATGGTTAGATTTAAATAGGCTATCAAAATTGTTTTAGGCCTATGGCATTGAATTGGATTAGTAGGCCGGGACATGTGATATCAATCCCATAACAAGAGTTACATATGATGTAATTGGAAAGAGTTTCTTACCTAAATAACTAAATTTTGAGTGTCATACCGCAACTGACTCAATATTTGGTGAAATATGGATCTTATTCAACTAAGAAACTTTATTGTTAAAATTGTTTCCAAATTAATATTTGAGGGTTATTAATTTGATAAAATAGTAGAAGCATGTAAAATGGCTTATATAATGATAAATTAACTTTGCATACCTCTGTATGTAAATTATGGCAATAAACAATACAACATTGCGATCGATTCTCAAAAAAGAAAAACTGAATAGCACAAACTTTCTTGATTGGCATCGAAACTTAAGAATTATTCTTATGCATGAAAGGAAGTTATATGTAATTGATGAACCAACCCTTGAAGAACCTGCTGCTGATGCTCCAAGAGCTGAAAGGAATGCTTATAATAAGCATGAAGAGGACTCTTTGGATGTCACTTGCATCATGCTTGCCATCATGGATCCTGAGCTTTAGAAGCAAATGGAAGACATGAAAGCGTACGATATGATCGTACACCTTAAGGAAAAGTTCCAAGAACAGGCAAGGCATGAGAGGTTTACAGTAACCCGAGAATTGAATTCTTATAAAATGGCTCTTGGTAGCTCCGTGAGTGCACATGTACTCAAGATGAAAGGCTACATTTGTCACGCCCCGAGAGGTACCCTAAACGTGGCAGTCTGCTGTACACAATACTAAAGCCTAGGAATGACTACCTTAGTCACACAAAGGCTTCCATATTATGTACAAGGCATACATCACAACCAAGGGAACACATCGGAGTAGCGTAATTTATATTGATAATAAATAAGTAACAAGGAAAAGAGAATACTTATCATAAAACATATACATATTACATTTCAATTCTTAGGGGCATATCCCTCTATTATCTTTAAATAAATATACATCACTAATCATATTACATAAAATGAACCTTATAAAATTACTTCATCTTATGATTCCATTTCCTTCATAGAAGCTTAATCATCGTTCCATAACTTCCTTAATGTTATGATCCTCAATTTAAGCCACGGGTATACCTGTTTCAACAAAATCTATAGGGGTATAAGCTACAACTAGCTTAGTGAGATATACCTTTTCATTCGCACCATATATTCAAATAAGTTCATTTGGATTTTCACTCATATGCTATGCAAACAATGCATCAATCACATGATTACGCAAATATATATAGTTATCCGGAAACCATATATAGAACGGATTTACCCCTCCGTATCAAAGGTTAGTGAATCGAGGTTGAAGGTCCTCGACCTTCTACTGCTAGTCCCCAGGTCCTCACCCACAGCGTTCAGTTGGCTCGGCTCAGAACCTAGAGTCGCTTTCCCCAAGCGATTTGGATTCTCTAGGAAGGAACATGGCCGCTGGCACCACACGATCACAGCCAATCCAACTATACGCGTAGGAGAAGTAGCCTTCCGAAATAGATGTGACTCGATGGATGCTATGCGTGAACATTTTATTTTTCTTAAGCCAAACCTTATTAAGGTTTATTAGGGGCGATCAATCAATTTAGCAAACAATAAACAATCATACAAGTAAGTAAACAAAAAATTATTTAAACAAGCAGTTCGAAGTTGCGATATTCTTAATTCTCATTTTACGCATAAACATAGAATCACATATATACACATAATCCCGAATTCCCCAAATCTATAGCCATTTTTATCTTTTCTTAGTATACTAATGCTACTACTTTACAAGCACAAGTAAGGTAACGAAATTAGGAGGAATAACTCACTCGTCCATTTCACTATCTTCTTAGTCGTAGTAATCTTCGGGTAGGGTATTCTCGTATCCTTCGTCACCTAGACAATAGAAATACCCGGGATGAGACTTTCATGAAATTTCTACTCTTGGAGATTCTAAACTTTACTTAAAATCGCGGTAAAATCGTATAAGAGGAAATTCCAACTTAAAATGGCCATAACTTGCTCATTTTAACTCAGAATTCTGCATATAATATACTGTTTTCTACCTATTCGAAACGATCTATCCATTTCTAAACTTATCTTTGTCATAAAAGGTCATTTAGGTTCTAAAAACATTGGGTACAGATTTAAAACGAATTATTTCCTAACACACAAATCAAGACAATATATCCAAGTAACGATTAACAACAAAATCTTAAAACCCTCGATAAAATTCAAAATTAGAAACTTCAATTTTTGCCAAAAGTCAAACTGAGTCAACTCATAACCCTAGACTCGGCTAAACGATCCCGAGAACAAAAAAAATTAAATAATCATGAATAAAATAAGATAAACCATAGACGTTGAGCTAGAAATATAAAAACGATCAAAACTAAAAAATTATACGATCTTACGAATAACTCAGTAAAATCGAAAATCAAAACGGAACCCTAAAAGTCAACAAGCCTATAACGAACCCTATTGTTTAAGATTCGGCAATCCTACGTTTTCAAACCCTAGAAAACGAAATTAAGTTAATGGTCTAGAATAATTCGTAATAACATAGGGTAATATAAAAATATCAAATTCACGAATTTCGAGTGTCCTTCGGACTCAAATAGGATCAGTGCTCGAAAAGCGTGTCCCGGAGCTCGAAATATTAAAAATATTCCGTTTATACCAATAGACTCGTAAAAATATAGGGATTCCAAAAATATCAGTTTTAGAATCGGTAGCTAAAAATTACAGATATCGCTTTATTACGCGTATTTTTATTACTACCGGTACTTTAATTGTCTAGTCTACTATTCATAGTACTTTTCTACTATTCATTACTATTTCACTATCTCTACTTTTTTTTACACCTTTGTCTTACATCTACATGCCTATTTTCTTACTTTTTTCATTTCTAATACAACTTTATTCACATCAACTTTACACATTACTTCTTTATTACACAAACAAATAAAATAAAAACAATTCCTCCCCCACCCCTAAAGAAGCAAAACTGGTGCCATTCATCCCCCATTTCCCTCTCATTTATTTTTTTTCAATTATTTTATTACATCCAAAATTCACTTCAAAAATTCTATAAATACCCCCTTCTTCTTTCGTTCTTTCACACAATTCTTTACACTACCAAAACTCTCTCAAATTCACTACACAAACTCTCTCTACAACATTTCCCTCTACCAAAACTCTCTTTCACCAAATACCCACAAGAATTTCTCTTTATGCAATACAACTACCATCTCTTCATAACCACATAGCCATCCATTCACTACCATCTTCATACCACACAAATACCTTAGGTAAAAATTTCTTTCAACCATTTATCTATTCATGTCATGTAACTTAGCATGACTATGGTGTTGTTTTGAAACTCACATGAGTAGTAAAAGCAACAACATGTTCATGTTTTGTTATTGTACATAAGCTTTCTATTTTATTATGTTGTTATTATTATTGTTATTATTTGCTTCTAATCTAACTTATATTATGTATATTATGTATATATATTTATTTAGAGCATATAAGCTCATTTGTTATTTATTTACTTTCAAGTTATGCAATTTACTTATTTTATGCAATTATTAAAACTAGTCTTTCTAGTCTTAGACTTGTCCATATCAAGTCAAAACAATCTTTTGTTTATTTTCTTTAATCTTTCGGGACTAGTCCATTCTTAGTCTCGGGATGCCTTGATGAAGCTAAGACTGCAATACTTGATCGGGATTCCTTGATGAAGCTAAGGTTCCCAATGCTTGATATTTTATTTTCTTGCTTATTATTTGTTTCTAGTATTTTCTTATATTCTTATTATTTTATATGCTCATGATACTTGCATCTACATAATGTTAATGTCTCAACTAATTCAAAAGTAGAATATTATTAAAAGAACTTAAAGCTAAAATTTCTATTATATGACTTGTCACAAAATAATGAAGTATTATCAAACAACATAGAAATAGATTCATACAAGTTTTCTCAAAGTTTTCTTAAGTATCAAAGATAGTTTTACTAAGGAAATGTAAGAAATAAATATTTTCATCATGGGAACCTAAGTTCTAGTAAATTAATTGGTTAATTTTCAAAGTCCTTACAAAAAGCTTAGAGATTAAACTCTTTTGAACTCCATGACTAAAACTAAGAAACAACTAGTTTTCAAAGTTAAGATAAAATCAACTCATAAAGTTATGTACCCACTTAGGAAAATAATGATTTTCAAGTTCCTAAAGAAGAGACTTGTTTTCAAATAATAAAAGCGAGATAAGATTAGAAACAAATGATTCTTAGCGATAAAGAGAATTCTTTTCAAAGAAAATAAAAGAACAAGTTTAGAAAACAAAAAATTATATTTTAAAATAATAAATATAAGAAGACAAGACTCATTTTCTAAAACCATCTTAAAAACAAAATTATAAAAAGGATTTGAACAACCTAAATATACTTTTTGATAAAATTGATTTTTTGTCACTAAAAGTAAAAATTATAAAAGACCAAGGTTAAAAGAAAAATTTACTTGTTTTAGAAAAAGAATGAAGAAAATAAAGTAAGAATATACCCATTTATAATGATCTAAGAAAATATAAAGTTTCTTCAAATACTTGAAAAGAAATTATCAAAGTTAAAGTTTTAACAACTCAAATTGAATTGTTTTATGAAATAAATTGTTGAGACACTACCATTAGAAACTTTGCATATAAAGTGAGCTTATCTATATACTCAAAGTATTTATCAAATATATGTTCATATATATATATATATATATATATTGTTACAAAAGGAATTTCTTTAAAATAAAGTTGAGTTAGAAAATGGATTTGCGAAAGTTTAGAAGAATTCGTTTTAAATCTGTACCCAAATGACCTTATATGACAAAGATAACCTTAGAAATGGATAGATCTTTTCGAGTAGGTAGAAAACGGTATATTATATGCGAAATTCCGAGTTAAAATGAGCAAGTTATGGCCATTTTAAGTTGGAATTTCCTCTTATATGATTTTACCGCGATTTTAAAAGAAGTTTAGAATCTCCAAGAATAGAATTTCATGAAAGACTTATCCCGGGTATTTCTTTTGTCTAGGTGACGAAGGATACGAGAATACCCTACCCGAGGATTACTACGACTAAGAAGATAACGAAATGGACGAGTGAGTTATTCCTCCTAATTTCGTTATCTTGCTTGTGCTTGTAAAGTAGTAGCATTAGTATACTAAGAAAAGATAAAAACGAATATATTTGGGGATTTCGGGATTATACATATGATTCTATGTTTATGCGTGAAATGAGAATTAAGAATATCGCAACTTCGATCTGCTTGTTTAAATAATTTTGTTTACTTACTTGTATGATTGTTTATTGTTGCTAAATTGATTGATCGCCCTAATAAACCTTAATAAGGTTTGACCTAAGAACAATAAAACGTTCAGCATAGCATCCATCGAGTCACATCTATTTCAGAAGGCTGCTACTCCTACGCGTAGAGTTGGATTGACTGTGATCGTGCGGTGCCACGGGCCATGTTCCTTCCTAGAGAATCCAAATCGCTCTGGGAAAGCGACTCTAGGTTTGAAGTCGAGCCAACCGAACGCTGTGGGTGAGGACCTAAGGACTAGCAGTAGAAGGTCGAGGACCTTCAACCCCGATTCCCTAACCTTTGATACGGAGAGGTAAATCCGTTCTATATATGGTTTCCGGATAACTATATATATTTGCGTAATCACGTGGTTGTTGCATTGTATGCATAGCATATGTGTGATTAAATAAATAAACTTGTTTGAAAATATGGTGCGAATGAAAAGGAATATCTCACTAAGCTAGTCATAGCTTACACCCCTATAGATTTTGTTGAAACAGGTATATCCATAGCTTAAATTGAGGATCATGGTATTGAGGAAATCATGAAAGGATGGTTAAGCTTCTATGAAAGAAATAGAATCATAAGATAAGTAATTTTGTAAGGTTCTTTATATATAATGACTTATATGAATAGTGATGTATATTTATTTGAAGATAATAGGTGGACGTGCCCCTAAGAATTGAAATGCAATATGTTTTATGATAAGTATTCTCTTTTCCTTGTTACTTATTCATTATCAATATAAATTGCGCTACTCCAATACGTTCCCTTGATTGTGATGTACGCCTTGTACATGATATGGAAGCCTTTGCGTGACTAAGGTAGTCATTCCTAGGCTTTAGTATTGTGTACGGCGGATTGCCACGTTTAGGGTACCCATCGGGGCGTGACATAGGTAGAATTTTTACCTAAGGTTTTATGGAAGGTTTGAAAAGAGATAATTGGGTTTTGTGTTTGATTTTCTTCTTGAAGAGTAGAAATTAGTAGAGAGTATTTTGAAAGGGAATGGTTGGAGAGAGGTTTTGAGAGAGTATTTTGGTAGAGTTTTGTTATGTAAAATGAGTGTGTGAAAGAATGAAGGAGGAAGGGAGTATTTATAGAATTTTTGGAGTGAAAATTAGATGTAATAAAATAATTTGAAAAAGAAAATAATTAAGGGAAATAGAGGGGTGGCCAACGCATGAGAGAGGGAGGGAGGAGAGTATATTTTGTTTGTTTTGTAATTTTTGTAAGAAAATAATTAATATGTAAGATATGATTTGATATAAGATGTATTGGAAATATAAAAAATAAAAAAATAGATATGTAGGTGTAAGAAATAGGTGTAAGAAAAAGTAGAGATAGGTGAATAGTAATGAATAGTAGAAAAGTACTATGAATAGTAGACTAGACAATTAAAGTACCAGTAGTAATAAAAATACATGTAATAATACGATATCTATAATTTTTAGCTACCGAAAAATTTTAAAAATGATATTTTTGGATTCCTTGTATTTTTACGAGTCTATTGGTATAAACGGAATATTTTTAATATTCCGAGCTTTGGGATACGCTTTTCGAGCGCTGATCCCGTTTGAGTCCGAAGGACACTCGAAATTTGCGAATATGATATTTTTATGTTGCCCTATATTATTATGAACCATTTTAAGCTATTAACTTAATTTCGTTTTCTAGGATTTGAAAACGCGGGATTACCGGATCTTAAACACTAGGGTTCGTTATAAGCTTTGTTGACTTTAAGGTTCCGGTTTGACTTCTGGTTTCGTCGAGATATTTGTAAGTTCGTATAATTTTCGAGTTTTGGTCGTTTTATATTTTGAGCTCGACGTCTATGGTTTATCTTATTTTATTTGTGATTATTTAATAGTTTTTAGTTCTCGGGATCGTTTAACCGAGTCTAGGGTTATGAGTTGATTCAGTTTGACTTTTGGTGAAAATTGAAAATTGTGATTCTAAAATTTTACTGAATGATTTAAGATTTTATCATTTCGTTGTTAAGAGGTATTTGGATTAATCGTTTTGATTTGCGTTTTAGGAATTGGATAGATGATTTGATTGGCGTACGGACGTTGATTAAACCAGTAGTAGGACTTTTTTTTGTTTCAAGGGTTCTCGTTTTCTCGAGACTAAGAAATCTCGTTTTTGATCTTATTTGGAATTAAGTTTTAACTTGGTTCGATTTTTAGGGTTTCGTTTTCGGTGTTTGACTCGGTCTAGAATTGGGTTTTTATCTTGAGTCGATTTTTCGGGATTTGAATTTTGATATTAGACTTCTAGGATTACTTTTAAGAATTATGAAATTTTCGGGGCTTTACAACATTGATAGACTTGAGAAGGTTGGTTCTCCAATTCCTAGAGAGTTGGATATGGATATGATCTTAGGCTCTTTACCTCTTAGTTATGACCAATTTTTGATGAATTACAACATGCATAAAATGGATAAGTCTATCATGGAATTGCATGGGGTGCTTAAGGAAGCAAAACATAACATTAAAACAAATAATAATGTTCTGATGGTTCAAAAGAGACAGGGCAAAAAGCAAAAAGCCAATAGCAAAGGTAAGGGCAAAGTAAAAGGTTAGACCAAGGCTAAAAGGCCCAAAACCTAGCCTAAGACTAAACCACAAAAGGAAGGGGTTTGCTTCTTCTGCAATAAACCAGATCATTGGAAGAGGAATTGCAAGCTATAGTTGGAGGATTTGATAAAGAAGAAGGGTAGTGAGACTACTTCTTCAGGTATTTATGTTATACAAATCAATTTATCTACTTCTACATCATGGGTATTAGATTCTAGATGTGGCTCTCACATTTGTGTAAATGTGCAGGGTCTCAAGCAAAGTAGAAAATTGGCAAAAGGCGAAGTGGGCCTACGTGTGGCAAATGGAGCAAGAGTTGTTGCACTAGCTGTAGGAACTTTTTAATTAACTTTGCGTTATGGATTTATTTTAATTTTAAGCAACTGTTACTATGTGCCTGCTATGAGCAGTAACATTATTTCAGTTTTATGTTTGGACAATGATGATTTTAGATTTGTTATTGAGAATAATACAATCTCCATCCATTATGGAGACATCTTTTATGGTTTTGCTCATTTATTGAATGGTCTCTATGTTCTAAACTTTGATAAATCTGATAATAAGTCCATTTATAATAAAAATACCAAAAGATTGCAATCTAACAAATTGAATCCGACTTACTTCTAGCATTATCCTTTGGGACACATTAACGAGAAACGCATATCAAAGCTTCATCAAGATGGGTTTTTAGATTCATTTGATTTCGAATTATATGAATCATGCAAATCTTGTTTGATGGGTAACATGACGAAGGCTCCTTTTACTGGACAAAGTGAGAAAGCTACTGATTTGTTGGGCCTCATACATATAGATGTATGTGGACCATTGAGTTCACTTGCTAGAGGAGGTTATTTGTACTTCATTTCTTTTACTCATGACTTTAGCAGGTATGGATATGTGTACCTAATGAAGTATAAATCTGAATCTTTTGAATAGTTCAAAATATTCAAAAATGAAGTACAAAATCAACTTGGTAAAAATATCAAAACACTTTGATCAAATTGAGGTGGTGAATATTTAAGCCAGGATTTTTCTAACTATCTTAGGGATTATGGGATAATCTCATCGGTAACTCATCCAGGAACACCACAATGGAATGATGTTTCTGAATGGAGAAATCGAATTGTCACACCCTGAAGGGTACCCTAAACGTGGCAGTCCGCCGTACACAATATTAAAGCCTAAGAATGACCACCTTAGTCACGCGAAGGCTTCCATACTATGTACAAGGCGTCTAACACATAAAGGAGACACATCGGAATAATACATTTTAGGTTGATACAATTGAGTAACAATGTAAAGGAAATACAATCCACTATACTCCAGAAACAAATCACTATACTTCATAATACAAATCGTTCAACTCTAATTACATTCATCCACAAACTTCCCTACATAAAATATTACAAGGCAAATCATAAATCTTAGCCAAAAACTTCAAGCATTCTTATATCTTACCGGAATCCCAAAGCCATTCTCGGCTCCAACCATCTCGGTCCCCACTTTGCATTCTTGGGATAACCTGTTCATTTAAACAACTATAGGGGTATAAGCTATACTAGCTTAGTGAGAGTTCCCTTAATTCCGTACCATAACAAGCAAGTTAAAATCAATCATATGCTATGCATGAACAAACATGTGAGCAATCAATTATGCATGGGTATCCGGAACCCACACACAGAACTGATTTACGCCCTCCGTATCTTGGGTTAGGAATGGTATTGAGTCTACATGACTGCATCTAGTCCCCAAGCCCTCGGCTCTTAGCACTTGACTTGACTAGGCTCATCCAAGAATGCATCCACATGTGCCTTAGTACCCTTGAATGAGCTCTGGTACCGGGCTCGTTATCTAAACGAGGCAACAACGGACCATACCGATCGACCTGCATAGGAGTAGCATGCTACCAATGCAATATGTCCGATGCGATGCATGACCAATTTAAATTTTTGCTTAGGTAAAAAATATTCATACATTCTTTAGAGTGACCAACCAATATCACACAGATAACAGAAATAATATGAACGGTGCAGTTATCCAATCAAATCGTGGTTTCGATATGCTTTAGTATTCTTTGGCATACATTCATCATAGTCTCATCATATATCCCATCCCCATTCATATCGATTTTTATCTTGTTCCTATAATTCTAATGCAACCAACTACAAGCACAATCAAGGTAACAAAACAAGGAGAAAACTCACTCGGCTATTGGATCTCCGGTCTTCTAGTAATAATAATTCGATGGCAGGAATCGTCGATCTTGGGATCTCCTAAAAAGGAAGAAATACTCTAATAAGTATTTCAATTCAAACTAATCTAAACGATCTTATACGAATTATCAAATTCGTAATTCTTGTCCTAAGCGGGAATTCCAACTTAAAATGGCTATAACTTGGTCATTTTAACTCGGAATCTCGCAAATTATATATCGATTTCTATCTACTTCGAAAGATATATCTATTTCTAATATTATTTTCAAGTTTTGAAAACTTTGAAGCTTCGAAAAGTTCGGATCAGATTAGGGCAGCAACAATTTCAACTTCCAAAAAATAGTTTTGTAAATGTTTGTAATGTTCCTACTATATAAATTAGCTATATGCAATATGAATGATTTCCTAACATGAATGACATGAGATGAGCTTAATGTATGCATGGTCTTGATGATTTTTGGTAAAAGAAAATTTTGGAACTTATTTTGCAAGACTTCAACTATAACTACTTTTTGAAAAAATCTAGTTTTCTAACTTTGATCATTTCCATTTGTTTTAGATTTATTACTTAAGAAAATATAATTATTTTTGTTAAAATTGAGTCTTCATTATATGTATTACTTATGACCTTCATTTCTACATAAAAATTTCCATTTTACACTTTGTAAACATGTTTTCAAGTGGGATTGATTCCAAAATCCGAATTTGGTAAAAATTGGTTTTTGAGTGATTCCTTTGGGAAAAACTTGTTTAAAGCATTAAAATTTAAGGCTTTACTATATCATTTATCTAAGGACTTCATTTAACACATAAAACTTGCAATTTGATCTCAAATACTAAGTGATTACATATGCATCATCTCAAATTACAAATTTGACAATTTGATCACTAACTCAAATTTTTCCATTTTAATTCCATTACTTGTTTTACTCGTTACTCATGCCTAAACTCATTTTAACTTGTAAAAATTATTCCTTAAAGATACCTATTACCTATACCCTTCATTTTTCACATAAAACATGAGTTTTGGAGTTGATAAATGGGTTTTAAAAATTGGTCTTGGTTGGGATCCGAATTTACAAAAATTTATTTTTGGTTATATCTTTTGATAAAGGCTATCTAAGCTCATGAAAATCCATTCCTTACATATCCTATCCTAAGAGTCTTTCATTTCTTAAATAAAAACTTCATTTTTGAGTTAGAAAACATATTTTTAAAATAGGCCTTGGCCAAAATCCGAAAATAGAATTTTTATTTTGAAAATCACATTAGATTCTTGTAAGAAGAAGTCTTGATGATATTCATATATTAAGCCTTTATTTTCTTAAGAAAAAATTACATTTTGACACTTGGAAAGTGGTTTTTAAATATTGGTCTTGCCAAAATACCAATTTCACAAATTTTGTTCATGTTCAAATCTAAGATCTACACATAATATGAACATACACCTAGATGAAACCCATGAAAACAAACTTTAAACTCATAGATCTAAACTTTGCTCATCAAAATTACTCATTTATGTTATCTATATCCTAAGCTCTTCATTTAAATGAAAACTACACATTTTGAAGTTGAAAAACCACTTTTCTAAATAAGGTTCCATTTTCATCCGAATTTTCAAAATTGATTTTTGTTAAAAATAAAATAGATCTTGAGTTTCCTACAACTTTCCTACCATCATCATGCTATCACAAGTTGCTCATGAATATAAAACAAAGATCTAATGCATTTATGAACTCAAAACACTAGATTTAGTCTTTTAAACTAGTTTTAAATGCATGAATCACTAAGATGGACATGTGGATGATAGATCTATGCATAAATCATAAAAATAACAACTTAAATAACAAGATCTATGGCATAAACAAAACCAAAGCTACAAAAATTTAGATCTACAAAATATATCAACTTTAAACAAGAAAATAATTGAAATACAAGATAATAAAAGTAGAGAAAAGGAGTGTTTCATTATTGGCATCATCATCCTAAGCTTTTAAGCTTATGGAAGGTCATTTGATGCATGAAACCTTCATCACACTTTACCTATATCACCTATGGAGCTTTGGGAAGAAGATTTACTTAGAAATATTTAAGAAATAGGTGGGGAAGCCATGGAAGAAGAAGGGGGTAGCTTGTTTTTCATGGAGGAACAAGAGGAAATGAAGAAGAAAGAGAGGAAAAATGAGGGAAAGAGACTAAAGAATGAAAGAGGGAAAGTGAGTAAATGAAGGAGTAAGAGAAAATGAGTGTTTTAATGAATTAAAGAAGAAAAAAAAATAAAACAAGGGCAGCTAATATAGAGTGTTGCACGTGAATCTTAAGGGGAGGAGAGAGAGATTTTGTTGAATTTTGACTTGAAATTAATTTGTGTAATAAATGTGTATATATAGCTTCTTTAAGAAGGAGTGGAAAATAATTATTTTAGTCAAATTAGGATTAAATAAAAGGACAATGGCAGCAAAGATGAGTAAAAAATTCTGCCAAGGGGTGTGGGTTAATGTGTAGAAAGATTGAAGTTGTAAACCCCCAAAAATTTTCATAATCCTTAAAAAATAATTCTAGAAGTATAAATATCAAAAACCTGAAAAATCAACTTGAGATTAAAACTCAATTCTAGACCAAGTCAAATACCGGAAACGAAACCCTAAAACTTGAACCAAGTTAAAACTTAATTCCAAATGAGAACAAAAACGAATTTTCTCAATCTTGAGAAAACAGGAACCCTTGAAACGAAATATAAATTCTAACTACCGATTTAATCAACGTCCGCACATCAATTAAATCACCTAACCGTTTTCTAACACGCAAATCAAGACAATATATCCAAATAACGATCAACAGCAAAATCTTAAAACCTTCGATAAAATTTAGAAATCACAAATTTCAAATTCTCACCAAAACTCAAACTGAGTCAACTCATAACCCTAGACTCGGTTAAACGATCCCGAGAACTAAAAACTATTAAATAATCACAAATAAAATAAAACATAAATTTCGAGCTAAAATTTTTAAAACAATCAAAACTCGAAAATTATATGATCTTACGAATATCTCGACAAAATCGAAAATCAAAACGGAACCCTAAAAGTCAACAAGCCTACAACGAACCCTAGTGTTTAAGATCCGGCAATCTCGCGTTTTCAAACCCTAGAAAATGAAATTAAGTTAATGACCTAGAATAGTTCGTAATAATATAGGGTAACATAAAAATATCAGATTTGCGAATTTTGAGTGACCTTCTGACCCAAACGGGGTCGGTTCTCGAAAAGCATGCCCCGGAGCTCGGAATATTAAAAATATTCCGTTTATACCAATAGACTCGTAAAAATACAAGGATTCCAAAAATGTCAGTTTTAGAATTTTTTCGGTAGCTAAAAATTATAGATATCGCATTATTACGCGTATTTTTATTACTACCGGTACTTTAATTGTCTAGTCTACTATTCATAGTACTTTTCTACTATTCATTACTATTCCTATCTCTACTTTTTCTTACACTTATTTCTTACACTATATATCTATTTCTTACTTTTTCATTTCCAACACAACTTTAATCACATCAAACTTTACACATTACTTCTTTATTACACAAAAAATAAAATAAAATCAATTTCTCCCCCCCTAAGGACCAAAACCGGTGCCTCTTATCCCCATTCCATCTAATTTTATTTCTTTTTCAATTTATTTTATTACATCCAAAAATCACTCCAAAAATTCTATAAATACCCCCTTCCTCTTCCACTCTTTCACACAATTCATTCACTACCCAAAACTCTCTCAAAATCTCTCCACAAATTCTCTCTTCAAGAATTCTCTCTACCAAAACTCTCTCAAACCAATTCCTCACAAAAATCATCCCTCATACATAAACTATCTACCACATATTACTACTCACATAATACCCATTTCATCTACCATCTTCATACCTCCTACATACCTTAGGTAAATATTTCCTCCATCTATTATTCATCCATGTCATGTAACTCAACATGACTATGGTGTTGTTTTGAAACTCATATGAGTAGTAAAAGCAACAACATGTTCATGTTTTGTTCTTGTACATAAGCTTCCTATTTTATTATGTTGTTATTATTATTGTGATTTTGCTTATATATAGTATTATGTATATTATGTATATATATTTATTTAGAGCATATAAGCTCATTTGTTATTTATTTATTTTCAAGTTATGCAATTTATTTATTTTATGTTGATATTAAGACTAGTCTTTCTAGTCTTAGACTTGTCCATATCAAGTCAAAACAATCTTTTATTTATTTTCTTTAATCTTTCGGGACTAGTCCATTCTTAGTCCTAGGATGCCTTGATAAAGCTAAGGCTCCAATACTTGATCGGGATTCCTTGATGAAGCTAAGGTTCCCAATGCTTGATATTTTATTTTTCTTGCTTACTATTTATTTTTAGTATTTCCTTATGTTCTTATTTCTTTATATGCTCATGATACTTGCATTTACATAATGCTAATGTCTCAACTAAATCTAAAAATAGAATTTTGCTTTACTTAATGAACTCAAAGCTAAGTTTTCAATTATATGATTTATCACAAAATCATGAAGTTATTATCAACAACATGGAAATAGAGTTTTCTCAACATTTTCTTAAATAACAAAGATAGTTTTACCAAGAAAACATTAATAAATATTTTCCTTGTATTTTACGATAATCTAAGTTTTTAGAAAAATAAATCGTTAATATCGAAAGTTTAAGACTTAAACTCTTTTCTAAACTAAGGAACAAACTAGTTTTCAAAGTTAAGACAAAAAATCAACTCATCAAGTTATGAACCCACTTAGGAAAAACAATGATTTTCAAATTTCTAAAAGAAGGAACTAATTTTCAAAGGAATATAAACGAGGTAAGATTTATAATAATGGATTTTATAAAAATGATTCTTTTCAAAAGAAATGAAAGAACAAGTTTTGGAAAGCAAAAGTTTATATTTTAGAAATGAATATAAGAAGAAAAAATTCATTTTCTAAAACCATCCTAAATACAAAATTATAAAAAAGTTTTGAACAACCCAATATACTTTTTGATAAAAATAGATCTTTTATCATTAGAAGTGAAATTTATGAAAAACTAAGGTTAAAAGGAAAATTTACTTGTTTTGGAAAAGGAAATGAAAAAAATAAAATAAGAATATACTCATTTATAACAACCTAGTAAAAATATAAAGCTTCTTTAAATACTTGAAAAGAAAATTTCAAAGTTAAAGTTTAAATGAATTGTTTTATGAAATAAATTATTGAGATACTACCATTAGGATTTTTGCATATAAAGTGAGCATACCTATATATTCAAAAGTGTTTATCAAATATATATTTATATTGTTACAAAAGGATTTTCTTTAAAATGAAGTTGAGTTAGAAAATGGATTTTTGCAAAAGTTTAGAAAATTCGTTTTTAATATGTACCTGACGTTTTCGGAACCCAAATGACCTTTTATGACCAAGATAAGTTTAGAAATGGATAGAACTTTTCGAATAGGTAGAAAACGGTATATCACATGCGAAATTCCGAGTTAAAATGAGCAAGTTATGGCCATTTTAAATTGGAATTTCTTCTTATACGATTTTACCGTGATTTTAAGAAAAGTTTAAGATCTCCAAGGATAGGAATTCATGAAAGACTTATCCCGGGTATTTCTTTTGTCTAGGTGACAAAGGACACGAGAATACCCTACCCGAGGATTTCTACGACTAAGAAGATAGCGAAATGGACGAGTGAGTTATTCCTCCTAATTCGTTACCTTGCTTGTGCTTGTAAAGTAGTAGCATTAGTATACTAAGAAAAGATAAAAACGAATATATTTGGGGATTTCGGGATTATACAATGATTATATGTTTATGCGTGAAATGAGAATTAAGAATATCGCAACTTCGATCTGCTTGTTTAAATAATTTTGTTTACTTACTTGTATGATTGTTTATTGTTGCTAAATTGATTGATCGCCCCTAATAAACCTTAATAAGGTTTGACCTAAGAACAATAAAACGTTCACGCATAGCATCCATCGAGTCACATCTATTTCAGAAGGCTGCTACTCCTACGCGTAGAGTTGGATTGGCTGTGATCGTGCGGTGCCACGGGCCATGTTCCTTCCTAGAGAATCCAAATCGCTCGGGGAAAGCGACTCTAGGTTCGGAGCCGAGCCAACCGAACGCTGTGGGTGAGGACCTAGGGACTAGCAGTAGAAGGTCGAGGACCTTCAACCCCGATTCCCTAACCTTTGATACGGAGGGGTAAATCCGTTCTATATATGATTTCCGGATGACTATATATATTCGCGTAAACATGTGATTGTTGCATTGCATGCATAGCATATGTGTGATTAAATAAATAAACTTGTTTGAAAATATGGTGCGAATGAAAAGGAATATCTCAATAAGCTAGTTGTAGCTTATACCCCTATAGATTTTGTTGAAACAGGTATATTCGTGGATTGAATTTGAGAATCATGACATTAAGGAAGTCATAGACGGATGATTAAGGATATGGAATCATACGATGAAGAAATTTTGTAAGGTTCATTATATGTGATCACCTATAAGATTAGGGACGTATATTTATTTGAAAATAATAGAAGAATATGCCTTAAGAATTGAATTGTGATATGCTTATGTTTTATATTAAGTATTCTCTTTGCCTTGTTACTTATTTATTATCAATGTAAATTGCGCTACTCCGATGCGTCCCTTGGTTGTGATGTACGCCTTGTACATAATATGGAAGCCTTTGCATGACTAAGGTAGTCATTCCTAGGCTTTAGTATTGTGTACGGCGGACTGCCACGTTTAGGGTACCCCTCGGGGCGTGACAGTTTAAGTTGGTATCAGAGCAACAAGGTTTTGGGAATTAGGAAATAGGATATTAGAAGTATAGAGTGGTAGGACTTGATCTTATGTCTAAGAATCCTATGTCTAAGAATGGAACTTTATCTTGGAAAGTATTAGAAGAAGGCAAGAAGTGCTTATACAGGAATTGGAGGATATTTAATATCACAAAAAGAGGATTTACCCATGATGTTGACCCAAGATTGAGAAAGGTAGAAATGACTTGGAGATAGAACATAGCAGAATAATATGAAGGAGACTTAGAATTTAGATATAGAGTAAACATAGTGAGCCTACCTTAGCAAGATTAATAAGCCTTAATGCATAGCAACCCTATTCAAGACCAATTAGGAGCAATTTAAGTATAATGCCTCTTTTACAAGTAAGACCCTTAGCTAAATAACATTAAGTACCTACGTTAACCTTTAATCAGACAAACAAAAGTCTTTAACGCTTCTTTTTTCTTTAAAAACCAATAACTTGTGCGTAAAACTCGTATTAAAGAAAATATCTAATACGACCACTACGTTTGATTCTAGGAAGCTACCCGAGGAAGTTACGCCACAATCAAGCACCCCTCTCGAAGAACAACAAGAACCAGGAACACTCCCACCACAAGATCTAACTCAAGAACTCTTGACCACCATAAGACGTTTAGAAGAGACGATAAGAGCATACATACAACAAACACCCACAACCTCTGCAACCGCTCTGGTTATAAGACCCCAACTCGGAGCAACATCAGTAGCACAAGTGCCTTCCTTCATAGCCAATCAAGAACCTCAGGCTAAGAAGCATAACCAACTCCAACCTCTTAAGGATTTCGCAACCCCTAAGGTCAGATGTTGGAAGTGTAAAGGAAGACATTTCCCCAAAAGTTGCCCACAACTACAGTGCAAGTGTTACTTCTGTGGAAACAAAGACCACAAAATCCTTAATTGTCCTAAGAAGAATGGCACTATCTATTCTGGTCATGCCAAGAGAAGACACAGTGCCAACAATTACCCAACAACAATAAGGAAATGCTACGTATGCAGTCGTCTCATCTGTAGGACCAAGAATTACCCTACAAATGCCAAGGAAACATGCTACATGTGCAAGGTGTGGTATCTCTATGTACGTGAAGATCTAAAGACGCAAGGTTTATGGGACGACCCCATCTCAGTCCCCGAAAGAGATAACCCATCCAAGAAAGAATGTGGGACTTCGTTTAGAGATCCTACCACCAAATCTCACCATAAAGGAAAAGAAAAAGTTACTGATAATGAGGACGAAGGATCAAGTAATCAAGGAAATATTCCTACCCTGTGAAGAGCAATCCGAAGCAGGAATGGACGCAAAACCTTCCGTAAAAGCTTTAATATCCGAAGCAGGAATGAGCCCACATATTACCATGAAGAAATAAAGGGCTCTAACTTTAAGAAATGGTTAACAGCTATGAAAGCAAAAATGCAATCCATATATGATAATCAAGTTTGGACTTTGATTGATCCACCTGATGGAGTCATAACCGTTGGGTGTAAATGGGTTTTCAAGAAGAAAACTAACATGGATGGCAACGTTCATATTTACAAAGCAAGACTAGTTGCAAAAAGTTTTAAACAAACTCATGGTATGGACTATGACGAAACCTTTTCACCTGCAGTCATGCTTAATTGTTAGAATTACTCTTGCTATAGCTGCATATTATGACTATAAGATATGGAAAATGGATGTCAAAATAGCCTTTTTGAATGGAAACTTTATTGAGGATGTGTACATGACACAATATGAGGGTTTCGACAGTCCAAGGAATTCACATAAGGTTAGCAAGCTTCAAAGATCCATTTATGGCCTGAAGCAAGCATCTCGAAGTTGGAATCTTCGTTTTGATGAAGCAATCAAACAGTTTGATTTCTTTCAAAATGAAGATGAACCTTGTGTTTACGAGAAGTTTAGTAGAGGAGCGCAATAGTTTTCTTGGTGCTTATGTAGATGACATACTGCTTTTTGGAAGCGATATTCCTACATTACAAAATGTCAAAACATGGTTAAGAAATTGTTTCTCAATGAAGGACTTAGGTGAAGCTGCCTATATTATAGGCATCAAGATCTATAGAGATAGATGTAGCAGGACCATTAGTCTAAGTCAGAGTGCATACATTGACAAAGTACTAAAAACGTTTAGTATGAAAAATTCTAAGAAGGGATTTCTTCCAATGTCACATGGAATTAAATTGAGTAAGACTCAACGTCTTGCTTCGAAGGAGGAACGGAAAAGCATGAATAGGATTCCATATGCTTCTGCTATTGGTTCCATCATCTATGTCATTTTATGCACTCGACTTGATGTCGCTTATTCATTAAGCATCACAAGTAGGCATCAGTCAAATCCAGGTGAGAGTCACTAGATATCAGTAAAAAACATTCTAAAGTATTTGAGAAGGACTAAGGATGTTTTAATATTTGAGGGTTATTAATTTGATAAAATAGTGGAAGCATGTAAAATGGCTTATATAAAGATAAATTAACTTTGCATACCTCTGTATGTAGATTATGGCAATAAACAATACAACATTGTGATCGATTCTCAAAAAAGAAACACTGAATACCACAAACTTCCTTGATTGGCATCGAAACTTAAGAATTATTCTTAAGCATCAAAGGAAGTTATATGTAATTGATGAACCAACTGTAAGCCCGGAAAATTTCAGTAAATAATTCCAGATGAACTTTGAAAATAAACCCTAAAAATAACTCTAAATTAAAACAGTTTCGACAAGTCCTAAATCATGAATGAATCAAAAAATTTCTTAATCATGAGAAAATGAAAATCCTTAAAAATAAATAAGAACTCAGTGGTCTTCAAATTTAAAACCACTAGTACAAAAAAATTTTTATTTAACTCGACTTATAAAATCGAGTAATATAAAGCCAAAAACAAACTATTAAAAAGTAAATAATGATTGACCTTCGGAAATAAAACTCAATTCAAGAATTCCGAAAACATTAAGAGATATTGAATACTTAAAAAAATGAAATGTAAAATAAATTTCTCAAATTAAATATGTTGTATAAGCATAAAATATTATTTTCCAAATTGGCAAGGATCTAAACCGGAAAATCACTCGAAAACCCTAAGTGGAGTACAATAGTTTAAGTCCGGCAATCTAGCGCCCCTAACCCTAGAGGCCGAGATGTAGTTTAAATATGTAGAATAGCTCATAGTAATATAAGTTTTCTTAAAAATATCAGATTGGTAAATTTTTTATATATTTCGAACCCGTTTAGATACAGACTTCGAAAAGCGTGTCTCGGGGCTCGAGATATCAAAAATATATCAATAGTACCGTTAGAATCGTAATTTCATAAGATTTCTAAATATATCAGTTATATAATTTTTCAGGTTATAAAAGTTATAATTATAACATTTTTATCATATTTCTATTATTACCGGCAATTGATTAGTCTTTTGCACTATTCATTTTTATTTCATTACAAAATTTTATTATTCTTATAATTCCTTATATTTTGAGATAAATATTTTATATGTTATAGAAAATTTTGTTTTTCTAAAATTTGGTTCGTTTCGGGTCTTTACGGGATCAGATTCTGTTTAAGACCCGATACTAAAAATAAAATTAAATTAATTTAATAATTGAAAATATTTCAAAAATAATTTTATTTCATAATAATAAATTTTTAGAATTTTTCGGGTTATAAAAATTATTATTTAATATTCGTATATTTTGATCTACCGGTAACATAATTGTTAAAATACTAAAATAATTCAAATAATTATTTAATTTTAATTATGAAAAATCTGCTACAAATATTTGGAATAATTTTTCTATTTTTTTTATTTTGTTTTTTTTATTAAGAATGTACTTTTACAACCCATACCTTCAAGTACACCTTACACATATCACTTTTCACTTTAATCTTTTAACACTTCATTATATCTATTCATGGCTGATTTGACTCCTTTATGGCTGTCATTGTCTTTCATTTACTCATTTTGACTAAAATAATTTATTACACTCCTTAAAGAAGCTACACATACCATTAAATACACAATTTAATTTTTAGTCAAATTTCATCAAATTTCTCTCTCTCTCACTCCACTCTTTCAGTGGAGCATGCTTGTTTTTGGCTGCCTTGGTTTTATTTTTTCTTCTTTCCTTCATTCATTTATTACACATAATTTCTCTCTCTGTCATTTACCATTTTCCTCTTTACCATTCATTAATTTTTCTCTCTCATTTTCCTCTCTCTTTTCTTCTTCTTGTTCTTGTTTCTTCAAGAACCAAGCTGCCCCTATCTCTTTCATTAGGTCCACCCATATTTCTTGAAGATTTCTAAGCAATCTTCATCTCAAAGCCTCTATGGTGATATAGGTAAAGTGTAATGAAGGTTTCATGCATCAAATGACCTTCCATAAGCTTAAAAGCTTAGGATGATGATGCCAAAAATGAAACACTCCTTTTCTTCACTTTTATTATCTTGTTTAAAGTTGATATATATTGTAGATCTAAATTTTTGTAGCCTTGATTTTTGTTTATGTCATAGACCCTGCTATTTAAGTTATTATTTTTGTTATTGCTTATGATCTATGCATATTTCTCATTCACATGTGTTCATGCGTTTAAAACTAGTTTAGAAGACTAGATCTAGTGTTTTGACTTCATAAAATGCATTAGACTTTGTTTTATGATCATGAACAACTTGTAATAGCATGATGATGGTAGGAAAGTTGTAGGAAACTCAAGATCTATTTTATTTTCAACAAAAATAACTTTTGAAAATTCGGATGAAAATGGAACCATATTTAGAAAAGTGGGTTTTCAACTTCAAAATGTGTATTTTTCATTTGAAATGAAGGGCTTAGGGTATGGATAACATAAATGAAAGATTTTGTTGAGCAAAGTTTAGATCTATGAGTTTAAAGTTTATTTTCATGGGTTTCATTTAGATATATGTTCATATTATGTGCAGATCTTAGATTTGAACTTGAACAAAAGTAGTGAAATTCGTATTTTGGCAAGACCAATATTTAAAAACCACTTTCCAAGTGTCAAAATGTAATTTTTACTTAAGAAAATGAAGGCTTAATATATGTATATCATCAAGGCTTCTTTTTACAAGAATCTAATGTGATTTTCAAAATAAAAATTCTATTTTCTAATTTTGGCCAAGGCATATTTTAAAAACATGTTTTCCAACTCAAAAATGGAGTTTTTATTCAAGAAATGAAAGACTCTTAGGATAGGATATGTAAGAAATGGATTTTCATAAGTTTAGATAAATTTATCAAAAGATATGTTCAAAAATGAATTTTGTAAATTCGGATCTCAACCAAGACCAATTTTTAAAACCCATTTATCAACTCCAAACTCATGTTTTATGTGAAAAATAAAGGGTATAGGTAATAGGTATCATTAAGAAATGATTTTTACAAGTTAAAATGAGTTTTGGCATGAGTAATGTGTAAAACAAGTAATGGAATTAAAATGAAAAATTTTGAGTTAGTGATCAAATTGTCAAATTTGTAATTTGAGATGATGCATATGTAATCACTTAGTATTTGAGCTCAAATTGCAAGTTTTATGTGTTAAATGAAGTCCTTAGACAATAGATGTAGTAAAGCTTCAAATTTTGATACATTAAACAAGTTTTCTCATAAGAAATATGCAAGAAACGAAAATTTCCAAAATTCGGATTTTTGTGAAAAGCTTATTTAAAAACATATTTGCAAAGTGTAAAATACAAATTTTTGTGTAAGAACGAAGTCCTTAGTGGTTATGTATGATTGAGCCCTAAATTTTCTAAGTATCAAATGATTTTACTTAAAGGAATCACTCAAAAACTAATTTTTGTAAAATTAGGATTTTGGAATCAACCCCACTTGAAAACATGTTTACAAAGTGTAAAATGGAAATCTTTATGTAGAAATGAAGGTCATAAATAATATATATAATGAAGACTCAATTTTGACAAAAATAATTATATTTTCTTAAGTAACAAATCCAAAACAAAAGGAAATGATAAAAGTTAGAAAACTAGATTTTTCATAAGTAAGTTGTTATTATGGTCTTGCAAAATAAAAAGTTATAAAATTTCTTTTTAGCAAAAATCATCAAGATCATGCATACATTGAGCTCATCTCATGTCATTCATGTTAGGAAATCATTCATATTGCATGTATAGCCAATTTATATAGTAGGAACATTACAAACATTTACAAAACTATTTTTCGGAATCGGAAACTGTTACTGATCAGATCTGATCCCTCTGTTCTGAGACCTAAATGTTTTCGAAACTTGAAAATAATATTAGAAATAGATAGATCTTTCGAAGTAGATAGAAATCGATATATAATTTGTGAGATTCCGAGTTAAAATGACCAAGTTATGGCCATTTTAAGTTGGAATTCCCGCTTAGGACGAGAATTGCGAATTTGATAGTTCGTATAGAATCGTTTGGATTAGTTTGAGTTGAAATACTTATTAGAGTATTTCTTCCTTTTTAGGAGATCCCGAAATCGATGATTCCCTGCCACCGAATTATTATTACTAGAAGACTGGTGATCCAATGGCCGAGTGAGTTTTCTCTTTGTTTTGTTATCTTGATTGTGCTTGTAGTTAGTTACATATAATTATAGGAACAAAAAAAAAAAAATCGATATGAATGGGGATGGGATATATGATGAGGCTGTGATGAATGTATGCCAAAGAATACTAAAGCATATCGAAACCACGATTTGATTTGATAACTGCACTATTTATATTATTTCTGTTATGTGTATGATATTGGCTGGTCACTCTAAAGAATGCTTAAATATTTTAACCTAAGCTAAAATTAAATTGATCATGCATCGCATCGGACATATTGCATTTGGTAGCGTGCTACTCCTACACAGGTCGATCGGTATGGTCCATGAATGACTCGTTTGGATAACGAACCCGATGCTATAGCTCATTCAGGGGTACTAAGGTGCATGTGGATGCATTCTTGGATGAGCCTAGCCGAGTCGAGTGCTAAGAGCCGAGGGCTTGGGGATTAGATGCGGTCGTGTAGACTCAATACCATTCCTAACCCAAGATACGGAGGGCGTAAATCCGTTCTGTGTGTGGGTTCCGGATGCCCATGCATGATTGCTTTCTCACGTGTTTGTTCATGCATAGCACAAGATTGATTTTAACTTGCTTGTTATGGTACGGAACTAAGGGAATTCTCACTAAGCTAGTATAACTTATACCCCAATAGTTGTTTAAATGAATAGGTTATCTCAAGAATGTAAAGTGGGGATTGAATTGGTTAGAGCCGGGAATGACTCTGAGATTTCGGCAAGGAATACTAATGTTTGAAGTTATCAGCTAGTTTTATGATTTATCTTGTAATAGTTTATGTAGGAAAGTCTGTGGATGAATGTAATTGAAGTTGAATGATTTGTATTTTGAAGTATAGCGATTCGTATATGAAGTATAGTGATTTGGATCTGGAGTATAGTAAATTTGTATTTCCTTTACCTTGTTACTCAATTGTATCAACATAAAATGTATCATTCCGATATATCTCCTCTATGTGTTAGACGCCTTGTACATAGTATGGAAGCCTCCGCGTGACTTGAGTGGTCATTCTTAGGCTTTAATATTATGTATGGTGGACTGCCACGTTTAGGATACCCTTCGGGGCGTGACACCAACCTTTGAAGAACCTACTGCTGATGTTCCAAGAGCTGAAAGGAATGCTTATAATAAGCATAAAGAGGACTCTTTGGATGTCACTTGCATCATGCTTGACATCATGGATCCTGAGCTTCAGAAGAAAATGGAGGACATGAAAGCATACGATATGATTGTACACCTTAAGGAAATGTTCCAAGAACAGACAGGCATGAGAATAGTAACCCGAGAATTGAATTCTTATAAAATGGCTCTGGTAGCTCCGTGAGTGTACATGTACTCAAGATGAAAGGTTACATTGATAAACTTGAGAAGGTTGGTTCTCCAATTCCTAGAGAGTTGGCTATGGATATGATCTTAGGCTCTTTACCTCCTAGTTATGACCAATTTTTGATGAATTACAACATGCACAAAATGGATAAGTCTATCATGGAATTGCATGGGGTGCTTAAGGAAGCAAAACATAACATTAAAACAAATAATAATGTTCTGATGGTTCAAAAGAGACGAGGCAAAAAGCGAAAAGCCATTGGCAAGGGTAAGGGCAAAGTAAAAGGTCAGACCAAGGCTAAAAGACCCAAAACCCAGCACAAGACTAAACCACCAAAGGAAGGGGTTTGCTTCTTCTGCAATAAACCAGATCATTGGGAGAGGAATTGCAAGCTATACTTGGAGCATCTGAAAAAGAAGATGGGTAGTGAGACTACTTCTTTAGGTATTTATGTTATACAAATCAATTTATCTACTTCTACATCATGGGTATTAGATTCTAGATGTGGCTCTCACATTTGTGTAAATGTGCAGGGTCTCAAGCAAAGTAGAAAATTGGCAAAAGGCGAAGTGGGCCTACGTGTGGCAAATGGAGCAAGAGTTGTTGCACTAGCATTAGGAACTTTTTAATTAACTTTGCATTATGGACTTATTTTAATTTTACGCAACTGTTACTATGTGCCTGCTATGAGCAGCAACATTATTTCAGTTTTATGTTTGGACAAGGATGGTTTTAGATTTGTTATTGAGAATAATACAATCTCTATCCATTATAGAGACATCTTTTATGGTTTGCTCATATATTATGTTATCAGAAAGCTCATGTTGGCACCTAAGAAGGAAGGAGATTGTCAGAGGCACCAGTTATTTCTTACCAGGTATATGATTGGTGGGAGAGTATTTGATTTGATAGTAGATAGTGGAAGTAGTGAGAATATCATTGGTAGACAAGTTGTTAAATGATTACAGTTGCCCATTGAGAAGCATCATAATCCATACACCATTGGGTGGATTAAGGCTGATGAGCGGATTGATGTGCATAAGAGGTGTAGAGTGCCATTCTCTATTGGCAAGTATAAAGATGAAGTCTATTGTGATAAAGTGGACATGGATGCCTGCCATCTATTATTTGGGCGGCCATGGCAATTTGATGTTGATGCTCAACATGCTAGGAAAGAAAATACGTACAGGTTAGAGAAAGAAGGTGTGAAGTACAACTTGCTACCCCTTAAGGTAGTCTCACGTCCCAAAGGCTCTAAGCTTGAAGGATGTTCCTTTTTTACATATTGCTCAACTTGAGAGGAGATGGAGGAGACCATGAAAGAATCTAAAAAAGTGTAGGCTTTAGTGGTGAAGAGTGTGTTGAAGGTGGAGGAGGAAGGTAGTGCTGAGGTCCCAGTAGAGGTGAAACAGGTATTGGAGGAGTTCAAGGATGTGGTGCCAGATGATTTGCTAGAGGAGCTTCCTCCTTTGAGAGATATTCAGCACCAAATTGATCTGTTGCTACATTATAGGATGAGTCCCAAGGAAACAGAGATCCTGCGGGAAAAGGTTCAAGAGTTATTAGATAAGGGGGATTCATCAAGGATAGTCCAAGCCCTTGCGTCGTACCTGCATTGTTAACTCCTAAGAAAGATGGAAGTTGGAAGAAGATGGGAGTTAGACGATGTGTGTTGATAGCAGAGCTATCAACATAATGCAGAAGCATTAAAGTCGGCCTTCAATGCCAAAACGTTGAAACTGACACGGATTTAATTGTATTCAATGTCAGTTAATATTTGAAACTAACAAGGATTTAAAACTGAATGCATTATTAGTTTTTATTTGCATTTATTATCTATCTTTTAGGATTCCGTCTTTTGAATTTCCTTTGTAATGCTATAAATAGTCATTTAGGTTTATTTTTGTAAAGAAGACTTTGAATATTATTGAATCTTGAAACTCTATTCTGAGAGAAGTTCTCTGAAATTGCAATTATCTTGACAATTGTGTGATTAAGTTCACGTTTGAAATTGATCGTTGCTATTGATTTCTATTTTAAATGCTTTCACGCTGCATTAGATTGGTATCAGAGTAGGTAAAATCTTGTGGAGATGTCGTAGACTACAGAATAAGAGACGGTCGTATTTCTGACTGTGCTCAGGGTACAGAAGTCCTACGTTACGGATGACCGATACGAATGGTGGTAGAGGAAAACATGGGCCAGAGGTTCCGGCGTATGGAACAGCACTTTGATGACCTGATCTATCAATCCAATACCAACAGTAGCAGGCAGGATTATTGGAGACAACCGGAAGGTGATCTAAGGATTAGTTCTGTTACTTATGATACTAATGATGAAGATGAGATTTTTTTTTTTTTTTTATGGTAGACAACCCCGCAGAAGAGGCGGTGATGGTGGTGGCAGATCTACAAGAGGTAAGGCATATGGGAGATGTAATTTTGATGATTATTTTTAATGTAGGTATAAATATGGATTAATGAGATTGAGAGAATCTTTAAATATGTAAAAATTCCTGAAGAAAAAGAAGTGAAATTGGTGGCTTAAAAATTGAAGGGTTATGCTTCTGTTGTGGTGGGAGAGGTTACAGAATAGGATGTATCGAGAAGGGAAGTAGCTTGTCAGAACATGGTTTAGAATGAAGTTATTAATGGAAGACAAGTTTCTCTCTCTGGATTATCCTGTAGAGTTTGAGAAGTCGATGGAAAGTAATAATTGGAAGGAACTAGAAGATGTTGCTACTCCAAAAGAAAGTGGGAAAGGACATGTTGAAGGGACTGCTCAAGAGACCCCATCAAAAATTTCAGAAGCCATTACTCCTGATGTACTGCCTAAAATTGCCATGAAACATATTGAGACTCCTGAAATTATTGAAATAAACCTGTGAGAACACTGGTTCAACAGGAGAAAGAAAATGGATCAACTACTGTTCAGCTTGAGGATAAGCTGATTGACGAAGTTGAAGATAAAGAAAAGAAAATAGATGAAGTGGTTCAAAAGGAAGCAAAGGAGGAGCCTAAAAGTAAGCAGGTTGAGAATAGAAACAAGGAGAAAGTAGATGTTAAGAGAAGAATTTGGATACTGATGATGTAGGGTTTGAGCAGTTGAAAGAATCATATGATATATTTGATCACGCTTTTTCAATATATGCTTTTTTTTAAAACTCTATTTAGTTATATTCAATTTCCTTTAAATGAGTAGATCTTTAACCGACAGTGTATCGGGTGTGCATGCAGTAATAAAATTTCGGTGAATACCGAGTCGAATCCACAGGGAGTGAGTACTAGCTCTCAACTGTATTAGTCTAATTTATAGCTAGGCAAATCAAAAGATGTTTCTCTTTTTTTATTTTCTTTTAATAAAACTACCAAGAAACAAGGATTCCAAACACCTTTAAATGATTAGGTTTAGAGCCAACATATTTGAATAATTAATTAATGTATGCTATTAACCAAATGCAATTGCAAATCCAAATTATCAATGGATTTGGTTTTTAAACAATTCAAGCACCAGATAACAACTTCTTTTCCCAAAGCAAGCTATTACCTTAAATTAACCAATCAGTGTTCCCTATTCCTAGAAAAGTGATTAATTGACTAATCTATTCAAAATCCTAATCTATCATGGATTCCAGGTCTAAGCCAAAATTGCATGATATGTGAAATAACATCAACAACTCGAATACATACAGTTATTCAATCAACAACAGAGATCATCAATTATATAAATCAGATCTTCAACTCAAAACCCTAATTAAGATAAAAGGAACAAGCTTTAAACATCATCCAAGATATGAACATAAGAAAAAGAACAAAATCACCTCCTCAAAATAATCCTATTCTTGAAATCCAAATCCAAATGACGTTATCTGCTTGAATCCCAGTGTGAAATCCGCAAACAAATTAAAATAAAAACTTTTCTAGTGTTCTACCCTAATCTAGATCTAGGAGCAACGAGAGAATTTGTATTTTTTGTGCCTAGGGTTTCTTCCCTTTTTTTACAAATGAAAAAAAGATAAATTTATATGAATGGTCGTAGGGGAGTTACACCGACATTAAAGGTCGGCGACCTTTAATTAAATATGACTGGCCTTTAATGTGAAAATTAATTTCCGAGAGCATTTTTGAATGTAGACCGGCTTCAACACCGGCGGCGTAACCGTTCTAGTTGTCAACACACAATGAAAAATCACAAACTGCTTGATTTTCCCTTATGAACGCTGGTGGCTTTGATTCTCACTGTGCCGGCATAGCTTTAAAATTGTAGAAGCTAGCTTAATTTCTTCTTCAACACGGGCAGAGTTTGATCCGGCTTTAAAAACTTGCATTCTGTACACACGCAACACCGGCTCAAAGCTGGTGGCGTAGCCAAGGTTTTGCCGGCGTATGTATAAAAATTTGCAGTCCGCCGTACACAATATTAAAGCCTAAGAATGACCACCTTAGTCACGCGAAGGCTTCCATACTATGTACAAGGCGTCTAACACATAAAGGAGACATATTAGAGAGATACATTTTATATTTGTAACTTGAGTAACAATGTAAAGGAACTACGCTTCACTATACTTCAAATACAAATCATTATACTTCAATTACATTCATCAAAGATTCCACTACATAAAACTATTATAAGGCAATTCATAAAACCTAACTGATAACTTCAAACATTCTTATCCCTTGCCGGAATCCCGAAGTCATTCTCTGCTCCAACCATCTCGGTCCCCACTTAGCATTCTTGAGATAACCTGCTCATTTAAACAACTATTGGGATATAAGCTACACTAGCTTGGTGAGAAATCCCTTAATTCCGTACTACAACAAACAAGTTATAATCAACCATATGCTACGCATGAACAAACACATGAGCAAACAATTATGTGTGGGTGTCCGGAACCCACACACAGAACGGATTTACGCCCTTCGTATCTTGGGTTAGGAATGGTATTGAAGTCTACACGACCGCATCTAGCCCCCAAGCCCTCAGCTCTTAGCGCTCGACTCAACTAGGCTCATCCAAGGAATGCATCCGCATGCGCCTTAGTATCCCTGAATGAGCTCTGATACCAGGTTCGTCATCGTAACGAGTCCTCGGACCATACCGATCGACCTGCGTAGGAGTAGCATGCTACCGATGCAATATGTTCGATGCGATGCATGACCAATTTAATTTTTTCTTAGGTCAAAATATTCATACATTCTTTAGAGTGACCAACCAATATCACACACATAAAAAAAATAATATGAACAGTGCAGTTATCCAATCGAATCGTGGTTTCGATATGATTTAGTATTCTTTAGCATACATTCATCACAGTCTCATCATATATCCCATCCTCATTCATATCGATTTTTATCTTGTTCCTATAATTCTAATGTGACTAACTACAAGCACAAACAAGGTAACAAAATAAGGAGAAAACTCACTCGGCCATTGGATCACCGGTCTCTTAGTAATAATAATTCGGTGGCAGGGAATCATCGATTTCGGGATCACCTAAAAAGGAAGAAATACTCTAATAAGTATTTCATCACTTAACTAATCCAAACTATCTTATACAAATTATCAAATTCGAAATTCTCGTCTTAGGCGAGAATTCCAACTTCAAACGGCCATAACTTAGTCATTTTAACTCCGAATTTCGCAAATTATATATCGATTTCTATATACTTCAAAAGATATATCTATTTCTAATATTATTTTCAAGTTTTGAAAACATTTAGGTCTCGGAACAGAAGGATCAGATCTGATCAGTAACGGTTTCTGATTCCGAAATATAGTTTTGTAAATGTTTGTAATGTTCCTACTATATAAATTAGCTATACATCCAATATGAGTAATTCCCTAACATGAATGACATGAGATGACTTAATGTATGCATGAAATTAATGATTTTTGCAAAAAGGAAATTTTATAACTTTTTATTTTGCAAGACCATAATAACAACTACTAATGAAAAGTCTAGTTTTCTAACTTTGATCATTTCCATTTGTTTTGGATTTATTACTTAAGAAAATATAATTATTTTTGTTAAGATTGAGTCTTCATTATATATATTACTTATGATCTTCATTTCTACATAAAAATTTCCATTTTACACTTTGTAAACATGTTTTCAAGTAGGGTTGATTTTCAAAATCCGAATTTGTAAAAATTAGTTTTTGAGTGATTCCTTTAAGTAAAAATCATTTGATACTTTGAAAATTAAAGCTCAATCATGCCTAGCCACTAAGGACTTCATTTCTTTGATAAAACTTCTAATTTGAGTTTGAAAAATATGGGTTTTCATGTCATTACTCAATTATTACGAATTTCATAAAAATTGACAACAACTCAATTTTTTCCTACTTTGTTTCTACTCCTTGTTCTATAAATTTTTCTTAGCAAATCCCATATTAATTTATCAAAATCATCACTTGATGATACCTATGACCTAAACTCCTCATTTTTCATATAAAACACAAGTTTTGGA
The DNA here is from genome assembly GCA_024138025.1 of Combretum micranthum. Taxonomy (NCBI): domain Eukaryota; kingdom Viridiplantae; phylum Streptophyta; class Magnoliopsida; order Myrtales; family Combretaceae; genus Combretum; species Combretum micranthum. Next base: position 235,371 of record JAMXBD010001350.1, read on the forward strand.
GTTGATAAATGAGTTTTTAAGGCATGGTTTTGAAATCATCCGAATTTACAAATTTTGGATAAACTCAATTTTCATACCTTATTTCTACAATGCATCATACATATATGTATTACCTACAAGCTATTGTCATGAAGATTATGAGATGATCTACCTATATGTATACATATAATACCAAGAATTCTTTTTGAAAACTTTTACTTTGCAAAACTTTGAATTATACTAGACTTAAGAAAATAGTTTTTCTTCTTGCAAAATCATACTTTTTTTATCAAAACTCAACCTTGATGATCTATATAACCATCACCTTCATTATTTCAATAAAAACCTTCATCTTGGGGTTAGAAAATAGGTGTTTACATAGGTGGTTTGCCTAAATACGAATTTTACAAAATTTTGAAGGATGAAAACATTGTTTAACCTATTCTTGGAAACCATTTGTTGTTCTAAGGTTATATTTTGATAAACTCCTTTTATCCTTATCAAAACTTGGTCTTTGTTATATATATACCCTAGGACTTCTATTTTCCTATCAAAATTATCATTTTGGCATTTGGAAATAGGTGTTTAAATTGTGGCTATTTTCAAATCCGAATTTGAAAAATTCATTTGAGCTTGTTTTCTTTGTAAAACTCATTTAATCTTTCAAAAATCATCTCCTAATCAAACCTATACCTTAAGGCTTCCATTTCTTTAATAAAAGTCTTGTTTTGAAGTTGAAAAATAGGTTTTCAAGATTGGTCTTGGTTGGGATCCGAATTTAAAAATTTATTTTTGGACATTCCTTTTGATAAAATCTATCTAAACTTATGAAAATCCATTCCTTACATATCCTATCCTAAGAGCCTTTCATTTCTTAAATAAAAACTTCATTTTTGAGTTGGAAAACATGTTTTAAAAATATGCCTTGGCCAAAATCCGAAAATAGAATTTTTATTTTGAAAATCACTTTTGATTCTTGTAAAAAGAAGTCTTGATGATATACATATATTAAGCCTTCATTATCTTAAGTAAAAATTACATTTTGACATTTGGAAAGTGGTTTTTAAATGGGGGTCTTGCCAAAATACGAATTTCACAATTTTTGTTCAAGTTCAAATCTAAGATCTACACATAATATGAACATACATCTAAATGAAACCCATGATAATAAACTTTAAACTCATAGATCTAAACTTTGCTCACCAAAATCACTCATTTATGTTATCTATACCCTAAGCCCTTCATTTTAAATGAAAATACACATTTTGAAGTTGAAAAACAACTTTTCTAAATATGGTTCCATTTTCATCCGAATTTTCAAAAATGATTTTTGTTGAAAATAAAATAGATCTTGAGTTTTCTACAATTTTCTACTATCATCATGCTATTACAAGTTGTTCATGAACATAAAACAAAGTCTAATGCATTTATGAACTCAAAACTCTAGATCTAGTTTTCTATACTAGTTTTAAATGCATGAACACATGTGAATGAGGAATATATGCATAAATCATAAGCAATCACAAAAAATAATAACTCATATAGCAAGATCTATGGCATAAACAAAAATCAAAGCTACAAAAAGTTAGATCTATAAAATATAACAACTTTAAACAAGAAAATAATTGATACAAGATAATAATAATGGAGAAGGGGGTGTTTCATTTTTGGCATCATCATCCTAAGCTTTTAAGCTTATGGAAGGTCATTTGATGCATGAAACCTTCATTACACTTTACCTATATCACCTATGGAGGCTTTGAGATGAAGATTTGCTTAAAAATCTTCAAGAATGAAGTGTGGAAGCCATTTTTAGAAGTGGGGGCAGCTTGTTTTTCATGTAAGAACAAGAGGAAATGAAGAAGAAAGAGAGGAAAAAGAGAGAGAAAAACTAAGGAATGAAAAAGGAAAGAATGAGTAAATGAAGGAGAAGAGAAAATGAGTGTTTTAATTGAATAAATGAGAGAAAAAAATAAAACAAGGCAGCAAGGGAGGGGGCTACTGTCCACGTGAATTAGAGAGAGAGGAGAGAGAGGGTTTGTTTGAAATTTGACTCAAAATTGAATTGTATAATTAATGTAATGTAACTTCTTTAAGAAGGAGTGGAATTTAATTAATTTAGTCAAAATGGAGCAAATAAAGGACAATGGCAGCCTAAAGAAGGGGAAAAATCTGCCATGAAGTGTGGGATAGAGTGTAGAAAGATTGAAGTGAAAAAGAAGTGATATGTGTAAGGTGTACTTGAAGGTATGGGTTGTAAATGTACTTTCTTAATAAAATAAAATTAGAAAATTTATTCCAAATATTTGTAGCAGATTTTTCATAATTAATATTTAAATAATTATTTGGATTATTTTAGTATTTTAACAAATATGTTACCGTATGATCAAAATACGCGAATATGGGTTATAAATGATATTTTATAACCCGAAAAATTCTAAAAATTATTTTATGAAAATAAAAATATTTTAAAATATTTTTCAATTATTAAATTATTTATTTTATTTTTAGTATCGGTCTTAAACAGAATCTGATCCCGTAAAAGCTGAACTAACTAAATTTTAGAAAAAAATTTTCTATAATATATAAAATATTTATCTAAAAATATAAGGCTTTATAAGAATAGTAAAATTGTGTAATGAAATAAAAGTGAATAGTGCAAAAGACTTAATCAATTATGGTAATAATGGAAATACGATAAAAATTTATAACTGTAACTTTTATAACCCGAAAAATTATATAACTGATATATTTGGAAATCTTATGAAATTACGAGTCTAATGGTACTAATAGTATATTTTTGATATCTCGAACCCCGTGACACGCTTTTCGAAGTCTGTATCCGAATGGGTTCGAAATAGGTAAAAAATTTACCGATCTGATATTTTTAAACAACCCTATATTACTACGAGCTATTCTACACATTTAACTATACCTTGGCCTCTAGGGTTAATGGCGCTAGATTGCCGGACTTAAACTATTGTATTTCACTTAGGGTTTCTAGGTGATTTTCCGGTTTAGGTCTTTGCCAATTTAGAAATTGATATTTTATGTTTATACAGCATATTTAATTTGAGAAATTTATTTTAAATTTTATTTTTGTAAGTATTTATTATCTCTTAATGTTTTCGGAATTCTTGAATTGGGTTTCATTTTCGAAAGTTAATCGTTATTTATTTTTTAATAATTTATTCTTAGGCTTTATATTACCCGATTTTATAAGTCAGAGTTAAATATGAATTTTTTTTTGCACGTTGTGGTTTTGAATTTGTAGATTGTTGAGTTCTTATTTTATTTTTAAGGATTTCATTTTCTCATGATTAAGAAATTTTTGGATTCGTTCGTGATTTAGGACTTGTCGAAATTCGGTTTTAATTTGGAGTGATTTTTAGGGTTTTTTCGAAGTTCATCTTAAAATTATTTATTGAAATTTCCGGGCTTACATCTTCCCCACCTTAAAGAAAGTTTTGTTCGCAAAACTTGTTTCGTGTATATTGTTTATCGAGAAAAGATTGTGAATCTCAAGTTATATCTCTAACATCGGTTTATGCTTTGGTTTGTATCATTTTTAAATTTTGTATGATAGATATTCTATGAAATATAGCACATACGAATTAATAAGATTTGGCTTAGCGATTCCACCTTCACTTACACGACTCTTTTTGGAAAACAACACAGACTTGACTCGAGGCCACAGACGACTCGACGACCAACACTAGACGACTGATGACAACACGACCTTTCATGACTCGATTACTTGACCAACGAAGGTTGTGGATTCGCTTCTCCATTCTTATGTAGCTGTATATACAATATTATGCTTTATGATTCATATTTCCTTAAACAATATGATCATCGTTTTAAATTCTTATCATGTGATCATCTTGATGGGATTGAAATCAAGAGACCTCATTGCTTTGTTGTATAATTATTACTTGTGAAGATTTTACGGAGTTTGGTAATTGAGATTTGATTACTAAAATTTTAACTTTTGTGTAACGATCGTCGTAGATTTCAATCTTTCAAGGTTCTTTATTTACAAGAAGTTGTATGAGGATTGGCTTGGAATTTGTTAAATTAATCGAGTTTTTGTTTTAGTTTCCATTATTGGCTCATTCTAGCTTTTAATGGTCTCGGGTTTTCCTATTTTAGTTCTAGCCATTTAATCCGAAGGTATTTCTAACAACCAATCTCCTTGATTTTATTGGCAGGAAAGAATATATGGTATTCTAAGGGTATAGCGCTAACTTGATACGAGTTGCATCTTCGATCCTCGCTTCCTTCCATGGAAAAGGACACCAGCTCCTCATCACTAGCTTCTTCATGCACCACATAGGTGTGAAGGTTGTAGACTAGATTCCTGGATGAAGCAGGCGGTAGTCATCTTGCATCGTTCTTGTTCATGTCTTACAGGTATAGATGTCGAACTGGCTTGAGTCTTTTACGTGTAACTTCTTATCTGACTAGTAAGCCATTCGATCTCGATTGAAGCATCTCCTTGGTTAGGTAGTTCGAGTATCGTTCAATTCTTGGGTCCTAAAGGAGTCATGACAGGTTTTTGTTGTGGTTGGGTAAGTCTCCTAAAATTTATTAACCTGGGTGGAAATTCTAAATCTTTTATTATGTCCAAAGGTGTTAAAAGAGACTTAAGCAACTTATCGGAAATACAGAACATGGAAATGCGGAAAAAAAGCATATATAAGAAATATTGAAATGTACTAAATAAAAAATCAATAATAAGAACTTCATAATATTCAAAACGAAATACATGAAATCAAGTGAAGATGTAAATCTTTCATTACAAAAGTTCAAAGAAAGGATGCAAAATATACATTTGAATCAATTCATGAACTAGATGATAAACTACAACATCGGTTTACATTTTCAAAACATTTTTGTCCTTTTCAAAAAGTTATTTGCTCCTAATGCTCAACACGAGAGATCTATTGATATTTCTAGGAGATTGACTTCTTCTAAACAAGGGTAGCTATCCACTTGCTAAATCTATTATGGGCATCTACCGTTTCTATTATTGGCTTAAACCAAGGGTCGAGTAAGGTCACTTATCCCTGTATTTTGCAGTTGCTAGAATAGATCCGATCGTCCCATCAAATAGTTTCAATCTTTCTTCCTCATATGTCTGTTTTTATATCCTCCAGAAGTCTCTAAAATAGAATTCAAATCCTTTATAATCAAAGTCATACCTTAAAGGTCATAGAGCTAATTTTAGTTCCTTCTTTACTTAAAGGCTATCTAACACTCACCTATCGATTCTTAAGATCGTATCTTAACATTCTATTCTCATCAAATATTCCCACTTAATTCCCAAAACCTTGTCGCTCTGATACCAACTAAACTGTCACGCCCCGAAGGGTACCCTAAACGTGGCAGTCTACCATACACAATATTAAAGCCTAAAAATGACCACCTCAGTCATGTGAAGGCTTCCATACTATGTACAAGGCGTCTAACACATAAAGAAGACACATTAGAGAGATACATTTTATATTGGTAACTTGAGTAACAATGTAAAGGAACTACACTTCACTATACTTCAAATACAAATCATTATACTTCAATTAAATTAATCAAAGATTCCACTACATAAAACTATTACATGGCAATTCATAAAACCTAGCTGATAACTTCAAACGTTCTTATTCCTTGTCGAAATCCCGAAGTCATTCCCGGCTCCAACCATCTTGGTCCCCACTTAGCATTCTTGAGATAAACTGCTCATTTAAACAACTATTGGGATATAAGCTACACTAGCTTAGTGAGAAATCCCTTAATTCCGTACCATACAAAAAAGTTATAAGCAACCATATGCTACGCATGAACAAACACATGAGCAAACAATTATGTGTGGGTGTCTGGAACCCACACACAAACGGATTTACGCCCTTCGTATCTTGGGTTAGGAATGGTATTGAAGTCTACACGACCGCATCTAGTCCCCAAGCCTTCGATCTTAGCACTCGACTCGGCTAGGTCATCCAAGGAATGCATCCGCATGCGCCTTAGTATCCCTGAATGAGCTTGATACCGGGTTCGTCATCGTAACGAGTCCTCGGACCTACGATCGACCTGCGTAGGAGTAGCATGCTACCAATGCAATATGTCCAATGCGATGCATGACCAATTTAATTTTTTCTTAGGTCAAAATATTCATACATTCTTTAGAGTGACCAACCAATATCACACACATAACAGAAATAATATGAATAGTGCAGTTATCAATCGAATCGTGGTTTCGATATGCTGATTAGTATTCTTTAGCATATATTCATCACAGTCTCATCATATATCCATCCCATTCATATTGATTTTTATCTTGTTCTATAATTCTAATGCGACTAACTACAAGCACAAACAAGGTAACAAAATAAAGAGAAAACTCACTCGCCATTGGATCACCGGTCTCTTAGTAATAATAATTCGGTGGCAGGGAATCATCGATTTCGGGATACCTAAAAAGGAAGAAATACTCTATAAGTATTTCATCACTTAACTAATCCAAACTATCTTATACAAATTATCAAATTCGAAATTCTCGTCCTAGGGGAATTCCAACTTAAAACGGTCATAACTTGGTCGTTTTAAACTCGGAATTTCGCAAATTATGTATCGATTTCTATCTACTTCGAAAGATCTATCTATTCTAATATTTTCAAGTTTTGTAAACTTTAGGTCTCGAAACATGAGGATCAGATCTGATCAGTAACGGTTTCCGATTCCAAAAAATATTTTGTAAATGTTTGTAATGTTCCTACTATATAAATTAGCTATACATGTAATATGAGTGATTCCCTAACATGAATGACATGAGATGACTTAATGTATGCATGAAATTAATGATTTTCGCAAAAAGAAATTTTATAACTTTTTATTTTGCAAGACCATAATAACAACTACTTATGAAAAGTTTAGTTTCTAACTTTGATCATTTCCATTTGTTTTGGATTTATTACTTAAGAAAATATAATTATTTTTGTTAAGATTGAGTCTTCATTATATATATTACTTATGATCTTCATTTCTACAAAATTATCATTTTGGCATTTGGAAATAGGTGTTTAAATTATGGCTATTTTCAAATCCGAATTTGAAAAATTCATTTGAGCTTATTTTCTTTATAAAACTCATTTAATCTTTCAAAATCATCTCCTAATCAAACCTATACCTTAAGGCTTCCATTTCTTTAATAAAAGTCTTGTTTTGAAGTTAAAAAATAGGTTTTCAAGATTGGTCTTGGTTGGGATCCGAATTTACAAAATTTATTTTTGGACATTCCTTTTGATAAAATCTATCTAAACTTATGAAAATCCGTTCCTTACATATCCTATCCTAAGAGCCTTTTATTTCTTAAATAAAAACTTTATTTTTGAGTTGGAAAACATATTTTAAAAATATGCCTTGGCCAAAATCCAAAAATAGAATTTTTATTTTGAAAATAACTTTTAAAAATAACTTTTGATTCTTGTAAAAAGAAATCTTGATGATATACATATATTAAGCCTTCATTATCTTAAGTAAAAATTACATTTTGACATTTGGAAAGTGGTTTTTAAATGGGGGTCTTGCCAAAATACGAATTTCACAATTTTTGTTCAAGTTCAGATCTAAGATCTGCACATAATATGAACATACATCTAAATGAAACCCATGATAATAAACTTTAAACTCATAGATCTAAACTTTGCTCAACAAAATCACTCATTATATTATCTATACCCTAAGTCCTTCATTTTAAATGAAGAATACACATTTTGAAGTTGAAAAACAACTTTTCTAAATATAGTTCCATTTTCATCCGAATTTTCAAAAATGATTTTTGTTGAAAATAAAATAGATCTTGAGTTTTCTACAATTTTATACTATCATCATGCTATTACAAGTTGTTCATGAACATAAAACAAAGTCTAATGCATTTATGAACTCAAAACTCTAGATCTAGTTTTCTATACTAGTTTTAAATGCATGAACACATGTGAATGAGGGATATATGCATAAATCATAAGCCATCATAAAAATAATAACTCATATAGCAAGATCTATGGCATAAACAAAAATCAAAGCTACAAAAAGTTAGATCTATAAAATATAACAACTTTAAACAAGAAAATAATTAAGATACAAGATAATAATAATGGAGAAGAGGGGTGTTTCATTTTTGGCATCATCATCCTAAGCTTTTAAGCTTATGGAAGGTCATTTGATGCATGAAACTTTCATTACACTTTACCTATATCACCTATGGAGGTTTTGAGATGAAGATTTGCTTAAAAATCTTCAAGAATGAAGTGTGGAAGTCATTTTTAGAAGTGGGGGCAGCTTGTTTTTCATGTAAGAATAAGAGGAAATGAAGAAAGAAAGAGAGGAAAAAGAGAGAGAAAAACTAAGGAATGAAAAAGGTAAGAATGGGTAAATGAAGGAGAGAGAGAAAATGAGTGTTTTAATTGAATAAATGAGAGAAAAAAATAAAACAAGGCAGCAAGGGAGGGGGGCTACTGTCCACGTGAATTAGAGAGAGAGGAGAGAGAGGGTTTGTTTGAAATTTGACTCAAAATTGAATTGTATAATTAATGTGTAATGTAACTTCTTTAAGAAGGAGTGTAATTTAATTAATTTAGTCAAAATGGTGCAAATAAAGCACAATGGCAGCCCTAAAGAAGGGAAAAATCTGCCATGAAGTGTGGGATAGAGTGTAGAAAGATTGAAGTGAAAAAAGAAGTAATGTGGTGTACTTGAATGTATGGGTTGTAAATGTACTTTCTTAATAAAATAAAATAAAATTAGAAAATTTATTCCAAATATTTGTAGCAGATTTTTCATAATAAATTTAAATAATTATTTGGATTATTTTAGTATTTTAACAAATATGTTACCAGTATGATCAAAATACACGAATATGGGTTATAAATGATATTTTTATAACCCGAAAAATTATAAAATAATATTTTATGAAAATAAAAATATTTTCAAAATATTTTCCAATTATTAAAGTAAGTTATTTTATTTTTATTATCGGGTCTTGAACACAATCTGATCCTGTAAAAGCTCGAACTAACTAAATTTTAGAATTTTTTTTTCCATAATATATAAAATATTTATCTAAAAATATAGGCTTTATAAGAATAGTAAAATTGTGTAATCAAATAAAAGTGAATAGTGCAAAAGATTTAATCAATTACCGGTAATAATGGAAATACGATAAAAAGGTTATAACTGTAACTTTTATAACCCGAAAAATTATATAACTGATATATTTGGAAATCTTATGAAATTACGAGTCTAACGGTACTAATAGTATATTTTTGATATCTCGAACCCCGTGACATGCTTTTCGAAGTCTGTATCCGAATGGGTTTGAAATAGGTCAAAAATTTACCAATATGATTTTTTAAACAACCCTATATTACTACGAGCTATTCTACATATTTAACTATACCTCGGCCTCTAGGGTTAAGGGCGCTAGATTGCCGGACTTAAACTATTGTATTTCACTTAGGGTTTCTAGGTGATTTTCCGATTTAGGTCTTTGCTAATTTAGAAACTAATATTTTATGTTTATACAACATATTTAATTTGAGAAATTTATTTTAAATTTTATTTTTGTAAGTATTTAATATCTCTTAATGTTTTCGGAATTCTTGAATTGGGTTTCATTTTCGAAAGTTAATCGTTATTTACTTTTTAATAATTTGTTCTTAGGCTTTATATTACCCGGTTTTATAAGTCAGAGTTAAATATGAAATTTTTTTTTGTACGTTGTCGTTTTGAATTTGAAGATTGTTGAGTTCTTATTTTATTTTTAAGGATTTTCATTTTCTCATGATTAAGAAATTTTTGGATTCGTTCGTGATTTAGGACGTGTCGAAATTCAGCTTTAATTTGGAGTAATTTTTAGGGTTTATTTTCGAAGTTCATCTTAAAATTATTTACTGAAATTTTTTGGGGCTTACACTTCTAAGCTGGTAGCGTAGCTTCCTTAATGGCCGGTGTACTTCTGTTTTTATCCAAAATTGATCGAAACTTCTCCAATTTGCATGTATTTGATTCATAAATCCTCAATGACTTGAATTAACATAATAAACATACTTAAGTACTATTTCCATTTGATTTTCTATAAAATCAATAATAGATAAACATGATTTGATTATTGCAAAATTGAGTAAAATATGACTTTATCAATATTTCCTTTCTACCTCAACGATACACCTTTATATCTAGATGAGAACTCGAGGTCGAGTTCTTTATGGGTGGGAGAGAATGATGCGGTACGAATCACGATCAAACGATGAGATAAATGGGATAAATGAAGACGATTCAAAGAAAGGAAAAACGAAGTGAAATGATGTGAGCAGCCCTAAAGCCACTGGCCTTTATTAGTTTGTTGCTTTATTTCCTTTTCTTTGGACAATATCTTGTATTTATTATTTAGTCGATTTTTCATTTATTAGGATTTTGACTTTTAGATTCTATTTTGGTTTCCTTTAGTCTTATTTGTATTTATTATTAGTCAATATTGTATTTATTATTTACCTTTTTAGGATTTTCATGCAATAGTATAAATAGGCCTTTAAACTTGTCTTTGTATACATAACTGATATTTGGCATTTTTGATATTGAATTGAGAAGATTTTCTCTGAATTTGCAATTGTTTAGCAATTGTGTGATTAAGTTCACGTTTTGAGATTCACTCGTTGAGTGTTCTCTGTTACTTAACGCTTCCATGCTGCATCATCTTTAACCAGATAATTATAAAGGTTGAGATTTAGCATAATATAAATCATGTAGAGGAAGTCGAGTGATTAAGATGAGATTTGTTCCTCTCATTAATTGAAAGAGATATTTTTAGACCTCTTGATGAGTAAGACTGAGAAATGCATGGCCATGCTCGAATAAATTAATAAAGAGTTATCAATATCATTCGTTTAAGTCAGTTTGGAGTCAAGAAATATGTGATTAAACAATATAAGAGTGTATTAATCCATACCTTGTGTTTAATCATAAGATATCGTGTGACAAAAGGACTAAACAAATAACTGTTAATAGGTAAAGTTGGATAACTGATTTTCACTTAATTTGGGTATGCATAATGTCTTGCTAGAGACCAATTATGTCTTGTAGGCTTAAAAAGTGTTCAAGAGCTACTGCCAACATTAAGTGAACCTACAGGATCGCACATAAAGACTGAATCAATCGGATCATGAGTCATTTTAATAAGCCCATTAGGAATTATCTAAGCCTAATCCAAGTGAGAGATTGCTAGTGATGTGCCTTATGCCATATGGATACTATTGAATTATCTATTAATCTTAATAAGATTAAGATTAATAAATAATTATTAATATCAATTGTTATTTATAAGATGTGTGTCATTTGGAATTCCTAAAACTTATGTGTGTCTTTTGGAATTCCTGATAACCTTTTAAATCCCTAATAAGATTAGGGCAATTGACTATGACACAGTTTCTTGTAAATAGAACACAGTGATCTCTCCTAAGGTTTACAAACGCTAGCTGTCATATTAGAATTACAGAAAAAAACTCTATAACTCAAAAAGGAGAGACCCCATTGAAAGATTCTCAAAAATTTGGAATTATTCCAACGTGCTAGTACATGCATAAAGATCTGATTAGAAATTCGTTAGTGTGGATACAGTAGAGGATGTTTACACTTGCAACATCTCAGATCCGAATTTCCAAATTCTAAAGCATAAAAAAGGTAATCTCATCCGCTTTAATTTGATTGAATCGAATGGATCCGCCTGGGAATTTAAGTTTTAAAATAAAAATAATTTGTATTCCGCTGCCAGATCCATTTTTTGGATGCTTAAATTCCTAATAGTAAGGTAGTATTACTTGATATCGTATGATTCTATTCTCAAGCACATCGTACATACATCGGCTTTCTTTCATTCCATACCGCTCATTAGGAAGCAGCAACATGGGGAATTTGTATTCACATGTCTTGAAAATAATCTTCTCATTAGGCAGACGTCTCCAAAATTTTCCATGCAACTCTATAGATTTCTGAAAAAAAAAATTACAGTTCGTGAAATTAGGGCGATTTTCAAGGATTTTCAATTAAGAAACCCAAATTTAAAAAGATTAGTCCAAAGCCAACAACCAGAACCACAACCACAATCAGCTAAAAAGAATTAAATTTGAGTTAATCTTCCATTCTTTTTCTGACAAGTTTAGCCACTTTAAATTGTGAGCAACATATCCATTTTAAATTTCCACTTTAAATGGAGCATTTTTCAAAAAAATCCCTAGATTTTGAATTAGTACAGTAGGCTGACAGACCGACCTAATAATGAAGTTGAACAAAAGGTCGATAACATGGACCAACACCTATAGTTATTGTTGCCTAAACTACAAAAGTTTCAAAGACATGTTTGACATAAACTAAGAATGCCTTTAGTAGGTTTCTAGGAATATAATAGCTCAAAGTGTGGAATATTTTTCAAGCTAACAGCAGGATACTAAAAGAGTTGACTGAAAATTTTCTATGGAGTTCACATATTTTGTACAAAAGCATATAACACCATATCAAAAGATCATATGGAACAAAATATACTGCATTTAAAAAAATTGAAAATATAACTACGAAGAAGTACTCCCATCTCATCATGAGCAACTTCAACTAAGATCAATGAAAAATTTGTAGCTAACAAATTACCAATAAATACTGAGGAAAAGCAGCAACAAGATTTGCATAATGATAGAAAATAATAATAGTGAGGTAATCTCAACAGATTAGTAAAAAGTGAATTCATAAAGGTTCATTGATAGAGCCAGTGGCACAAAAGATAGTAAGACCTCGTAGATAAGTCAAATATGTTGGGAAATGATAGAACACAATAATACCTTTGATAAATACTCCATTACAATCATCATTGGGCTGCTTTGAGTCACAGCTCCTAGAAACTCTACTACATTAGGGTGTTGTATATTCTGAAGGAGTGCAGGCTCATCTCTGAGTGCCCTCCTGTGGAAATTGACTAATTATATTAGGTACTTTTAAAGAATAAGTTGATTAAGATAGTACAACTCACACTTGCTCTTCATCAACTAACACATGGTCTCCAAGTTCTTCACGACTACTTGGATTCCTCTGCATGACGCAATCCAGAAAGTTCCCTATAAAAAAGCACCAAATTGATAACAAAGGAAATTTGCAATAGATGTATAGCAACTCTCTAAAAGTTCAGACATAAATCATTCAATAATCATTGATATAACTTCATCTTGACATTGCTTAATTGTAATATACTATATAACCTATCATCAATAATGATTCTTTTCACATGCAAGAAATGCTTTTTTTCTTTAAATTGAAGCTAATAGAGTAAAACAGCTAGTGAAAGGACCATTTAGACCAAACTCCAACCGAAGGGGAACAATACGTGGAAATATCAGCAACACGAGTAAATATGAGATCATGGCCACTTGATCTTTGATACATGCAGTCCTACAAGCATATAACAAAACAAATGCCACAATAACTGGAGAAAGTGTTGTTGGATTCAAAAGAAACATGGCAATGATGTACCTTAGTTATCCCCACACAGTAGGTAAAACCAAATTCATTTGGATTGATCTCATACACTGGAACTTCACGAGCATGCTTGCGTGCATGGGAACAACCTAAGGCAAAAATTAGATGTATGAATTAAACTTTACAGTTCTTTGAAATTTATGGAGATAATGAATCAGCAGCACACCATAGTGGAAGCATACCAAAGGTTTTGCACCGTATTTTTCAAAGAGATTAATCAGATCATGGTTCTTGCTAAGAAAATATGAAATTACACACTAGTGGTGTCAAAAACTTTAGCTTTCGGCAAAGACTGTCATATTGTATAGTTAAAGAACATTCTCTAGCAAAACTAAGAAGGAAAAAGTTGATCAACCTTTCTTCCTCTTCCCTCCCCTTCCGTTCATTAAACCTTTATTCCTGGTTAGACTCAACAGCAGCTATAATTACTTTTCACTAAAACTGCGACACTAAAAGCACATTGTACAAATCTCACCTCTATTCACAAAAACACATGTATATAACTCACTTAGCGAAGAACATCATCTAGCCAAACTAAGAGGAAAAATGGTTTGTCAACCTTCATATTCCCTTCCCTTCACTAAAACATCTAATCCCCATTGCTAAACATAGACTCAACAAAAGCTATTACTTTTCACTGGAGCTGTAATGCCACAAACACCTTGTACAAATCTCATCCCAGTTCAAAAGTAATATAAGTACTTTTCAATATTAACTTAGTGAATTTGAGGAGGGGAAAAAAGTCACTTAGGACATAACCCCTCTTCGCCAAACCCAAAACAACACTAATCTTGCCTTATAGGCCAACTAAGTAGCAACTTTGGCATGGTGGAGTATAAATCTAGATCTCAACAAACCCAAGACCAATCCCTAAGACACTATTACCACCTTTCTCGAGGCAATAAGCATACATATTCAATAATACTAGTAAGATTTATTATATATGCTATAGACATTTCATAAGCTATTATATTTATCATATAGCATAACAACAGCGAATCGAACTACACTCCGAATATCAGTATGCAAAAACCATAGACATATAAATAAGAATCATTGAAATCCATTCCATACGATCCAGAACACATGAAATTTAACTCAAAGTTCAATGTACTTACAATGCTGCCCCAGAGATCTTTCCCATTAGGGTAAGCGCCTTCTTCAAGCAACAACTCAACAACATCAACAAAACCTTGGCAAGCAGCAACATAAAGAGTCGTCCTATCATCAATATCATGGAAATTAACATCGACTCCTCCCGATTCTAGCAGCTCTTTAATCGCATCTAAATCACCTTTATACGCTAAGTACATCAATCAGAGTCCATCTGGAATTGTTGTTTCCTCATGATCCTCCAGTTCGTTCAGATCTAAGTTCTTGAGTTCGTCCTTAACCCTATATGGTGCAAGCGAAGACTGTTTACCAAGCTTGAAACGGATCGGCACCGGAGTAGAGGCCAGATATGATTCCATTAATAATGGAAATAATAGAAAATGGTGACAACAATAACTCGATTTCAACTACAAACAAATGGAAGAGAGACAAAATTTAGAGAGGGGAGAAAGAATCTTAGAGAGAAGAAAGTTCGACATGTTTTATAATGAAATTAGAGGGAAATTGATTTTAATCTTCTTAAGAAGGGGATAAGCATGCATTGAAGCGCGTAATTAGCATGCAGAGATGAGAGCTATAGTGTACGTGAACTATTAAGATTGAAGTGTGAAATTGCTTCTTGGTTAGTATTACTTGGGGTTTAGCGAAGAGGGGTTGTGTCCTAAGAATCTTTTTTGCCCTCCTCAAATTCACTAACTTAATACTGAAAAGTATTTACATATACTTTTGAATTGGGATTGCAGTTCCAGTTAAAAATAATAGCTTAAAGGGAAAGAAAAAAATATGTCAAAATTGTAACCTCTCTCAATATTTCATTCGATAATTGTAAGCATTTATAAATATATGTTTGAAAATTCAAATATTTCATTACTATATCTAAAATGCATATCTATCACCTATATTAAAAACAAACCATTAATCTTTAAATTAATTCAAGTTTATTATATTTTTAGTCCTCAACGTTTAGCCATTTTTCTATTTAAATCCTTAACCTTGTATTTTTTTTCCATTTAAGTCCTCAACATTTGTCAATCTTTACAAATTAGAACTTTTATTGATGCGTTAACTTTTTCACACATATTTGACACATATTACCTACAACACATTATTTCATAGCATGTCAAAGTTAACGGCATCAATAAAAGTTCTAATTTGTAAAGATTGACAAATGTTGAGACTTAAATGGAAAAAAAATACAAGGTTAAGGATTTAAATAGAAAAATGGTTAAACGTTGAGGACTAAAAATATAATAAACTTGAATTAATTTAAAGATTAATGCTTTGTTTTTAATATAGATGATAGATGTGCGTTTCAGATATAGTAAATGAAATATTTGAATTTTCAAACATATATTTATAAATGCAATTATCGAGTGAAATATTGAGAGTTGTTACAATTTTGACATATTTTTTTCTTTCCCTTTAAGCTATTACTTTTAACTGGAACTGCAATTCCAATTCAAAAGTACATGTAAATACTTTTTAGTATTAAGTTAGTGAATTTGAGGAGGGCAAAAAAGATTCTTAGGACACAAACCCTCTTCGCCAAACCCCAAGCAGCACTAACCAAGAAGCAATTTCACACTTCAATCTTAATAGTTCACGTACACTCTAGCTTTCCTCTCTGCATGCTAATTACGCTCTTTAGTGCGTGCTTATCCCCTTCCTAAGAAGATTAAAATCAATTTCCCTCTAATTTCACTGTAAAACATGTCAGAACTTTCTTCCTCTCCAAGATTCTTTCTCCCCTTTCTCTAAATTCTCTCTCTCTTCCATTTGTTTGTAGTTGAAATCGAGTTATTGCTGTAACTATTTTCTATTATTTCCATTACTGATGGAATCATATCGAGCCTCTACTCCGGTATCGGTCCGTTTCAAGCTTGGTAAACAGTCCTCGCTTGCACCATATAGGGTTAAAGACGAACTCGAGAACTTAGATCTGAACGAACTAGAGGATCGTGAGGAAACGACAATTCTAGATAGACTTCGATTGATGTACTTAGCAAATAAAGGTGATTTAGATGCAATTAATGAGCTGCTAGAATTGGGAGGAGTCGATGTTAATTTCCATGATATTGATGATAGGATAGCTCTTCATGTTGCTGCTTGCCAAGGTTTTATTGATGTTGTTGAGTTGTTGCTCGAAGAAGGCGCTTACCCTGATGGGAAACATCGCTGGGGTAACACTGTAAGTACATTGAACTTTGATTTAAATTTCATGTGTTTTGGATTACATGGAATGAATTTCAATGATTCTTATTTATATGTGTATGGTTTTTTCATATTGATATTTGGAGTGCAGTTCGATTTGTTGTTGTTATGCTATATGATAAATATAATAGTTTATGCAATGTCTATAGCATATATAATAAATCTTACTGGTATTACTGAATATGTATGCTTATTGCCTTGAGAAAGGTGGCAATAGTGGATTGGGGACTGGTCTTGGGTTTGTTGAGATCTAGACTTATACTCCACCATGCCAAAGTTGCTACTTAGTTGGCCTATAAGGCGAGATTAGTGTTGTTTTGGGTTTGACGAAGAGGGGTTGTGTCCTAAGTGTCTTTTTTCCCCTCCTCAAATTCACCAAGTTAATATTGAAAAGTATTTACATGTACTTTTGAACTGGGATGAGATTTGTACAATGTGTTTATGGCATTGCAGTTCTAGTGAAAAGTAACAGCTTTTGTTGAGTCTATGTTTAGCAATGGGGATTAGAGATTTGAATGAAGGGAAAGGAATGTGAAGGTTGACAAACCATTTTTCCTCTTAGTTTGGCTAGATGATGCTCTTCGCTAAGTGAGTTATATACATGTGTTTTCGTGAATAGAGGTGAGATTTGTACAATGTGCTTTTAGTGTCGCAGTTTCAGTGAAAAGTAATTATAGTTGCTGTTGAGTCTAACCAGGAATAAAGGTTTAATGAAGGGAAGGGGAGGGAAAAGGAAGAAAGGTTGACCAACTTTTTTCTTCTTAGTTTTGCTATAGAATGTTCTTTAAATATACTATATAAAAGTCCAACATTTTCCCAATCCCATAAAAGAGACCAAATAAAGTCAAATAAGGAAGATTTCTGTACTTTATTCATATAGTAAAAGAGGTAAAAGGTAAAACATGCTGAGAATATATGCAATGCCTCCATGATGCATCTACTGTTTCTCAAAATCTACTAGCCCCAGCAAATTGAATATCACTCAAAATTAGGTAGACATAAACCAAGGAAATATTTTCCTAAAGGAGAAAAAAATAAAGACATTTAGCATCATCTCCTCCAATTCAACAAGCTCAAATTGCAAATCCAATATATCTTCGAAAGTAAATACTCATTTTAGGTTTCTGTGAAAAACTAAAAAAGTGCAAAAAGAAGCTTGTCACATGGAAAGGAAGAATATAGTTTCAATATTGCGTGATAAAGCAAGTTTTTCTTTGCCAAAAATCTTAAATAATTATTGTTGAAACCTTATGAAACCAATTCCTTAATATTATTATCAAATCAGCTCCTGAATTGTAATCAACAAACAAACATATTACTTGTAATATACTAAATAATTTTAAGTCGTAAGTGTTCACAAACTACTAGATTCTAATATGTCTTTTATGTTGATGTTAAAAATAGGTTAAGTTTGATCAATTTCGTGTTAGAACAAGATTGGCATCAATTGGATTTTTTTTTTAACTTCTGCAATAAAGGCCGGCATCTCTAATGAAGAACGCTGCCGGCCTATGTCTTAAGTTTACCAGTGTACTCTGTAACAGATTGTACGCTGTCTCCTAGAGAATCTACGCCACCGATGTACAGACGGCATAGGATGGGAACAGTAGCGTTTTTCTTAATGCTGGGAGGAAAGCTGCTGGCGTTCATAAGGTTTCTTTTCTACACCAGCATAAAAGCCGTCGGCGTAGGTCCAAGATTTGCCGGCGTATGAAAGGATGATTTGAATTCTGGGAATCAAAGCCTCGACGAACGCTGCCGACGTTCATGTAGATATGGCCAGCGTATGGTGTAAGCCGGCAAAATCTGCAGGTACGCCGCCGGCGTATGACCAAATTTCCATAAATACGAGACACGAAAATCATTTTCAACAGACATTTCCTTATATCATTTCCCCTTCGTATAAGAGAGTTCTGAAGCGTTCTTGGTGATTTAGGCCTAGAGAATCATTCAGAGGGTGTTACTAATTAAAAGTAAGTGATCTTAACCTTCTCATTTGGATTATATACAAATTTATATAAGTATCTTAGGGTTTGGATGAATATTTCATGAAGGATTTTGAAGAATAAACCCTAGCTAGTGTTTTGATCAGAATAGGAAGAGAAGAAACAAGTATTATACGTTCCATTTCAGTAAGTATAAGTTTTGAATCCTCTTTATACGAAATTGGATAGCTTTAATATTTCGATATTGATCATATGAAATATTTTATAGGGTTTTGGTGGAAATTCTGATTTAAGGATTTGAAATATTCGTTCTTTGATATTATTGGAGGTGCTTGGGGTTATTGATCAGTATAATTCGAGTTTGGAAAGTTCTGTATTAGGTTAGTTTAGATAGGTTATTTTATGTTAAGATATTGTGATCATGTCTGTTGATATATATATATATATATTGTAATGGGACATTTGGAGTTGTGAAACTGTGGTTGATTTGGATATAAGAATTGCTGGAGTTTGGGTTGACTTTGTTGGTATCAAATTCTAAGGATTTGATTTAGATTCCTGAAATTTAGAAAGGTACGACCAATCCATTGTTTGATGTATGTGCTTATAGATTAGAATTTTTGTGAATGGATGTAGGAACAAAATTGCATAATAAACTTAATAAATATTCGGCTTAATAATTGTCTGCTTGGTTGTGTTTGGCTTTGACTAGTAAAGACTTGGCAGACAGTGATACTGGGGGCACCCTGATCTTATGTGAGGTTGTCCCGAGTGGACTCGTGCTAAGAAATGATTCTGGTAGAATTTAGGTGTTCAGGAATTGGGATGTTTGGGGAGTACCCACTCATCCATATATGTATATATGATTACCTATTTTCAATCAGTTGGATGTTTTTACAGCAGAGTCTGAGTTACTCTGAGTTCAGGATTTATGTATGCTAGATTTGAACTATGTTGTTTTGCTGGACTAAAATAGATAATAAACTGTTGTATGCATTTAGTTTAGTTGCATGTATTTATATATATGTTGTTTGTGCATAACCTTGCTTGAACTAGATTGGATATTATCGTACTGGGCTTCGCCGCTCATTCTATTATATTTAAGGTGCAGGTGATGATAATGTGATTTATGATCTTTCGGGTTTTGATATCATCTATGATGGATGGGATGGCGTTAGCGGTCCTCACTACCCTACTGATGACTAGTTATATAGTCATAGATGATATAAGATGGATCAGAGAAGACTTTAATGATTAATTTATATTTTGTTAATTGGAATTTTAAGTTGTATTTGGAGATTTCATGTGGTGATAGTTTTAGGGCATAGTTTGACTTGTTGACCTGCAGTTATGTCAACAATGTCTAGTTTGTTGATTATGGGATTAATTCTTATCATATGATTTATTTTATTGAGGACTACATTTTTATATACCTTGTGAGTTATACAGGTGATATTATGTTGTTTGTGGAAATTATAGCCTTAGCGTGTTCTATAAGAGAGAACACGTGGCGGGTTGTAATGCCAACAGGTTAGGGCGTTACAGCTTAATTGGTATCAGAGCAATAGGTTTTAAATCTGGTAGACCTAAGTTTTGACTCCTTAGGACGGTGAGATAAGATGAGAGGGGTAGATAAATAGGGTTGTTGTCTAGTTAAGCTATTGATGTTAGATTTAAGTTGTTAAATCAAGTTGGACACCCTTGTTCTAATCTATAAGGTTTTGTTTGTTTTAGAATGCCGCCCAGGAGAAGAAATACTGAGGAAAATGAAGAGGAACATCAGGCTCGCAATGAGAATTTACCACCTCCACCGGCAGGACAAGCGCCAGTGGATGTAGCACAGCTTATGCAGGCTGTGAATGCATTGATAGGAGTGGTAGGTCAGCAGCAACAGGATATGAGGAGAGACATGCAGATAGTTCAAGAAAATGCTGATGCTTGGAGGCAAGAGACTCAAAGGCTGCATGGACATGGGGGTAATGGAGCCCGACATCCAGATGTGCTGAGCCTTAACAAGTTTGTGGATTTAGTTCACAAGTTTGAGCCAGTGCCGGGAAAACCATTGGAAGCTCAGGTGTGGATAGAGGAAGTAGAGAAAACATTTGCAGCATTGGACATTCCTGAGAACAAGAAAGTGGAATATGCATCATATTTGCTGTCTGGTAGAGCAAATAACTGGTGGGCGAGTACTAAGAGACACATGCCAGGGATGATCACATGGCAGATGTTTCACCAGGCTTTCTTCAGAGAATACTTCCCCGACAGCATTAAACAAAAGATGTTGCAAGATTATTATACGCTGCAGCAAGGAAAGCTTTCAGTTGAGGAATATGAGGCTGAGTTACACAGACTGATGAGGTTTCTACCCGATGCACTGAAAGAAAGTGAGGAAGCAAAAGTTAGTCGATTCATCACTGGATTGGAACCGGAGATACAGTACCAGGTGAACTTGATGGATCTGAGCAATTATGCAGCAGTGGTGAACAAGGCTAAGATGATTGAGCAGGGTTTGAGTAGAATCAAGAGCCGGGAACCACCAAGGAATCAAGTATATTTAGGGAAGAGACCAGCTGTCAGTGTTGTTACTCAAGATAAAGGAAAGAGACCATTTGTGCAGCAGTACAAATCTGTAGGGCAGAGTTCTGACAAGAGATGCCCTAGATGCCTTGGGCCACACGACTTGAGGGACTGCAAGTGGACAGAGAACGCATGTTTTTCATGTGGAAAGTTGGGACATAAAAGCAATGTTTGCACAGAGAAGACAGTTCCACAGGTTTTCTGTTTTAAATGTGGTCAGAGAGGACACAGAGCAGTGGACTGCAAAGAGGGACATATGGGCAGAGTTTCCCATGGACAGAGTCAGCGAGCACCAGCTAAGATTTATGCTCTCAGAGGAATGAGACAGCTTCTATAGACACTGTTGCGGGTATGTTACCTATACTACAGCATAGTGCCTATATTTTATTTGATACTGGTGCTAGCTTCTCATGCATATCTGAATCTTTTGTGAGTACATGTGGTTTATGTGTGGAGATCATGTCTGATGTGGTATCTGTTAGTACTCCTTTGGGTTCTGGATCTGTTTTGGATAAAGTTTGTAGATCTGTAGATATTGTGATAGAAAATAGATATCTACCTGCTGATTTGATTGTGATTGATATGGTGGATTTTGATATTATTCTAGTAGACTGGTTAGCAAAATATCATGCTGTGATAGATTGCCATCACCTAGTGATAGAGTTTGATTTACCTGAGGGAGATCGGTTTAAGTATAAGTTAGTGGTACAAAGACCCCAGTACTACCAACTTATGAGTTGTGGGGTAAACCAGTTTTGGCATCGATGATAAAGGAAGATAAACAGATGGTGAAAGTGACAGATATACCGGTTGTGAGTGAGTACCCAGAAGTTTTTCCAGATGATTTACCTGGATTACCACCTATGAGGGAAGTGGAGTTTGGAATAGATTTGGTGCCAGGAACTACACCGATATCAAAAACCCTATAGAATGGCTCCTACCGAATTGGCAGAGCTTAAGGTGCAATTGGATGATCTGCTAAAGAAAAAGTTTATACGACCGAGTGTATCGCCATGGGGAGCTCCAGTACTATTCGTTAAGAAGAAAGATGGAAGTATGCGGTTATGTATAGATTACAGGGAGTTAAATCAGGTAACAATAAAGAATAAGTACCCGTTACCAAGGATTGACGACCTGTTTGATCAGTTAGCAGGAGCTTCAGTTTTCTCTAAGATTGATCTGAGATCTGGATATCATCAGTTGAGAATAAAGGCAGAGGATATTCAGAAAACTGCTTTCAGGACGAGATATGGACACTACGAATTCGTGGTCATGCCTTTTGGGTTAACGAATGCTCCAGCAGTGTTCATGGATCTAATGAATCGAGTTTTTAGAGAATACCTTGATATGTTTGTGGTAGTATTCATAGATGATGTTTTGGTATACTCGAGAAATAAGGAAGAACATGAGGAACATTTAAGATTGGTTTTGAATAAGTTGAAAGAGGAGCGGTTATATGCTAAACTTTCAAAATGCGAGTTTTGGTTGGAGCAGGTATCATTCTTGGGGCATATAGTAAATGGAAGTGGAATATCGGTAGACCCCGAGAAAATCAAAGCAGTGGTTGAATGGCCAAGACCTAAAACTGTGTCAGAAATCAGAAGTTTTCTGGGAATGGCAGGTTATTATCGGCGATTTGTGGAAGATTTTTCCAAGATTGCCAGTCCTTTGACGAGTTGACACAGAAAGGAATTAAGTACGAATGGTGCAAGAAGTGTGAAGAGTTTCCAGTTGTTGAAAGACAGATTAGTAAAAGCACCAGTATTGGCATTGCCAGTGAGTGGTGAGGAATATGCAATCTATAGTGATGCCTCGCTTCAGGGTTTAGGATGTGTTTTGATGCAAGGGGGCAGGGTTATTGCATATGCCTCGAGACAGTTGAAACCGTACGAGAAGAATTATCCTACACATGACTTGGAACTAGCGGCAGTTGTACACGCTTTGAAACTTTGGAGACATTATCTGTATGGTGAGAGATGCAAAGTGTACACAGATCACAAGAGTCTCAAGTATATATTCACACAGAGAGAATTGAATATGAGACAGCGAAGGTGGCTTGAATTAATTAAGGACTACGACATCGACATGCAGTATCACCCAGGGAAAGCAAATGTCGTGGCAGATGCATTGAGCAGGAAGCGGGTAGAGAATTTGGCAGCTATAGTTACTACAGAACGCATCTGATTGATGAAATGAGGAAATTTGAATTAGAGATAATCACAAGACAAGTAGGTGAACGTTTGGCTAATATGAGAATACAACCTACTCTTGTGGACAGAATTAAAACGGGTCAGTCAGATGATCAGAGTATATTGGAGATCAAAAGAAGAATGGAAATGGGACGAGCACCAGAATTTTATATTGATGATGAAGGTATTTTACGGTACAAAGGAAGGTTATGTGTGCCAATCCAAGGAGATTTAAAGAAAGAACTGCTAAAGGAAGCACACTATTCTAGTTATTCCATACATCCGGGAGGGAACAAGATGTACCAGGACTTGAAAAAGTTGTATTGGTGGAATAACATGAAAAAGGAAATTGCAGAATACGTCTCTAAGTGTCACACGTGTCAAATGATAAATATCGAACACCGGAGACCGGCAGGAGAGTTGAAACCGTTGCCAATACCACAGTGGAAGTGGGAACACATCACGATGGATTTCGTTTCCGCTTTACCCAAGACGAAAGAGAAGTTTGATTCGATTTGGGTTATTGTGGATCGTCTCACGAAAGCGGCTCATTTCATACCTATCAAGACCGGGTATAAGTTGGAACGGTTAGCTCAGTTGTACATCAATGAAATTGTGAGATTGCATGGAGTGCCGGTATCCATTACATCAGATCGAGACACGAGGTTTGTTGGAAGATTTTGGAAGAGTCTACATCAGGCGTTGGGAACGAAAGTGGTATTTAGTACGGCTTATCACCCACAGACAGATGGTCAGTCGGAAAGGACTATTCAGACCTTAGAGGACATGTTGAGGGCGTGCGTATTGGACTTTAAAGGAGCTTGGAATGAGTATTTGCCTTTAATAGAGTTTTCATATAATAATAGCTATCAAGCTTCGATCGGTATGCCTCCATTTGAAGCGTTGTATGGGAGGAAGTGCAGATCACCTATTCATTGGGATGAAGTAGGTGAAAGACAATTATTGGGACCCGAGTTGGTTCAGGATGCAGTCGATAAAATTAGTATGATCAGACAAAGGTTACAAGCTGCTCAGAGTCGACAAAAGAGCTATGCGGACAAAAGAAGAAGACCCTTGGAATTTGAAGTGGGTGAGCATGTGTTGCTCAAGATATCACCAACAAAAGGGTTGTTAGATTTGGACTACGAGGAAAATTAAACCCTCGATACGTGGGACCGTACGAAATATTAGAAAGGATAGGCGACATGGCTTACAGATTGGCCTTACCGCCTGACCTAGAAGGAGTACACAATGTGTTCCATGTGTCAATGCTTAGAAAGTATGTCCGAGATCCGAATGAAGTCATTGCTCTTGAACCATTAGATGTTCAACCAAATCTTACTACAGTGGAAAAGCCAATAAAAGTTGTTGATTCTAAGGAGAAAATTTTGAGGAACAAGGTTATCAGATATGTTCGGGTACAGTGGACAAATCAAACAGAACGTGAAGCTACTTGGGAACTGGAGGAGGACATGAGATCCAGATATCCCGAGATATTTCAATAATTCAGGTAAATTTTCGAGGAAAAATTCTTTTAGGGGGAGATAAATGTAATATACTAAATAATTTTAAGTCGTAAGTGTTCACAAGCTACTAGATTCTAATATGCCTTTTATGTTGATGTTAAAAATAGGTTAAGTTTGATCAATTTCGTGTTAGAACAAGATTGGCATCAATTGGATTATTTTCTTAACTTCTGCAATAAAGGCCGGCATCTCTGATGAAGAACGCCGCCGCCTATGTCTTAAGTTTGCCAGCGTACTCTGTACAGATTGTACCATCTCCTGGAGAATCTACGCCGGCGTACAGAAGGCGTAGGATGGGAACAGTAGCGTTTTTCTTAACGTTGGGAGGAAAGCTGTCGGCGTTCATAGGGTTTCTTTTCTACACCAGCATGAAAGCCACCGGCGTAGGTCCAAGATTTGCCAGCGTATGAAGGGACGATTTGAATTCTGGGAATCAAAGCCTCGACGAACGCTACCAGTGTTCATGTAAATCTAGCCAACATATGGTGTAGGCCAGCAAAATCTGCAGGTATACCGCCGGCGTATGACCAAATTTCTATAAATACGAGACGCAAAAATCATTTTCGACAAATATTTTCTTATATCATTTCCCCTTCGTATAAGAGAGTTCTGAAGCGTTCTTGGTGATTTAGCCCTGGAGAATCATTCGAAGGGTGTTACTAATTAAAAGTAAGTGATCTTAACCTTCTCATTTGGATTATATACAAATTTGTATAAGTATCTTAGGGTTTGGATGAATATTTCATGAAAGATTTTGAAGAATAAACCCTAGCTCGTGTTTTGATCAGAATAGGAAGAGAAGAAACAAGTATTATACGTTCCATATCAGTAAGTATAAGTTTTGAATCCTCTTTATACGAAATTGGACAGCTTTGATATTTTCGATTGTCACGCCCCATAGGGTATCCTAAACGTAATAGTCCGCCACATACTAGATAAGACTCTCGAATTCCCTATCTGAGCCCTTCGGGAGTCTTATAAAGATGTAAAGCGTTCCTTTACGACAATAGAATACTTCAACAAATGGAGTTAAACAATTTAACGTGGCATTCATTAGCCATAGATAATAAACCAAAACACATAATTAAACTTTACAAAATCTAAGGGGCATTCCCCCGCAAAATAATATCAAGTCCATTACAGTCATCCAGAGTCCTTTAGTTTCCAATGGAAGTCTATACAAAAAGAGTGAATTAAACTTCTATGGGAAACTCTTATCTCCGGTACCTGTGCTGTGGCTTGCCTCGGTCTAAGCCAGATAAACTCATGCTACAATAAGTAGAAACTATGGGGGCGTAAGCTAACTAGCTTAGTGAGTAATAACTTCCATAACACAATTAAGTACAATTCATTCAAAACAAGTGATTATTCAAGCAAGTGTATGCATCAAACAAATGTGATCAACAAACATATACCAACCGGAAATCATATGTGGATGGACTTGCGCCCTCCATCCCGGGTTAGCAGATTAACGAATCCTACGGTACGACGCCGTTTAAGCTCATGGTCAACTAAAATATTTCGTTTTATGGATCACGATTACTAACAAATTTGTTTTATGGATCACGATTAACCAACATATTCGTTTTATGGATCACGATTAACCAACATATTCGTTTTATGGATCACGAAAAACAACCAATGCGAATGCTCCAACCCTATCGTGATATGAATGAATCAATTACAATGAAGTCGAATATACATTAGTTCAATTCTTTTAGGTGACCAACAAGTATTCGCAGACATTCAATAAGATACTAGCTAATAAGTCAATAGTTTACACCCGGTTCGATATTCCTTAAGTTCCATTCCACACATCAACAGTAGACAGAATATATAATTCCCATATACCCATCATGCATATCCAATTTCTTTTATCTTTGCCTACACCACTAGTGCCATACATTACAATCACAATCATTAATTGAGAGTGGAAGTAAAACACTCACTCAGCCATTGGACGCCGGTCTTTCTAGTAGTAGTAATCGGGCGGTAAGGTGTCGTCTGCTCAGGATCACCTACCAAGTAAGAATAATTCTAATGAGATTCTCATCATGTAGCTAATCCAAACTATGCATCTAGACTAGATGAATTCGGAATTCTCGCTATTTGCGGAAGTTCTGACTTAAAACGGCCATAACTTGGTCATTTTAACTCGAAATTTCGCAAATTTTTATCGATCTCTATCTACTTCGAAAGATTACCTATTTCTAATATTAAATTTAAGTTTTGAAAATAGTAAGGTCACGGAACAGTGGGATCAGTTTGTTCGGTCACTTTCTCCATTCTGAAAATTGTTTCGCTTTTGATAAAATGTTCCTAGTTAATGATTCATAGATGATTGGTATGGAAATGAATTTCCTAGATGAATGTCATGTAATGAACTGAATATATGCATGGTCATGATGATTTTGTGATAATAAACTTTTATGAACTCCTAAGTGTTAGAAAATTCCATAAAGGTTATTTCTAAGAAGCTATTCTTCCACTTTACACTCCTTAGGGTTTCTTTGAATTTTTTTTTTTTAATCTTGTAATTCACTTGTTATCTAAATAAAAATGAGTTCTCAAAGTCTATACTAACCATGGCCTTCATTCATGCATAAAAGTTTCCATTTTTCATTTGATAAACATGTTTTTAAACAAGCCTTTTGTGAAAATCCGAATTTTTAAAATTCCATTTTCTTGCATTTTTCTTATGGAAAAACTTGTCTAATGCATTAAAATTTGAAGCTCCAATATATATACTATCTAAGGACTTCATTTAGCTTTTAAAAAATCCAATTTAGACTTAGATACTAAGTTTTCTTGTAGGCATGAACCTAAATTACGAATTTGACTATTGATCCATACATCAATATTTTTCATTCTAACTCCACCACTTGTTTTACATTCCTATCTTGCCTAAACTCATCTAAGCTTATAAAAATCATTCCTTCAATATACCTATTACACATACCCTTCATTTTTCTTATGAAACATGAGTTTAAAAATGATTTTGAAGGTTTTTAAAGTAGGGTCTCAATTTCATCCGAATTTCCAACATTGCATATTTAACAAAACCTTTCCTTTTCCAATGTTCTTGCTTTCCATATATGAAGATCCACCATCTAACACACCCTTACATGAACAAGACTATATTTTTATGATCATCAATGCATGGAAAACAAAATAAACCTATCATGCATGTACAAGAAGATGTGGATCTCTAAACTTTAGATTACTATATATAATGCATGAATCATGGATCTCATGGCATGAACAACGATATATATGCAAGATCTCTACTTACATGCATGAACAAGGATATTTCAAACAAAACTCATTCAAAGACTAGATCCACTTCTTGTGATGGCTTGAGATTCTTGTAGTGGTGTTTTTCATGTCCCTTGCTCATGCTCATTGGGATAAATGGTGGAAAACACACAAGAATGATCTTGCCATTACAAGATTTGGGATGAACAAGCCTTAAAATCAACCTACCAATGGAGTCTTGGAAGGAGAAAAGAGAAGGAAATGAGTTGAAAATGTGTGAGGAAGGGGGAGAGGGGCTCACGGCACACTAGAGGAGAGAGGAGGGTTTTTCCTTCTTTTACAAATTTGAAACAAGTGAAATGAAGAGAGAGAGAGAAAAATATGCTTATATATGTGTAATTTAGGGTTTGTTAATGAATAAAAGTTGTAAATATAAATCAAATGAGGGAAAAAATCAAGGGGGGGCGCCGGCCACTTCAAGTGTGTGTGTGTGTGTGTTTTGAAAAATTGATATTTTGTAATTTAGTAAATTAAAATGTAATAAATGTGATAATTATTTAAACGACAAAATTTCTTGGAAAGAAAATTAAAATAAGTAGTTGTAAGGATGTAAGAATAGGATATGGGTAGTGTGTAGTGTAGGTTGTACTTGTGAATAGTAGACAAGACATCTACTTTACCGGTTGTAACGAAAACACGGGAAAAGCTATAACTGTAATTTTATAGCTCGGAAAATTATAAAATTGATATTTTTGGAATCCTTATAAAATTACGGTTCTAATGAATATTCCGGAACATTTTTCTGAATCCATGGTCTGGGGCATGCTTTTCAGTAATTGAGCTCGGGAAGGCCCGGAATTGAAAAATTCCCGAATTTAAAACTCTCAAAGGTTTAAAATGTACTTTAAAGCAATAATTCAACTTCATTTACTTTATAAAATTTTTTTATTATGAAACCGAAGAGAAAGCCAGATTTAGGTTCCTAGGCTTCTCTCACTAGACTCAAACTGGACCGGATTAGGGCTTTGCTTCCAATTCCCGGGGCTTCTTAACTACTAAAGATACCGGGTTTACATCGATATTGATCATATGAAATGTTTTATAGGGTTTTGGTGGAAATTCTGATTTAAGGATTTGAAATATCCGTTCTTTGATACTATTGGAGGTGCTTGGGGTTATTGATCAGTATAATTCGAGTTTGGGAAGTTCTGTATCATGTTAGTTTAGATAGGTGTTTTATGTGAAGATATTGCGATCATGTCTGTTGATATATATATATATATATATTGTAACAGGACATTTGGAGTTGTGAAACTGTGGTTGATTTGGATATAAGAACTGCTGGGTTTGGGTTGACTTTGTTGGTATCAAATTCTAAGGATTTGATTTGGATTCCTGAAATTTAGAAAGGTACGACCAATCCATTGTTTGATGTATGTGCTTATAGATTAGAATTTTTGTGAATGGATGTAGGAACAGAATTGCATAATGAACTTAATAAATATTCGGCTTAATAATTGTCTGCTTGGTTGTGTTTGGCTTTGATTAGTAAAGACCTAGCAGATAGTGATACTGGTGAGGCACCCTGATAATCTTAGTGTGAGGTTGTCCCGAGTGGACTCGTGCTAGAAATGATTCCGGTAGAATTTAGGTGTTCAGGAATTGGGATGTTTGGGGAGTACCCACTCATCCATATATGTATATATGATTACCTATTTTCAAATCAGTTGGATGTTTTTATAGCAAAGTCTGAGTTACTCTGAGTTCAGGATTTATGTATACTAGATTCTGAACTGTGTTGTTTTGCTGGACTAAAATAGATAATAAACGGTTGTATGCATTTAGTTTAGTTGCGTGTATTTATATATATGTTGTTTGTGCATAACCTTGCTTGAACTGGATTAGATATTATCGTACTGGGCTTCGCCGCTCATTCTATTATATTTTAGGTGCAGGTGATGATGATGTGATTTATGATCTTTCGGGTTTTGATATCATCTATGAGGATGGGATGGCGTTAGCAGTCCTGACTACCCTGCTGATGACTAGTTGTATAGTCATAGATGATATAGGATGGATCAGAGAAGACTTTAATGATTAATTTATATTTTGTTAATTGGAATTTTAAGTTGTATTTGGAGTTTTCATGTGGTGACAGTTTTAAGGCATGGTTTGACTTGTTGACCTGCAGTTATGTCAACAATGTCTAGTTTGTTGATATTGGGGATTAGATTCTTATCATATGATTTATTTTATTGAGGACTACATTTTTATATATACCTTGTGAGTCATAGAGGTGATATTCATATTATTTGTGGAAATTATAGCCTTAGCGTGTTCTATTAAGAGAGAACACGTGGTGGGTTGTAATGCCAACAAGTTAGAGCGTTACATTACCTACAACACATATTTGACAAATGGAAATTTATGGTTTGTAAACATGACAAATGGAAACACAAGCAAAAGATAAAAGTAATAGCAACCATTAACATATACTATATTTAAGAATATATTGTTATTCACATATATATACATATGAATGTATAAAGTAGGCTTTTATTCTACACGTGAATAGCTTGTTACAAGATTACCTTAAGATTGATTTTGAGTAGATGCATTACTGCCCACTAAGAACGCATGAACTTGACTATTGACGGTGTCTTGATTTCATCCACGTTCATTGACTACAGTAAAAGAAACATTAGCAAAAGAAAAAAACAACAGCAATGATAGACATATATTAATTAAGAAATATATAGTTATTCATATATTTTTGTGTGTGTGTGTGTATGTAAGCAAGCTTTATTGTTTCTACACAGGACTAGCTTGTTACAGAATTTAGAAAATTTTTTCATGCAAACCGTGGTTGGTGTGTGTACGTGCATCATTGGTTAGATTCCGCTATGCAATGTCCACCAACACTATGTAGTGTTATTCTCTCGATGCTTAGCATGGAGATGATGTTGCTAGGAGTGCAGGACAAGCATGGGCGCTCCATGTGTTCGGCTGCTGTCGTGTTGGAGCTAGTTTCTATCAGTGAGGATACTGTGGGTTAGTATGAATTGATACAGTGTGGATATGCTGCTGCAGTGTTGTGTGGATCGATATGACATATTAGCTACCGTTGCTGCTTGTTGTGTGTTTTTGAGTGCTCCATGTTCTGCTGTTGGGTGCTCTAATTGGTGAAGTCTGGACTGTGATGGGGGCATTCTGGTCTGTGTTGGAGCTGCTCGTACATGGCCCAGTGATGGGCATTGTAGGCACTTGAAGTTGGCACTTGCTTGACCAAACTAGAACAAGTTGCTGCTAGAATCTGTTGCTTAAGAGGTGATGCTGTTGGCATGATGAGCTCAATGCTGGCTGCTACTGCTTAAGCTAATGATTGGAGCATGGTGCTGCTGGTTCTATCATTTTAAGCTTACTTCTTCTTTTGGTCTTTGGATGGTTTGATTTCCTTGGATAGCATTCTTGGCACGATAGCCATAGCCATAAGCTTTTCAAATAACAACTTACAAGCATAAGGTATGTGAACCTGGAAACAAATGGAAGCACACATCAATACAATCAAGACAATGTGACAACAAGGCAATTTGGAAAAAATAAAATAAAATAAAACCGACGGTGAAGAAGAATGACAAGTAGCATCAACCTGAACAATATCAGTCTTGTTTTTGCATCCCCTGCACTCAAACAAGTTCTTCTTGAGGTTTGCTATGGCTATCAACCCATAGTGCTCACATACATGGAAGCTGTATGCATCATTTCAGTCAAATAGTCTCCCCTTGAGAAACTGTGCTGCACCATGTGCAATCCTACAATCTCTTTCCATTTCTCCAAATCAAAGATCACCATCATGAGAACGCCCTTCAGCAGGCTGCTAGGTCAAGATTTGCACAGGACCCCTACCCCATGAATGGAACTTCTCATCAACCATATGCTTAAGTCTTTGGTAATACATGGGTTGAAGGAATATCATCGTTGTGAGCTGCCACCCAGTATGGCTATTGTAATGGTCTCAAATCCAAGCATCAGATAACCACACTTGTGAAGAGCTTTGCTAATGTTGTCCACTGGATCACAATTGAGAACATTATCAGTTAATTTTGGAAACAGAACCCCACAGCAACTTGTCATGCATATGAGTTAATAGCCGATGCCAAGTATCAGGGAACTATTTATTCACATTCTACTTAGCTGATCAATAACAAATTGCGCCTAACAAATTTTAGAAGAGTAGTTCTCGACTCAAGTAATATAAAACAAACTAGCAGCTCAAATTTAAAGAGAAAGGACCACAAATATCCAAGATAGAGCAGCAAAAAGCCCAAAGACAACTTACAATAATAGCAGTAACTGGAGTAGGATCTCCCCTTTTTCCCATATGAGCAGCAACTTTCCCATAATACATTCAATAAGTTGCCCAATTGTCTTGTGGGAGGAATAGCATGAGGATTAACAATGATATCTACAGTGATTCCATCAACAGTCCATGCAATGTCTTATTGTATGTATTTCAAGCCTACTTTCCTTTCTGTCCATGTCTACTAAAGAATTTAGGAGTAGAGAATAATTCTTATTATTATGCTCTAATGATTTTTACATAATAGCATTTATATATAATTATAAGAATGCTATATTAGGAAAGACAATAAATCATAATAAAACTTCCTAATCTAATATTTAATTCCTACAGCTATAATAATATTACACATATGTCAGTCAATATAATATTTAATTTCTAGAGCTAGCATAATAATAATTACACCTATGTCAGTCAACACTCCCCCTCAAGTTGGAGCATAGATATCACGCATGCCCAACTTGTAAATTAAAGCATGATAGGTCTTGTGACACAACCCTTTAGTGAACATATCGGCTAGTTGCTTATCAGATGTCACATGATGTAAGCTCAAGATACCATCAGTTAATTTCTCTTTGATGAAGTGTCGATCAATCTCTATATGCTTGGTTTGATCATGTTGAACTAGATTTTGTGCTATACTAATAGCAACTTTGTTGTCACAATACAAGGATAGTGTTTCTTTACCTGACAGACTTAATTCTTCTAATATCTTCTACAACCATAGAAACTCACAAACCCCTTGAGCCATAGCTCTGTATTTTGCTTCAGCACTTGATCGAGCAAATACACTTTGTTTCTTACTCCTCCACATTACTAGGTTTCCTCCTACAAGTGTGCAATAACTAGTGGTAGACCTTCTATCACTTGAAGATCCAGGCTAATCTGCATCTATAAAGCCTTCTATCTGAAGGTGACCATGCTTGGAGAACAACAGTCCTTTTCCTAGAGTAGACTTCAGGTATCTCAAGATGCAAAATTCTGCTTGCATGTGTGATTCTCATGGATCATGCATAAACTGACTCATTAGACTAACTGCATATGTAAGGTCTGGCCAAGTGTGTGAGAGATATATCAGTCTTCCCACCATTCTCTAGTATCTCCCTAAATCAATTGAATCACCAACTCCAGCTTGCAACTGGTGGTTGTTTTTAACAGGAGATTCAGCTGGCTTACAACCTAACATGCCAGTTTCTTCTAAGAGATGCAGAATATATTTTCTCTGAGAAATGAAGATACCTTTCTTTGATCTAGCAACTTCGATTCCTACCAAAAAATTGCAGTTTTCCTAGATCCTTTATTTCAAATTCCTGGGACAAAAGTTTCTTTAATCGAGCCATCTCCTCTTTACTATCTCCTGTCATCACTATATCATTAACATAAACTATGAGAATAGTAACTTTACCCTCATTATGTTTAATAAATAGAGTATGATCTGCATTGCTCTGTTGATAGCCGAAAGAGATCATAGCTTTACTGAACCTATCGAACCATGCTTTGGGAGATTGCTTTAATCCATACAAGGCCTTTTTTAGTCTGTATATTTTCCCATGTGTTGTTTCATTATAAAATCTAGGAGGGATCTTGTCACGCCCCGAAGGGTACCTTAAATGTGGCAGTCCGCCACATACGGTATTAAAACTTAAGAATGATTTCCCAAAGTCACGCGAATGTTTTCAACACCATATGTAAGGCGACTATCACAACAATAGGAGACACTGGTGGGATGTATAGTTTGAGATAGTAAATACGGCATACCAGAATCTAAATAATCATCAAATTTATCATTAATAGAATATAATCTTTACATCATCTTAGGGGTTTTTCCCTTATAATTCTCCAAACAATCATAATAACAACTTAATCTTTCCCACAACCAAATAATACTAACACCTAAAGATATTAAAGGATAATTAACCTATGATCTTCAAAAGATTTCCATAAGCTTTACTAGGACATCATCCCACTTGAGTATGTGAAGTCATCGGGCATAAAAGATATTGTCCTGTTACAACAAAGGTCTATCGGAGTATAAGCATAACTAGCTTAGTGAGGATATTCCTAAATCAACGTACTTGTATAAATAATTTCAAACAAGTTATTAAACAAGCATATGAATGCATCAGGCAAATGATCAAACAATACATATGATCTACCGGAAATCATATGTTTTAAATGGATTGACCCCTCCATTCAGGGTTAGGTGTTCCAGGCTCTTTAAAACCCAACTCAAAATCCAACTCATGTAGTTTATTTCAAGCTCCTACTAGCAATCACAAAATAGTTCTTTCAGGCACCTATCACCCATCTTATAATAGTTCTTTCAGGCACCTATCGCCCATCTTGCAGATTTCTGGCTACTGCACACCCGGCTACTAAGCTCTTATCCCATCGAGATTAGTAGCTCATGCAATGAAATTAACTACGTGATATGCATGATTCAATTAATATAATTCATAGTATATGTTTAAAGTAATTTAAAGGTGATTACAGAATTTTGCACACATTCCAGCAGAATAATAGCAAAACATAAGTTAATCAACAACGATTCATGCCTCGGTATGATTAACATTCTTTCAACCAATATTATCATACATACATTCATTTCATCTTTTTCCTACTTCTAGTGCTTCTAGCTACAAGCACAACCAAGTATGAAAAAGGTAGGAAATAAACTCACTTGGCCATGAGGATCTATCTTTCTTACGGATGAGTCGATCGGTAAATCCACTAATCAAAATAATCCTCCGGGTATGAATACTTCTCCTCGGGTTCACCTATTCAAGAAGAATACCCAATGAGCATTTCTTGTTGATTCTATGGTATTTATCAAAAACTATGTCATAAAATCGTTAAAATTCGCGTACAAGGTAATTCCAACTTAAAATGGCCATAACTTAGTCATTTTAACTTGGAATTGCACTTATAATATATCGTTTTCTACTTACTCGAAAAGATCTATCCATTTCTAAGGTTTTTTTTTGTCATAAAAAGCCATTTGGGTTGCAAACTAACACGGTACAGAATAGTTACGAATTTATAGTTCTCAAAATATGGTTTTTCCAAATTTTACTTTACTCAAAATTCCTTAAGAAAAATATATGGATATATATATAGTTGAAAAATCCTTTGGACATATATTTATACTCATATGTATGCATAAACTTTGTAGTGTTGTCTCAAGATTGATATTTCATAAACAATTTGTCTTTAGGGATTTAAAAGACAAGACTTTTGAAAATTTCTCCTTTTTGAATTGTGAAAACAAAAATATATTTGAGTTGTTATGAGTAAGTATTTTATTATTATTTCTTTTTCTTACTTTTCAAAAGTAAATTCATTTTCAAAAATTTTGATTCTTTAAGTTATTTACCAACTCTATTTCTAGTGATTGAAAATAAGCTTTTCAAAAAATTCCTTAAGCTTCAAATATTTGGAGTTGTATTAAATATATGTTTTCCTTATATTTTTATAGATATACCTTTAAAACTTTATTTTCTTGACAAATTTTATTTTTCTAAGTTGGTCTTTAAAATAGGGAGTTAATTTTATCTTGGTTTGAAAAACTTGTTTTATTCTTAGTGTTAGTTAAATAGTAAAATAATTTTCTTAGACAAGTTTATAAGAAAAGCTTTCTTAACAAAGATTTGTTAACTTTAGAACTTAGTAAAACTTCCTTTTAATTTTGAAAGGATAATAACAACTATAAAATTCAAGTTTGAAGATGCTTTCATAGCATGTGATTTTCAAAGTCTAAAATGAACCTATTAAAAGATTTAGTTGAGTTCAAGTCTTTAGTTCAAGACTAAAAATTCTTATCTTGATGGAGTATTTAGCTTTTAAAAGAAATGAGTTCCTTTTATTATTTTGATGAGATCTTCATTACTAATTCTTCTACAATTTATGATTAGCTTATCCTTTGAAAAGAGTTCATTAAGAAGAAAACTTAAATCTTTTGTTGAAAATTCCTTTTGTTAAGAAATCTAGTTTACTTTTCTTTATTTAAAAAAGAACCAATTTTATTTTTATTTAAGACAACAAAATTCTTAATCATGCATGAATATGATGATGAGTAATGTAAAAGTAAAGATAAAACATAGTAAGATAGAAAGAAATACTTGTAAGTAAATAAACATAAATAAATAATCAAGCATTGGGAACCTTAGCTTCATCAAGGTATCCCGATCAGGTATTGGGAGCCTTAGCTTCATCAAGGCAACCCGGGACTAAGAATAGACTAGTCCCAAAAAAAAGAAAAGAAATTTGTTTTGACTTGATATGGACAAGTCTAAAACTAGAAAGACTAGTCTTAATAAATTGCATAAAACAAGTAAATAAATAAATTATAAGACTTGGAAATAAATAAATACTACATGAGCTTATACGCTCTAAATAAATATATATACATAGTATACATAATATTATATAAGTTAAATTAGAGCAAAAATAATAACAATGAAAACAACAACATAATAACATAATGTAAAATAGGAGTATGAACAAAAACAAAGCATGAACATGTTGTTGCTTCTTAACTCATATGAGCCTAAGAAACATACACTAAGCTCATGCTAAATTGTATGAACATGATGAAGAATATAGGTAGGATTTTTACCTAAGGTTTATGGAAGGTTTTGAAAGAGATGAATGGGTTTTGTGTTTGATACTTTCTTCTTGAAGAGTAGAAATGGGTAGAGAGTTATTTTGTGAGAGATTTGTTGGAAAGAGGTTTTGAGAGAGTATTTTTGTAAAGTTTTGTTATGTAAAATGAGTGTGTGAAAGAATAAAGGAGGAATAGGGTATTTATAGAATTTTTGGAGTGAATTTTGGATGTAATAAAATAAATTAAAAATAAAATTATATAGAGAAGAAAGGGGGAGGGCCGACGCCTATTGATAGAGAAAGAGAGGGTATTTTTATTTGTTTTGATTTTTGATAAATGAAAGATGTAATGTGTAAGGTAGATGTGAAATAAAGTTGTATTGGAAAAGTAAAAAGTAAGAAAATAAGTATGTTGTAGGTAGTAAGAAATAGGTGTAAGAAAAAGTAGAGATAGTGAAATAGTAATGAATAGTAGGAATAGTACTATGAATAGTAGACTAGACATATAAAATACCAGTAGTAATAAAAATACGCGTAAACAAGCTATATCTGTTATTTTTAGTTACCGAAAAATTCTAAAACTGATATTTTTGAAATCCTTGTTTAATTACGAGTCTTTTGGTGTTATCTGAATATTTTTAATATTCCGAGCTCCGGGACACGCTTTTCGAGAACTAATCTCGTTCGAGTTCGAAGGACACTAGAAATTCGCGAATATGATATTTTTATGTTACCTTATATTATTACGAACTATTTTAAGCCACTAACTTAATTTCATTTTCTAGGATTTGAGAACGCGGGATTGCCGGAGTTGAAATTGCTTGATTGTCTTGGTCTTTGTTGACTTTTGAACTCTGGTTTGACTAGGGTTAGGGTTTAATCCATCTTTGCCATTTTAACTCAAGGATCGGATAGGCGGATCTTTTCATGTTCGGATTTTCGAATCAATTGATTATTGAACTTTCTTTTTTTGGTTTTTGAAAATTCTCTTATGAAATTCCGTGATCGAAATTGTTTAAGGTTCGGTTTCCACTTGGGTTAGACTTTAGGGTTTCCGATTTGGTATTCTAAAACCATAATCGAAAAATTCGGAGGCTTATAGATCTCCATATACACTTCTTCTTCTAAATCTCCATATAGAAAGACATTTTTCACATCAAATTACTGTAAATGCCAATCAAGATTGGCTGCACATGATAACAAGATTCTTATGGTGTTCACTTTAGCTAATGGAGCAAAAGTTTCCTGGTAATCCACCCCATAGGTTTGAGTGAATCTTTTAGCCACCAATCTAGCTTTGAACATGTTAACAGGTCCATCAGCTTTGTGTTTCATAGTAAACATCCATTTGTAGCCTACTAGTTTCTTTCCAGGTGGAGAGGTGACAAGCTCCCAAGTCTCATTCTTAGTCAAGGCTTTCATTTCTTCAATCATTACTCCCTTCCATTTTGGATCATTGAGTGCTTCCTTCCAATCTTGTGGAATAGACATAGACGAAATGGATAAGGCAAAAGCTCTATAGGCAGGAGACAAAGAATCATAGGAAACGAAATTAGAAATGAGATGTTTAGTACAGGTCCTAACACCTTTCCTTTGACAAATAGGATTATCTAAATGATCAAAAGGTAACTCACAAGAAGAGGATGATTCTTGGCAGCACAGAGTAGGTTGCACAATGACTTCTTTTGTCATGTCTTTGTCTCTCCTTGAGTACCTCTTCAAATCAAGTTTGTCTAAACGCCCAATTTTCTCCTCCTAGATAATAGTCTTCTTTTAACCATCAATTTCTCTTAGGGTAAGATCAATAAGGGTTACAAAACTAGGTATCATCTCTTTCTTTGCATTATTCTCCTCCTGAAGTGATGATAGGGTTGGACTAAAGTAAGGTTTAGTTTCTCTGAAAGTAACATCCATACTCACAAAATACTGCTTCGATGGAGGGTGATTGTCACGCCCCATAAAGGTACCCTAAACGTAATAGTCCACCACATGTCATATAAGACCCACAGATTACTACCTTAGTCATTTGGGAGTGTTGTATAGATGTAAGGCGTCCCTTTATGACAGTAGAATACTTGAACTGATGGAGATAAATAGTTTAAATCAATATTCAATAGTATTATAATATAAATCAAAACACATATAAATAGTTACATATATTAAGGGGCATTCCCCTGCAAAAGAATATTGTTAAGAGGTCTATTACAATCATTCAGAGTCTTTTGGTTTCCTACGAAAGTTTAAACAGAAATGAATATAACTTCTAGAGGAAACACCTAGCTCCTATACCTGAGTCGTAGGGTACCTTTGTCTAAGCCAGACAAACGAATGCTGCAACAAATAAAAACTGTAGGGACGGAAGCTACACTAACTTAGTGAGTGAGAACTTCCAAAATTACATTCATAACACATCATGCAAGCAAGTGATCAATCAGATAAGTGATATGCATCAAACATATGGAAAGTAATAGAAATATGATTAGTCGGAAATCATATGTGAATGGAATTTCACCCTCCATTCCGGGCTAGCAAATTAACGAATACTGGGTACTACTAAAATATGTTGTTTTTTGGATCACGGTCAACCAAATTATAATTTTATTTGTGGATCACGATTAACCAACTCATTATTTCATTTACGGATCACGATTTACCAACTTTTACTCCGTTTTTGGATCATGGGCAACCAACAAATACTAATACTCCATCCCCATTTGTGATATGAATGAGTCCATATTACTTATTAATTCCGAATAGTTAATTATGCCAATTCCTTAGGTGATCAATCAACAATTGCAGACGATCAATCCTAATTTATCTATACAACTATTAGTTAATCACCCGGCCTCGATATTCTTATA
Source organism: Combretum micranthum (assembly GCA_024138025.1). NCBI lineage: Eukaryota > Viridiplantae > Streptophyta > Magnoliopsida > Myrtales > Combretaceae > Combretum > Combretum micranthum. Next base: position 275,559 of record JAMXBD010001350.1, read on the forward strand.
TCATTTTCTCATATCATCAGAAAACATACATAATTCCCATGTTTCCCCACCATACATATTCATTTATCTTTGTCTAAACTCTAATGCAACTATCATTACAATCACATACAATAAATGGAATCGGGAAGAAATACTCACTCAGCCATTGGAACACCGGTTCTCTAATAGTAATAGTCCGGTGGAAGGGAATCGTCAATCTCGAGATCACCTAAAAAAGAAGAAATACCCTAATGAGTATTTCATCACTTAACTAATCTAAACTATTAAACAAAACTATCATGTCTGTAATTCTCGTCATTTGCGAAAGTCCCGACTTAAAACGGTCGTAACTTGGTCATTTTAACTCGGAATTTCACACATTATATATCGATTTCTATCTACTTCAAAAGATCTATCTATTTCTAATATTATTTCCAAGTTTTGAAAACTTTTGGGTCTCGAAACATTTTGATCAGTAGCGAAATCCAATTATGAAAAATAATTTGTGAATGTTTGAAATGTTTCTATTTATAGATAAATTATATATGCAATATTGATGATTTCCTATCATGAATGTTATATTATGAGCTTGATGTATGCATGTTCTTGACAATATTTATTAAAAGAAAATTTTAGAAACTCTTTATTTTGTAAGACTCCATGAATACGTACTCTTAAGAAGACTAGTTTCACGACTTTGATCATTCTCTTTTGTTTTGGAATTATTTCTTAGGAAAATCTAGTTATCCTTGCTAAACTTGAGTCTTTATTATATCTATTCCTTAAGGCCTTCATTTCTTCATAAAATCGCCATTTTATACTTTGTAAACATGTTTTCAAATAGGGGCTATTCCTAAATCCGAATTTTGTACCAAGGTTTTAAAGTGATTTCTTGAAAAAAACTCATTTGACACTTTAAAATTTAAGGCCCTATTATACCTATCCCTTAAGGATTTCATTTCTTAAATAAAACTTTCATTTTAAATTTGAAAAATAGGTGTTTTCATGCTATTACTCCTAAATTACGAATTTCTTAAAATGACAAGCAACTAAAAAATTACCTACTTTATTTCTACTCCTTGTTTTACATATTTTTCTTAGCAAATCCCATCTCAACTTATAAAAATCATCACTTGATGATATTTATTACTTATACTCTTCATTTTTTATATAAAACACAAGTTTTGGAGTTGATAAAAGGGTTTTTAAGGCATGGTCTTGAAACCATCCAAATTTTCATTTGACCATTTCAAACAATTAATTTCCTTTTGAGTTTCTTGTCTCATTTACTTAAAGATCTACAAACAACAATATTTATATACACAAGACAAAGATCTTTATGATCATTAATGCACCAAAACACAAAATATCCATAAGATCATGAATGTCAAGTATAATATGAGCATTTAAATGCTAGATCTACTACTTAGGATGCATGAAATGGAGTTTGAAAACATGAACATAGATTTTTATGCAAGATCTTTACTTTACTCTAACATTATATGCATGAACATGAAGATCATTATATAAAAACACATTTAAATACAAGATCTACTCTTGTGATGGCTTGATATTCATTTATAGTATTTTCTTATCCCTAGTAAGAGTTCATGGGGACTTAAGACGAAAATACTCATGAACAATCTTGCAATTACAAGGTTTAATGGTAGAAATGTAAAGATTCATCACCTAGAGCTTGGAATAAGAAGAGAAATGAACAAAGAAAATAAAATTGTGTGAGTGTGTGTGTATGATAGGGGGTCACGACATCAAGGAGAAAAGAGAGAGAGTTTTTACTTGAGTGAAAAAAATGAAAGAGTAAAAATGAGGATAGAGAGTATAAAGGAGTATATATAGAAGAGTAAATTAAATGGTTTAATTAATTGAATAAAAAAAATAAGGATAAGGGAGCGGGGGGAAGGGGAGGGTTGAGGTGGGTTTGAATTTGTTTTGTTTTATTTGATTTGTGTAATAAAAAGTCTTAAAATGTAATAATTTCTTAAGAGACAAAAATTCTTGAAAAAGAAAATATAATTGAGTGTTTTGTAAGGATGTAAGAGTAGGGTATGGCTTGTGTGAGTAGTAGGTTATACTTGTAAATAGTAGTAAATAGTAATCAAGACAATTAATTTACCGGTAATAAAGAAAATATGAGAAAAATGGCTATATCTGTAATTTTTATAAACCGAAAAACTATAAAATTTATATTTTTTAAATCCTTATTAAATTTCGGCTCTAAAGAGTATTCTTGAATATTTTTTGAATTTCGAATCCCACAGCCCGCTTTTATGTAATGGATCTCGGAAAGGCCCGGAATAGAAAATTTTTTGAAATCAGATCTTTTTATGGTTTGAAATATACTTTAGAACAATATTCTAGATTAAATCATTTTACAAAAGTTTCTTAGTTCAAAATTGAGGGAAAGCAGGATCCAGGGTTCTTAGGTTTCTCTCCCAAGCTCAAGCTAATCCAGTTTAGGGTTTTGGTTTCCGGTTCCCAAAGTGTACTTGGTCACTAGGAAAACCAGGGTTTACAGTGATAGCATCTATAACCTTTTTGTGTCGGTGAGTATCCAATAAACACACACCTAAGGGCTCGTGGATCTAATTTCCCAGCACCTTTTTGTATGAATAAAATAAACTCATCCAAATACCTTTGGAGAAACAGTGTATGTCTTATGTCCTTTTGAGGTTTCTAAAGGACTCTTGTAGTTAAGAGCTCTAAGAGCATTCGGTTGATAAGATATGCAGCAACTAGAATTGCATCCCCCCAGTAAAGCTTAAGAAGATTCGTGGTAAACATAAGTAACCTAGCAACTTCCAAAAGATGCTTATTTTTCCTTTTGGCTACCCCATTTTGTGCACATAAGGACAACTGGTATGATGAATTATCCCATGTGACTCCAAATAAGAACCAAATCTTCCATTCATGTATTCAGTGCCATTATCAGTCCTAAGAATCTTTATTTTAGCATCAAATTGAGTGCAAACCATCTTATGAAAAGACTGAAAGTAGGATAATACATTACTCTTAGTCTTAAGTAGATATACCCAAGTCATCCTAGTGCAACAATCAATAAAGTAACAAACCATTTACTACCAAATAAGGAAGTAGTCTGAGTAGGGCCCCAAACATTAGAGTGAATAGTTATGAAAGGAAACTTGCTTTTATTATTACTCAAAGGATAAGAGTTTCGGGAATGTTTTGCATATTCGCAAGCATCACAAAATAATGAATCAAACTGAGTCTTTGAAAACAAACTAAGGAATAATTTGCTTAAAACCAAAAAAGAGAGATGTCCTAAGCACCTGTGCCACTATAATATTTCCTGATTAACATCCTTATTTCCCCCATAAGAAGCCTACTAAAGACTAGAACCTTGACTCCCATCCAACATATATAAGCCATCGTGCAATCTACCACTGCCAATACTCTTCCCTATTTGAAGATCCTGAAAGACACAATGATTGGGGAAAAACTCAATTTTATAGTTGAGATATTTTGTAAGTGTACTGATAGATAATAGATTAACAGGAAATTGAGGGACATGAAGCACAAAGGATACTTCGATATAGGGAGTATAGAAAATAGAACCTGTTCCAGATACTGGGGTAAAAGAACCATTGGCTATTCGGACATTGTCCTTTTCTAAACATGATGAGTATTCAAGAAGAGTTTTTGAGGAGACCGTCATGTGTCTATTCGCACCAGAATCAATAATCCAACAGTTAGTATCAAGGGTAGTAGAAAAAGCATTACCTGACTACACAAAGTTGGATTTGGCATCGGAGAAAGATTCTTTATGAGAATTCAGACGCTTGAGATGCTGAATCTCATCAGGAGAGAAGAAGTCAGAGAGAGTCATCTTAGGAGTTGACTCTATAGTTTCAAACAAATTTGCTTAAGTAAAGTTAACTCATCGTTTACCTCCATGACCTCTCGTTGGGAGTCCATGTAGCTTCCAGCAAGTCTCTTTAGTATGACGTGGTCTCCTACAATAATCACATCGTAAATTATCCTTATTAGAACTATGTGCCTTCAGCTGCTCAGGTAAATCACTAGCTACTACCAAACCAGAATTTTCAACTTGTGGGATATAGAGCATGGCACTGCGCCTGCTCTCTTCCTGCTGAACATAGGAATATGCCTCCTTAAGAGAAGGAAAAGTAGTCTTACCCAGAACATGAACTCTGATATGATCAAATTCATTGTTCAGCCTGGCCAAGAAATCATAGACCTTTTCTTTTGCAAGCAATTTCTGAAATTTGACTGCATCTCCAGTATAATCAACTTGAACGTCTTGATAATAGTCAAGTTCTTGCCACAAACCATTCAACTCGGAAAAATACTACGAGATTGTCATCTCTCCTTGCTTCAAACCATGAACCTTGTTTCGAATCTCATAAATCTGGGCATCATCTCCCACTCGTGAATATGTAAGAGTAACAACATTCCATATTTTTGCTACTGTGTTTATCAATAAGTATGTTCTTGAAATTTGGGGCTACATGGAATTGATAAGCCATACCATTACCAGTGAATTTTCAGAATCCCACTGATTGAATGATGGATCAATTATTACTGGTTTGACTTTAGCATTGTTAATATAACCCTGTATTCCCCTAGCTTTGATAAACAATAAGCAAGACCTTGACCAGACAAGGTAATTATTCCCATCAAGCTTTACAAGGCTAATTTACAATGAGAATTATCAGTACTAATGTTGCAAATTCTCTATATCACTTTCCATAATGCAAAAAAAAAAAAAAAAGAGTTACCCAAGCAATCAAGACAATAAAACAACCTAATAGCATCGAAGGAAGAACAATAGAGATCAATCACGATTTTAAATTGATCAAAATCTCTTGGAAAATAGCTAGATGGTGTTGGAAAAGGATGGCTAGCAAAACCGGTGGAAAGCCAACAAAAAAGGTGGCTATAATAGTGCTCACGCATTGACGCTAGCTGAAGCTTCAGGTGGCGCGTGTGGTCAGAGAAACGAAGGTCGGTCAGAAATTGGTGGCACACCTTTTGGGATAGGTGGTGTCGACTACCTTCAACCCTAACTTAAGGAAGCCCAATTTACGGCTTTCTAGGGTCTTAAAAAAAATTATGACCTAAAAAGTGGTTTTATGCTCTGGTACCATGAAGAATTTAGGAGTAGAAAATAATTCTTATTATTTTGCTTTAATGATTTTTACATAATAGCATAAGGTTTATATACAATTACAAGAATGCTATATTAGGAAAGACAATAAATCCTAATAAAACCTCCTAATCTAATATTTAATTCCTACAGCTATAATAATATTATACATATGTTAGTCAACATAATGTTTAATTCCTACAGCTAGCATAATAATAGTATACTTATGTCAGTCAACATCTACTACTAAATTTGTCACCAATTTGAGGTATTCGAACAAATCTCCTTCTCACTTTAACAAACCTCAAACCATCAGCAACATTTGTTGTCAGTAAAACCTATTCTAAGTTTAAGTTCCACAAGAGATTGTTCTAACTTTTCCAGTACCTTGACCTTCAAATTGTCCACCTTCTAAAAATTGCGTTATTGACCCATATGATGTTTTTTGTTAACAACATATATGGAAGAATAAAATTTCTGTTTTCAAACAATATAAGGAACCATAATCGCATTGATAAGAACATATTACATACAACTTTTTGATGTTCAAATAGCTAGAATGGGTACTTGTTTTGGTTAAAATTCAAGTTTCAGGTCTAATTTGGACAAAAGAAGCAAAATAAGAAACTTTGAAATGGAAATAGAAAAATTTCAGGGGGTACACCGGCTTGTCTTATGTCTAAGCCGCCGGCGCACGGCCAACCTTCATCATCAATAGAATGAAAATCCTTAAGGCTGCCTCTACGTCGCCGGCCTTGAGACGCTGTAGACTAAGAGAAGATATACAAACTGTCTCAACACCACCAGTGTAGAAGAAGAAGAAGCCAGCTTCTGTAGATTTCATTCAATGCCGGCTTTCTGAGAATCAAAGCTGCCGACGTTGAGACGACCTACAAGATCAACATGTTTGCTGTAAGCCCTTGGTTTTTAGAAGTAATCTTAAGCCTTAACCCTAAGCTGGGAAGTCAACCGGAAATCTTAAGTCAACGGATCTCAAGTTTAACCCTACAGTTTAGATCCGAAAATTCCATGTTCGTAAATCGAGAAATAAAAAAAATTTAGTAAAGTGTATAAAATAGTCCGTAATAATATTTGGTTTCTTAAAAATATCAGATTGGTTTATTTTCGGCTTATTTCAAACCCGATTGGATACTGTTATTGGAAAGCATGTCCCAGGGCTCAGAAAATTAAAAATATATCTTTAATATTTTTAGACTCGTATTTTCATAAGGATTTCAAAAATACCGAGTTCATAATTTTTTGGAATCTAAAAATATCAGTTATAGCTTATATAAGCATATTTTGGCCGTACTGGTAACATATTTATTGAAATACTAAAATAATGCAATTAATTATTTAATTTTAATTATAAAAATTCTGCCACTTATTTAAAATATTTTTCTTAAATTTATTTTATATATTTTCCTAATAAAAAGCACTTTTTCAACCCATACTTCAAGTACACTTCAATTGTCACTTCTACACATTATTCAAGCTTTCTTTCACTCATTCTACACTCAACTTTCAATGTATGGCAGCTGACCATACTCATTAAAACAGCCACTTTTCTTTATTTTTTTTATTTATTTAATGAATTAAAGCCTCATTTAGTTAGCACATTAAGTACAACAAGTTACACTTTCAAAAAAATCAAGTTACAATTTGTCTACACTCCCTCTTTCCTCTTGCTTTCCACGTGAACTTCCCCCAATTCTGCCCTTGTTTATTTTTTTTTCTCTTTTCTCATTTATTTCACACTCATTTAATACACCCTCTCTCTATTAAATGCATTTCATTTACACACTTTCCCTCTTTACAAACCCTACCTCATTTACTCTCCATTTTCTCTCTTTATTCCTCTCTTTCCCTTGTTCTTGCACAAGAATAGAAGCTGCCCCATTTTCATTTATTGCTTCCACACTCTATTCTTGAAGATCTTTGAGTAAATCTTTCTTCTTAAGCTTCCATAGACACTATAGGTTGATTATATGAAGGTTTCATGCATCAAAGGACTCTCCATAATGCCTAAAGGCTAGAGATGATGATGCCAAAACTTTGAACACTCCTTTGTTGATGATTTATAATGTTATTGCTATATTTGTTGTCTTTAAGACTTTATTATCTTCATATTTTTATTATACTTGTAGATCTAATTTTTATGAAGCTTTGGTTATGTTTATGTTTAGATCTATAGGTTTAGAGCTTACTACCATGTATTTCTTTTATATTCATGTTCATATTATGTATAGATCTTAGATTTGAACTTGAATAAAAATAGTGAAATTCGTATCTTGACAAAACCTATATTTAAAAACCCTCTTCCAAGTCTCAAAATGGGAGTTTTAGTTGAGAAAATGAAGGTTTAATGAATGTATATCATCAAGACTTCTCTTTACAAGGATCAAAGGTGATTTTCAAAAGTTATTTTCAAAATAAAAATATCATTTTCGGATTTTGGCCAAGACATGGTTTAAAAACATGTTTTACAACTCAAAAATGAAGATTTTATTTAAGAAATGGAAGGCTCTTAAGATAGGATATGTAAAGAATGATTTTTCATGAGTCTTGATGGATTTTATCAAGAGATATGTTCAAAAACAATTTTTGAAAATTCGGATCTAAGCCAAGACCCATTTTTAAAACCTATTATCTAACCCCAAAATGAAGATTTAGACAAAAATATAAAGGGCTCTTGGTATAGATATTCTAAGGATTGGAATTTCATAAGTTTAGATGAGTTTTCCTAAAAGATATTTCTAAAATAGAGAGTTTTGTGAAAGACAAGTCTAGGTCTTATTTTCATTCTAAGACTCAAGAAGGAAATTCGGATTTTGGAAGAGATGAATTTTGAAAACCTTATTTTAGACTTCAAAACAAGAGATTTATGTGGAAAATGGAATGCTTTGATAATAGGTGACATAAGAAAATTATTTTCATTGAGTCATGTTAGTTTTAGTAAAGGGTTTTTCTCAAAACAAGAAAATGAGTTTCAACTCAAAATTTCGGTTTTTACAAAAGTAGATTCTTAGAATTTTCATTTGGATGATATCTTGATGATCATATAAGTATTTAATTCTTTATCTTTGGCTAGAAGTTCTCTTTACAAGTGTAGAACCAATATAAGATGATCTAAAAAGATTAAATGGAACAAAAGTAGCAATTCTCAATAATAACTCAAAACTGGAATTTTCGCAACCCTGCTGTACAGTGGTTTTTCGACCCTCAAACGATTGTATGTTTGATTTAACTTAGGAAATGGATAGATCTTCGAAGTAGATAGAAATCGATATATAATATGCGCAATTCCGAGTTAAATTGAGTTAGATATGACCATTTTAAGTTAGGACTTCATCTTAGACGAAAATTGACGAACTTAGTAAATAGAATTGTTAAGTTATTAGAATTTTATGAGAAATACTCATTGAGGGTATTCCTTGTACTTAGGTGATTTGGAGGACGGATTTCCACTCCCGAGGACTACTACGACTAGTGGATTTCTCTCCATGGCCGAGTGAGTTCATTTCTTAAATAGTTGTGCTCATGTATGTGCTTGTAATCGTAGTGGCACTAGAATTAAGAAAAGATAAAACTATGATGAGTTGTGATTTAATCTTGGTTGAATGAATAATAAGTATATCGAGATGAGATATGTTGTAAATATCATTGTGTGAGCTAGTATAGACTTGGATTGTCTGAAATTCTCGATGATCACATTTAATCTACATAATTAACATGCCATGATTATATGAATAAATTATACATGCATATCACGTAGTGAGTCACATTGCATTAGCTAATATACTTTTGGTGGGACAAAAGTATATGAGTGGAAGGCAGGGGGCCTATGTTAACATTAAGGATGTGAGATCGCTTAAGTTAATGGATGTGGAGTAGGCACATAAAACTACAACAATAAAACAATAGAGGTTGTATAACTAAGAGAAAAAGATCGGGATGATGGTTGCATGACTTATGGACCACCCCACTCAAAATTGGAATTTATGGTTGCATGTCTTATGGACCATCCTAACCCCGAATGGAGGGCATAAATTCATTCACATATGGCTCCCGGAAAGTCATATGCTTGTATGATCATGTGCTTGTGCATTTCAAAAGCCTGCTAATAACTTGTCTGATATATACTGTTGTTGAGTATTAAATATTTGGGAATGAATCTCACTAAGCCTATTAGCTTACACCCCGATAGTTTTGTTGTGGTGTTCCTATTTTTAGTTATTCCGAGAGAATATTTTTCATAGGGTTATCTTTTGGATAAAGGAGCTTTTGAAGAAGTCGGGACCTAGCTAGAGGCGTGGACTTCTAGGAAAATCTCCTTGATATAAATCCTAGTATTTGTAAATGTGAATTTAGAATGGACGGACTTCCATTATTATTTTGGCGGGGGTATGCCCCCTTGACTTTTGTAAAGATTTAACTTATTTATCTCGTTGTGATTTCTATCCTTAATGCTAATGTATGCCTTCTTTAAACTATTCGATTCAAAGTGTGATCCTAAAAGTTGTGCAAGTACACCTTACACTCAACATATAAACTTATGGGATGACTAAGGTTGTCATACTTAAGTTTAAATATCGAGTGTGGTGGACTGTCGCGTTTTGGGTACTCTTTACGGCGTGACAGTTTAAGTTGGTATCAGAGCATGGTTAAGAGTTTACAATCATAACTACAACTGAATAGCCTTAAAGAAGGATAAAAAGAAAAGTTAGAATAGAATTGAAAAGGAAGACTTAGATAGAATGATGACCACGGTACGAGTCTTAGAATCCTATTTCTTAACTCTTGTGGATAGTAACCACTAAGAAGCAATAGGCTAAGCATCGCGAAACATTCATAGGCGACCCAATGAGACTCTCATAGAATATCACTTAGGTTGTCTTGATTGTTTTCGGAATTGCATTGTTATTATTATTAAATGTTGGTTATTTCGTTGTTACTTAAAACATAAAATTTTACTTAAATGTCGTTTATGAGGATTTTTGCACGTGCTGTTTAAATTTCTATAAAGTTATAATTATGCTTTATGATTTTAAGATTTTATTATTTAAATTCTTGATTTCCTTTTTATACTTTTATTTTCCTCTTTTACTACAATTTCCTTTATTTTCGCCTTCTCGTTTAAAAACATTAATAAAATATTGAGAAGAAGATTACTTAACTAGACAAAATAAAATTTGCAATAGCCAAGGTAGGAGAAGGAGACGTCAGGAGGAAAGCGCCTCCAACCAACCCAATATGGAAGAAGGGCAACAAGCTACCCCACCTCCAAACCCTCCTGCCGATGCTACTCAGGTAGCTTTGCAAGCTATGCTCGGACAAATGGCACAAATGACTCAAGTGCTTGAAGCACTTCGGCAGACTTTACCAGCTCAAGCACCAGCTCCAGCTCCAGCTCCACCAGCACCGCAAGCTTTTATGGGGATGCCTGCACAGGAAAGCGTGCATTCTCTTACCGTACCTTTGCCTCCTCCACCACCGATGAGGCCATACAAGAGCTCCCTACCTGATTTCATTAAGAGTAATAGATATTTTGAAAGGGCTTTTGGAAGACCGGATGAGGCTGAGGATTGGTTAGCTCAGATAGAGCGATCCTTCAATGCTTTTGAGGTGCCGCACTACCTGATAGTTTATTACGGCACTCATATGCTCAGGCTCAATGCGAGAGTTTGGTGGGACTCTAAGCAAAGAAAGCTCATGCCACCGATCACTTGGGAAAGGTTCCATCATGAGTTTTGGAAAACTACTTCCCCGGTAGTCTTCGGGTATAGTTTAGTGCAGATTTCTTGCACATTGCTCAGAGGGGCCGAACAGTGGAGCAATATGAAACTGAATTCAGGAGGTTGCTACAATATGCTCCGGATTCTTACAAGTATAGCGAAGAGCTAAAAAGACAAGTTTTCCTGAACGAATTGGATGAGAAATTGAGAATGAGACTAGAAGAATTTGATATTAGATCTTTCAGAGAGTTAGTGGAAAGAGCCCGGATAGTGGAAGGAGCTAAAAATAGAAAGGGCAAGACTGCAGAAAAGATGCCTTCGGTTTTTGGAAGGAAGTTTTATGAGTGATTAGGATCTGGATTCTCTCAAAAGAAGTTCAAGCCATCTTATGGCTTTAAGAGTAACACTAGTGGGGGACAGCTTACCCTTAAGGGCACTAGTTGTTGGAAATGTAAGGCAGATCACTACCCCAAGAACTACCCACAACTAAAAGATAAGTGTTATTTCTGTGGCGATTCATCTCACAAGATTGCTAACTGCCCAAAGAAGGTCACTACCACATGTTTTGTCTGCAAGCAAATGGGACACTTTGCCAATGAGTACCCACAAAGAAAGAATGCTCTAGCTAGATCTTTTGGAGGATCAGCAGCAACAAGACCTGGGAGTGGGATTGGTGGAAATAATGGTAGCCGCTCTGGGTCAGCCATGCACGGGATGAGGATCTATAACCTCGAAGGACAATGGGTATGCGAGGAGATGGGAGATAAAGATTGCAGATTGGCTGCTCTCGAGGAGGATAGTGGTCCGGACTTTGGCCTTGTTATAGGTACATCTCCTACTTTTTACTCTTGTTTATCTGGTGTTTTTAAGTTGTTAAGATTCAAGTTTAAGGAAAGAAAAACAAGCTCAGTTAAGTTAAAGAAGTTAGGAAAGTAAGTTAGGATGGTATGAAGTTAGTGATTAGTAAGTGTTAGACACATGACACATCTGGGTAGATAAAGCAACCGCTTATGCTTTGTTTGATACGGGAGCCACACACTCATTTATCACCACCAGATTGGCTAGACAAGTTGGTTTACCAATAGTCACTGTTGCCTCTAGCTTTCGTGTTAAAACCCCTATTGGAAGCATTGTGATAACAAATGAGATGTTAAAGGATTGTCCAATGGAGATTCACGAACATACTACGAGGTGTGATTTAATAGTGTTGGAGATGAGTAGATATGAAGTGATTTTGGGAATGAGTTGGTTAGCCATTGCTAAAGCCGTTGTGGACTGTCAAAAGAAGAAAGTGAATTTTAAGGATGTTAATGGATTGGATGTTGAGTTCACAGGTGAGACCGTATCTTCAAGAGGAACAGACCTAGGCTCATTTGAATTGATCATGGATGGAGAGGTTGAGATTGAAATTGAAAGTTTTCTTAATGCGACGGAAAAAGAGGAAGGATTATCTAAGATCGAGGATATAACAGTTGTCAAGGAATTTTCCGATGTCTTTCCGGATGAGCTACCAGGTTTGCCTCCTAAGAGAGAAATTGATTTTGAGATTGACTTGGTGCCAAACACCGAGCTGATATCCAAAGCGCCTTACCGTATGGCCCCTGTTGAGTTGAAGGAATTGCAAAGGCAATTACAAGAACTCTTGGACCAAGGATTTATAAGACCAAGTGTGTCACCATGGGGTGCACCTATGCTATTTGTTAAGAAAAAGGATAGGTCAATGAGGTTCATGTGTGACATGATTTGCTTTTACGAATTGTAGTAAAATCAGATATTCAAAATTTTAAAGAAAAAAATTTGAGCAGTTTTAAATTACGGATCTCGAACATTGTGTTTGTAAATTTCTAAAACATTGAATTCAAATGCCTTAGATGTCTGATTCGTTTTTACGTAGAGTCGAATGTTGATCTCCATATTTCGCTATTCTGTTCTATTTTATGCTTGAATCAAACATCTGTTATGAAATTTGTTCTGCAAACGTCTGATTTTTTTTAAATATGGTTTGTAGTTTTTGAAATGGACGTGATCTGCAATTTCTTGAAAAATTTGTCAATGAGAATAATATAGCAGGAACGGTTTTAAAATGAATTTCTCCTTCTGCTATGTTTGAACATATTGTTAAAGTTTTCTAAATAGTTTAGAACTTAAACTTTCAGATTCTAATTGATAGATCTCTTCATGAAAAATTTGATTTTTCAAAGTATTTTCTAAACATTGATCCTTACAAGGGGGCATTGCCCCCTAGACCCTCACAAGGGGACGCAATCCCCTTGACAACTGCAAAAGTGCGTCTTTTAAATTGATAAGCACTAATTAGTATTTCTTAACATAAAACACATGTTTGAAGTGTTGAGAGTTATGTGTATGACTTCTATATGTGCTTGTGTTTCATATATGGTGGATAGCATGGCCCTAAGACCTATGTGATTGGCAAGTTTTTATTTCTTTCTTTTAAATGGGTTGTAATTTTACAAATATGGCCTGCGTGTCATTTTTTATTTTATTGTAATTTATTTTCTACTAAATAGTAGTAGAATCTCTTTGTATCTTTTCATTATTGTAATGAAGACATGAAGATGTCATAAAGACTTTTCTTATTCCATGGAGATGGAAATGTGAGGACCATCATAAAGATACATTGAATTTTACAACCTTGATCCATGCTGATGGATCTTCACCATAAGTTTGGACCATTGATCTTCATATTGACTTATGAAGATCAATATAGATTAAGAGCTATGCTATGACACAATTTTATTTTCTATATAAGCATGTTATATCATATATGATGATATATGTAAATGTATGTGTAAAATACAGAAATAAAGATGGAAATATAATGAATTATGAATCATGAGATGATATAGGATGAGTTTAAGGTCAAAACAAGTAAATTGTAAAAGTTTAAGTTTGGTTGTAGGACAAATATTAAAGTTCGGATTTCTGCAATTTTTGACAGATTGTACGTCGCCTTCTGGAGAATCTATGCTGCCAGTATAGAGACGGCGTAGGATGGGAACTATAGTGTTTTTCTTAACGCTGGGAGGAACGCTGCCGGTGTTCACTAGGGTTTCTCTCAACACCGGCATGGAACACCACCGGCGTAGGTCATGGATTTATCGGCATATATAGTAGGATCGAAGTTCTAGGAAATCCAAGCCCCGATGAACGTTACCAGTGCTCGTGTAAATTTTGCCAACGTAGTGATAAGATCATATTTTATACGACTTGTTGATGTTCAAAAGAGATAGAATGGATATTTGTTTTGATTAAAATTCATGTAACAGGTCTAATTTAGACAAAGAAATCAAAACAAGAAACTTTGAAGTGGAAACTGGAAAAATTGGAGGATATGCCGACATTTCAACATTCAAAGCCGCCGGCATTTAGACGGCTTACTCTCAAGGCCGCTGCTTACAATACCAGCTTTGCCAGCCTTTAACTCAACCAACTTTACGTCGCCTCAAAGCCGCTAGCGTAGAAGTTGAAGAGGCCAGCGTACACGAAAGGCCAACAGCTCAGAATGGAAAAGTTACCAGCTTTGAAGGAGTTACAATCTAAGCCAGCTCCTAAGCCGCCGGCGTTGAGGCCGTGTAGGTCACAGATCTGAAGGGACATGAAGACAACACTTGCTGGGAGGAAATTGAAGAGACAAATCTGTTGGAGTGTTTAGGCCAGTGTCAAAGCCGCCGGCTTTGGGGCAGCTTTTGTTATAAATTGGCCCAACCTTTCATTTCTTATCACATACGTCGGCTAGATCTACATCTAAGCCGTCGGCATAGAAGCAGCCTACCTATGTAACTGAAGTTGAAAGCTGCCAGTGCACTGCTTGCGTAAAGGAGAAAATGATAATACGCCTTTTGTAAGCCGCCAGCGTAGGATCTATAACTGCCGGTGTACGAAGTGAAATAGCAATTTTCATTTATTGCTTTGCACGAAATGTTTCCTATAAATAGGGGTTCTACCCCCCTCCAACAAGAATCAACAAGCAGAAGCAAAATAGTACACTTCATATAGAATTAGTCTAGCATTTTCATAGAGATTTGTGAGAGAAATTTATGAGCTTTCAAGAATTGTAATTGAAGATTGTGATCTTGAATTGGCGATATCTATTCTCTTTCTTATGCAATTCATTATCTGAATTATTTGTTCATCATGTTATCAATTACATATTCTTATTTGATTTTTGAATCATCATCCATGAGTAGCTAAACGTTTCTTTGTGGGAAGTGATGAAGTCCTAATTTTGCTAAAATGATCATTGAATTTATATTATATGATTGTTAGAATTATGGAATATTTGTATTGAATCCTAATTATCTATTTTATTTCTGATTGAAATTGAATTGATAAGAATTTTGATGATTTGGAAAAAGAATTAAGATTCATAGGAATTCATGAATTGAAATTAAACAACAATTGTGGAAACAATCAAGTTTGATTTTAATTTAGTAATTGTTTCATGTACTTCATGCAATATTTTATTTTAATTTCTCACTAAGGAATTAGGAGAAGTTAATTTAGGATATTAGATAATCATAGAATTGGAAGATTTATGATTATAAATTAGATTCCATTGATAATTTGTCTAGCGGAAGCTAATAAATTATTTTATGGTTCACTAAAACTTTGTTTTGGTCTTTACAATTTCTTACAAATATCCACAATCCTAATTGTTCATATAATATAAATTCAGTATGATTAGTAAAGATTAGGATGGATTCTTTTCCTTCCCACATTCATCTTATATAAACTTCTCACATTCTCATTTGCATTCACAATAGATAAAATTAATTAGTTATAATTAACTGATACTTTTTTATTGCCTAAATATTAGTATAAACTAATACTAATCTAGTAGTTAATTTAGTCTCTGTGGGAACGATACTCTACTCTTTCTATATTACTTGATCAAGACCCAGTATACTTGCTGGTAGCATCTAAAATTTTATATACATATCCCGTTCAAATCAAGTTTTTGGCGCTGTTGCCGGGGACCAAAATTAATATTAGATTACTTTTAGTTTTGCTAGTAGTTTAGGGGTTGTTCCAAAGAATTGATTCTTTTCTTTCCTCTTTTCAGGTTATATGCAAAGAAGTAGAAGTGCTGATCTTCTACCTATAGACCTAGAAATTGAAAGGACTTTACGTCAACAGAGGAGAGAAAACCGTAGAAGACAAGAAGAAATGGCAGAAAACGATCAAAGAAACAATGAGGGAAACAATGATCACAACAACAATCAAATTCAAGCTGTACCTGTTAGAGCACTTCGGGATTACACTGTACCAACTATTCAAGGTCCTGCTGTGAGAAGACCTGCAGTTCTAGCTAACAATTTCGAGCTAAAACCGGCATTGATTCAAATGGTTGAATCACATCAATTTGGAGGGTATCCAAATGAAACACCGGATGAGCACATTGCCAAATTTCTCCAATATTGCAACACCGTCAAACTCAATGGTGTTACTGATGAGGCCATTAGAATGTAGCTTTTTCCTTTCTTTCTGAGGGATAAAGCATTGGCATGGTTCAACTCTCAACCAGCTGAATCAATTACTTCATGGGCAGACTTGACAACAAAATTTTTGAAGAGATTTTTCCCTCCTGCCAAAACTGCCAGACTGAGGAATGAAATCACCAACTTCACAAAGTTTCATAGAGAATCATTATATGAAGCTTGGGAAAGATTCAAAGAAGCAGTAAGGAAATGCCCACATCACGGACTTCTGGATAATCTTTTGATTGAAAATTTTTATCTCAGTCTAGATAAGACTTTGAGATCATTAGTAGATGCTACATCCGGAGGATCACTCATGGGAAAGACATATATGAAGCTAGTACCTTGATTGAAGAATTAGCTTCTAGTGCTCACAATTGGAGTTGTGAAAGGACAAGATCAAAGGTGAAATCTGTTCAAGATAGTGAATCCATGCAACAACTCACTGCTCAAGTTTCAGCTTTAACTACACAAGTGAGTAAACTTGTAGCATCTAGTTCTTTAAATTCTAATCAAGTTACTACTCGTGAGTTGTGCTCAGGACCACATCCAGTTTATAATTGTCCTCATGGCAATACACCATCATCAAGTGGAGATCAACTCAACTGTAAGCCCTGGAAAATTTCAACAAATAATTCTAAAGATGAACTTTGGAAATAAAACCCTGAAAGTCACTCCGAGTTAAAACCGAACTTCGACGAGTTCCAAATTCTGAACGAATCCAGAAATCCCGAGTTGTAAGAAAAATAAGAAACCTCAGAAACAAAATAGCAACCCAATATACTTCCATTCTAGAACCCCTAGGCACGACAGATTTCATAATTAACTCCGACTTATAAATTCGGATAAAATATAACCCTAAAACAAATTGTCAAGGAGTGAATAGTGATTGGCTTCGAGAATAAAACTCAATCCAAAAGAATCTCGAGAATGGGGAGATATTCGATACTTATGAGAGTCGACCTTAAAATAAAACTCACCAATCAGATAAGTCATATAAGTATAAAATATTATTTTTTATTTTGGCAATGGTGTAAACCGGAATGTTAACCAGAAAACCTGAGTCTCTAACTCCCAAGAAACTCAGTAACCTAGATCCGACAAACTCGTATTCCTAAACCAAGGAGTTGGAACAAGAGGAAATGGTGTAATCGGTTCATATTAAGTCTAGGATACTCTGGAAAGGTGAGATCAACGAATTTCCGACCTATTCCAATCCGGCCGGGTACCGACTTCGAAAAGCGCGCCGGAAGATCCGCAATATTAAAAACATGTTGTTAATGCCGTTAGACTCATGTTTTATAATGATCTTTAAGATATTAGTTTTATAAGTTTCAATAGCTAGAATTTCATGATTTTTGCAAATTTATCGGTATTTCTGTACTACCGGTAATTAGATTGTCTTTCAGTACGATCTACCACTATTCATTACATAATTTTATTTTTTAGTTCTTGTAATATATACCCTAGCTTCGTAGTAATCAAATAAACTCCAAAAACCGGAAAACGGAACCCTATATCAGTTTAGTTCAAGCTTAGTGAGAGGAGCTTAGAAACCCTAGATCCGGCTTTCTTTCGATTTCATAATAAAAAAAGCTTTATAAAATAAATGAATATGAATTACCATTCTAAAGTGTATTCTAGACCTTCAAAAGTTTTAAATTCGGGAATTTCTCAATTCCGAGCCTTTCCGAGCTCAATTACGGAAAAGCGTGCCCCAGAACCACGAACTCAGAAAAATGTTCCGGAATATTCATTAGAACCGTAATTTTATAAGGATTCCAAAAATATCAATTTTATAATTTTCCGAGCTATAAAAATTACAGTTATAGCTTTTCCGTGTTTTCGTTACAACCGATAAAGTAGATGTCTTGTCTACTATTCACAAGTACAACCTACACTACACACTACCCATACCCTATTCTTACATCCTTACAAATACTCAATTATATTTTCTTTTCTAAGAAATTTTTATCTCCTATTAAATTATTACAAATATTACATTTTATTACTTAAATTACAAATTTTATAAAAAATTCAATTTTCTCTCTCCCTCCCCTATGCTTGGCCGGCGCATTCCCCTCCCCATTTCCCCTCCAATTTGTTTTATTTTACTTATTTTATTACAAATAAACCCTAATGCACATGATATATAAACTCATCTTCCATTCTCTCTCTTCATTTTCACTCTTTTAAATTTTTGCAAAGGTTGAAAACCCTCTCCTTCTTCTCCTATCATTGCCGTGACCCACACCATGCAAACACACACTCACAACTTTATTTTTTCTCTTCTTTTCATCTCTAAATCTCCATTAAAGTGTTGATTTCAAGCTTTGTTCCTCCCAAATCTTGTAATGGCAAGATCATTCTTATGTGTTTTCCACCTTTAATCCCAATGAGCATGTGCAAGGGATATGAAAGCACCAATACAAGAATCTCAAGCCATCACAAGAAGTGGATCTAAAGTTTAAATGAGTTTTTATTGAAGTTAGTGTTATGTTCATGCATGTAAAGTAGGGATCATGCATAAATATTCATGTTCATGCCATGAGACTCATGAATCATGCATGATATTTAATAGATCTAGTGTTTAGACATTCACATCTAAATCTACATTCACTTTCGTATGATTATTTTGATTTTCATGCATGGATGATCATAAAAATGTAGCCTTGTCTATGTATAGATATGTTAGATAGTAGATCTCCATGTGTAGGAAGCAAGAACATTGAAAAATAAAAGACTTTGTAGGAAATGGTTTGTTGGAAATTCGGATGGAATTGGAACCCTATTTTAAAAACCACCAAAATCATTTTTAAACTCATGTTTCACAAGAAAAATGAAGGGTATGTGTAATAGGTATATCGAAGGAATGATTTTCATAAGCTTAGATGAGTTTAGGCATGATAAAAATGTAAAAACAAGGAGTAAAGTTAGAATGAAAAATATTGGATTATGAATGTGTAGTCAAATTCGTAATTTTGGGTGATGCCCATATAAACACTTAGTATCTAAGCTTAGATGGCATGTTTTATGAGCTAAATGAAGTCCTTATATAGATATATTGGAGCCTCAATTTTTGATGCATTAAACAAGTTTTCTCATAAGGAAATTGCAAGAAAATGAAAATCTCAAAATTCGGATTTTTCTAAGTAGCCCATTCAAACATATATTTATTCAATGAAAAAGGTGGATTTGTATGCATGAATGAAGGTCATGATTAGTATGGATGTTGGGAACTCATTTTTATTTAGATAACAAGTAAATTTTAAGAACAAAATCATAAAAACCCTAGGAAATGTAAACTTGGAAGGAATGGCTTCTTATAAGTAATCATCATGAAATTTCTTGATAATTAGGAGTTCATGTGAGTTCATCATCACAGATCATCAAAACCATGCATATATTGAGCTCATTACATGGTATTCATATTAGGAACTCATTCATATATCGTCTAAACATGAATCATCAACTAGGAACCTTTTTATCAAAAGCGAAACAATTTTTCGAAATCGGGAAAGTGACAGAACAGAACTGATCCCACTGTTCCGTGGCCTTACTACTTTCAAAACTTGAAAATAATTCTAGAAATAGATAGATCGTTCGAAGTAGATAGAGATCGATATAAAATTTGCGAAATTCCGAGTTAAAATGACCAAGTTATGGCCATTTTAAGTTGGAACTTCTGCAAATAGCGAGAATTCCGATTTTGTGTAGTTTAGATATATAGTTTGAATTAGTTTAGTGATGAGATTCTTATTAGGCTATTCTTATTTGGTAGGTGAACCCGAGCACGATACCGTATCACCGACCACCATTATTAAGAGACCGGCGTACCATGGCCGAGTGAGTTCCTCTTCCGATTTCAATTATTGCTTGTGATTGTAATGATAGTCGCACTAGTTGCTAAGTGAAGATAAAAAGGAAGATTATGTATGATGGGGTTATATGGGAATTATATATTTGTCTGTTGTTGATGTGTGAAATGAACCTTAAGAAATATCGAAACCGGGTGTTAAGCTATTGATTGATTATCTAGTATTTTATATTGAATGTCTACGAATAATTGTTGGTCACCTAAAAGAATTGAATTAATGTATATTTGACTCAATTGAAATTGGATTCATTCATATCACAATGGGGATGGAGCATTACCATTGGTTGGTTTTTTCGTGATCCATAAAACGAATACTTGTTGGTTAATCGTGATCCATAAAACGAATTTATGTTCAGTTGATCGTGAGCTTAAACGGCGTCGTACCGCAGGATTCGTTAATTGCTAACCCGGGATGGAGGGTGCAAGTCCATCCATATATGATTTCCGGCTGGTCATATGTTTGTTGAACTCACCTATTGATGCATTTCACTTGGTTGATTAATTACTTGGTTGAATGTGTTGTGTTAATTGTAATTCGGAAGTTTCCACTCACTAAGCTAGTGTAGCTTATACCCCTTTAGCTTCCTGTTGCAGTATGAATACCTTTGGCTTTCTCTGAGGACCCGTGGACACCAGGTATGGCTCTTAGATACTAAGGAGTTTTTGATGAGGTCGGGGCCTAAAGATTAGAAATGGACTCTACTCCTGTTTCCCGAATCGGTATTTAAAGGTTAATGAAAGGAAATTTGTGGGCTTGAGAATTGGCAGTTGATGTTATCGGGGGTATACTCCCTAGATCATGTAATAGAATAATTCTCTGTAAGACGGTTATGATTTACATTCTTACTGCTGTGTATATCTCTTTAAGCTACTACGAAGCAAAGTATGGTCTATAAATGTTGAGAACGAGCCTTACACCCGATGTTTAAACTCATGGGAAGACTAAGGTTGTCTTACTTGAGATTAAATGTTGAGTGTGGCAGACTGTCACGTGTAGGGCACACTTTGGGGCGTGACAGTTTAAGTTGGTATCAGAGCATGGTTAAGGATCCACGATCATGACTTTAACCAATAGACTTAAGAAGGATAAGGAAGGATGAGAATAAAATAAAGCTTAGAAAGGAATAATGTAGGTAGAACGGGTTTTACAAATCTAATTCCTTCTTCTTTTGTGAATAGCTTACCCTTGGTGAAGCCCACCGAGCGGCAAGGCAAGTGCGTAAGCAACCTGATGGAACTTTGGTTGAATACCATTTGAGAATTAGAGTCTTGTGCAAAGACTTTGCCTTTGTTGGTCATCCTAGGTCAATCCGAGAGATGTTCAATTTGTGGAAAAAAGGATTAATGAACACTGAATGGTATAGGGTGGCGACCAATGTTGAGTATTGCCCTATAAGGAAGAAATGTTGGTCGGAGCTGGAAGTAATCTATGCAGTGGAAAGGATCGCCGTTCATAAGTTAGGAGAACCCATGTTGCAAGAAGCTACCTTGTGTTGAGAAACGAAGGGGGACCGACTTTTCCTGATTTCCAAACCTGGAACCCAATTGGATACCTGTTTACGTATGGTCATGACCTGTTGGGAGATCACACTGACTGGCTCGGGCTGATGCTCAAAGTCATTTCTTCTGGTGGGGAGTGTATGGGGAAGTGATACCTCCACCCACCGACATGGCTCAGCCATCCCCACTAAGTGAAATTGGCTACCAACCCCACGAAGAAGAGGTAGATGAGACAAAAGGTGTGGAAGTTATCCATCCTGAAGAGATTGAGGGTGGGGAAGGACAAGGACTAGTGTACAAAGAGTGGAATTGATCGCCTAGAGAAAGGGGCGAGACCCATGATTGACCCATAAGTCCAAGCTGAATTTTGTAGCCGCGACTTTGAAAGATAGGTCATAGTAATCGATGTTTTGGACGTTACCTATGTTTGTTGCTTGTTATGATGCTTGCATTAGTATGACCTAATATCGATTTCCATGTAGGGGCCCTTGTACCCCAGCTATGTGTTGATGAAGAGCTATATTATGTTATATGAAGTTAAGAGTTCCTTATTCACGTTGAAATTATATTTTCCCTTATGGTTACTTGCTTGTACAATAACTTCTGGCAATACCGAAATCTGATGGAAAAAGCTAAATAATATTATCGAAAGGTTTTTCTGACTGAGTTACTTAAAGGGAATACAATCACAGTAGAGAAAGAAGACGCTGAAAACAAATCACAGCAAACGAACCCGATAATAATAATAATAGTACTAATAAATAATTAAATTAACAATAATAATAAATAATAGAATAATAATAATAAATAAATCTATAAAATAAACTAAAATAAAACAAAATAAAATCAAAATGACCTTAGGGTAGTCAACATGAGTACTTTAGCCCATCCAATCAATTATGCTTGCCCTCGACCAGTACAAGCTTGGTAGGAAACCGATGAGGCAAGTCCTTCTGAATGATCTAGATATGGATATATGTCGATTTCCGAGATCTAAATGGAGTCACAATTGAAAATAGGTATCCGCTCTCTAAGGTCGACGACCTGCTAGACTAACTATGTGGGATAAGTGCATTTTCAATGACCGATCCTCGACCCAGATACCCTCAGTTAAAACACTAAGCCAAGAAACGTACATGAAACTATATCTCGAATTATACAAGGATGTTATAATTCTTGATTGACGACATTGAAGTGACAATCGTCCCTGTTATATTCATAGACTGGATGAGCTGGGCGTGTAGGTCTTTACTAGATGAATTACGTGAGATTTTATGGACGATAGCCTCCTCCACACATAGGTATGGAAGTATCATGAAGGGTATCTATGCGTAACATTACCGACTTTTAAGAAAGGTCAAGTATTACACTAAGTTCTCTCCACATGAATTCTGGCCGAGGAAGGCTTCCTCTATGGAATGCACGGTATCGAAGGGATGTGTATCTAGGAACTTTGAAGGGATAACAGTACAAGGGATTGGGAAACTGCCCAAACCCGCAAAGGACGTTAGGAGTTCTCCAAGATCGACAGGGTACTATAGAGAGTTGTTAAGAGTTCCGAGCCCTGGATACAGAATGAATGGAGAGTTCACATGAACAGAAAAGAGGGATCAAGGCCTTCAAGAAACCAAGCAGGGACTTGTTTTTTCTCCGATATTGATATTACCCAATCTAAACCCTACATAATTCAAAACGGTGCATTAGGAGGTAGTCTCGGATGTGCACTCATACAAGGGAAAAGTGATCTCCTACGCTTCGAGATGGTTAAAGCCGCATGACCAGGACTACCATGTACCTGAATTGGGTTAACCCACTGTGGCGTTCACTTTAGAGATGTGGAATGCTACCTCTATGGGCAGGAGCTAGAGATCTATGCCGATCACAAGGGCATCAAGTATTTGTTCACAAGGAATGGGCACGTGGTAGAGTAATGGTTTAAAATAACCAAAGATTTCGACCTAAGAAAAGTAATCTCCCTCAAGGAAAGTGAATACAGTTGATGATGCTATCAGTTGTAAGACTCACAAGAAAAGTGAAAGTCTTACATACAAATCTAACGAAATTAGTGGGAAAAGATGAAGGGATAAGTATCGAATATACAGGAAGAGACGCTCAGTTAGAAATGGCGGATTGAATGATGAAACCCCCTTAGTAAGAATTAAGGAAGCTCAGTATTCTAATAAGATAATACAAAGCATAAAAGAGGGAATTCAAGAAGGAAAATATGCCAAACATGTAATAGATGGTAGTGATGTCATAGGAACAATGGGCGGTGGTAGGTGCCAATGATGAAAGATAAGTTGTGGGGACGACTGCTCCTGAATGATCGAAAGGGGACCTTCGGACTCGATTGGAGGAATTGGATATCAGGAGTAATCAAGGGTTGCAAGAGAGGGTACGGATGATAAGAAATATTCGAAAGGGAAGGCGAGGTTTATGTTGCAATGACCTGAGCCGAGAAGACCAAGCGCTTCTTCGGAATGATGACCCCAAACAAGAGAAAGATATAATATTGGATAAGATGCAAGGTTGGCAATGCAAGGGAAAGCATTACCCTACGCAGTATCCATGACTTCGATTCAAGCGTTACCCTGTAGGGACCTCAATCGCAAGGTTGAAAAGAATTTCTGAAAGGTGACAACTGTAAGCCCCGGAAAATTTTAGTAAATAATTTTAAGATGAACTTCGAAAATAAACCCTAAAAATCACTCCAAATTAAAACCGAATTTTGACAAGTCCTAAACCATGAATGAATCCAAAAATTTCTTAATCATGAGAAAATGAAAATCCTCGAAAATAAAATAAGAACTCAGTGGTCTTCAAATTCAAAACCACTACGTACGAAAAATTTCATATTTAACTCCGACTTATAAAAACGGGTAATATAAAACCCAAAAACAAATTATTAAAAAGGTAAATAACGATTAACTTTCGAAAATGAAACCCAATTCGAAAATTCCGAAAACGTTAAAAGATAATAAATACTTATGAAAAGTAAAATTTAAAATAAACTTCTCAAATTAAATATGCTGTATGAACATAAATATCAGTTTCTAAATTGGCAAAGATCTAAACCGAAAAATCACCCGGAAACCCTAACCGGAATACAATAGTGTAAGTCCGGCAATCTAGTGCCCCTAACCCTAAAGGCCGAGATGTAGTTTAAATATATACAATAGCTCATAGTAATATAAGTTTGTGTAAAATATCAGATTGGTAAATTTTTGACCTATTTCGAACCCGTTCGAATACAGACTTCGAAAAGCGTGTCCTGGGGCTCGAGATATAAAAAAATACCAATAGTACCGTTAGACTCGTAATTTCATAAGATTTCTAATATATAACAGTTATATAATTTTTCGGGTTATAAAAGTTACAGTTATAACCTTTTTATCGTATTTCCATTATTACCGGTAATTCATTCGTCTTTTGTACTATTCATTTTTATTTTATTAAAAAATTTTATTATTCTTATAAAGTCTTATATTTTTAGATAATATTTTATATGTTATAGAAAATTTTGTTTTTCTAAAATTTAGTTCGTTTCGGGTCTTTACGGGATCAGATTTCTGTTTAAGATCCGATACTAAAAATAAAATAAATTAATTTAATAATTGAAAAATATTTGAAAAATATTTATTCTTTCATAAAATAATTTTTTAGAATTTTTCGGGTTATAAAATATTACTTATAGCCCATAATCGCGTATTTTTGATCATACCGGTAACATATTTGTTAAAATACTAAAATAATTCAATAATTATTTAAATTTAATTATGAAAAATCTGCTACAAAATATTTGGAATAAATTTTTCTAATTTTATTTTTAATAAAGTACTTTTACAACCCATACCTTCAAGTACACCTTACACATATCACTTCATTTTCACTTCAATCTTTCTACACATTATCCCACAATTGATGGCAGATTTTTGACCCTATTTATGGCTGCCATTGTCCTTTATCCACTCATATTTTGACTAAAATTAATTATATTTCAATCCTTTTTCAAAAAGTTACATTACACATTAATTACACAATTTAATTCAAGTCAAATTTCAACAATTCCTCTCTCTTCTCTCCCCATTTCAACGTGCAGCAGCCCCTCCCCTTGGCTGCCCATGTTTTATTTTTTTTCTCTCATTTATTACAATTAAAACACTCATTTCTCTCACTCCTTCATTTATTCACTTTCCTCTTTCATTCTTTAACCTTTTCTCTCTCTATTTCCTCTCTTTTCTTCTTCTTCTTGTTCATGTTTCTCCAATAAACAAAGCTGCCCCTTCTTCTTCCATGGCTTCCACACTTCATTTTTAAAGATTTTCTAAGCAAATCTTCATCCAAAGCTCCATAGGTGATATAGGTAAAGTATAATGAAGGTTTCATGCATCAAATGAACTTCCATAAGCTTAAAAGCTTAGGATGATGATGCCAAAAATGAAATCTTTCTCTTCTCCACTTTTATTACCTTGTATTATAATTATTTTCTTGTTTAAAGTTATTATATTTTGTAGATCTAACTTTTTATGGCTTTGATTTTTGTTTATGCCATAGATCTTGTTATTTAAGTTGTTATTTTTGTTATTCCTTATGATTTATGCATAGATCTAGCATTCACATGTCTATCTTAGTGATTCATGCATGTAAAACTAGTTTAGAAAACTAGATCTAAAGTTTTGAGTTCATAGATGCATTAGATCTTTGTTTATGTCATGAACAACTTGCTATAGCTTGATGATGGTAGGAAAGTTGTAGGAAACCAAGATCTATTTTGTTTTCAACAAAAATCAATTTTGAAAATTCGGATGAAAATGGAACCCTATTTAGAAAAGTGGTTTTTCAACTTAAAATGTATATTTTTCATTTAAAATGAAGGGCTTAGGTATAGATACCATAAATGAAAGATTTTGATAAGTGAAGTTTAGATCCATGATGTTTATAGCTTATTACCATGCATTTGTTTTATGTTTATGTTCATATTAAGTATAGATCTAGTTATGAACTCAAACAAAATTGTGAAATTCGTATTTTGGCAAGACCCATATTTAAAAACTATTTTAAGTGTCAAAATGTAATTTTTACATAAGAAAATGAAGGCTTAATATATGTATAGCATCAAGACTTCATTTTTATGGTTCAAAGATGATTTTCAAAGATTATTTTCAAAACAAAGTTCTATTCTCGGATTTTGGCCAAGGCCTAGTGCAAAAACATGTTTTCCAACTCAAAAATGAAGTTTTTTTTAAGAAATGAAAGGCTTTAGGATAGGATATGTAAGGAATGGATTTTCATAAGTTTAGATAGATTTTATCAAAAGAATATCCAAAAATGAATTTTGTAAATTCGGATCCCAACCAAGACCAATTTTTAGAACCCATGTATCAACTCCAAAACTCATGTTTTATGTGAAAAATGAAGTATATAGGTAATAGATATCATTAAGCAATGATTTTTACAAGTTAAAATAAGTTTAGGCATGAGTAATGTGTAAACCAAGTAATGGAATTAAAATGGAAAATTTTGAGTTAGTGATCAAATTGTCAAATTCGTAATTTGAGATGATGCATATGTAATCACTAAGTATTTGAGCTCAAATTGCAAGTTTTATGTGTTAAATGAAGTCCTTAGACAATAGATGTAGTAAAGTCTTAAAATTTAATGCATTAAACAAGTTTTTCCCAAATGAATCATTCAAAAAGTGGATTTTCTAAAATTCGGATTTTTGAGTAAACCATATTGGAAAACATATTTGTAAAGTGTAAAATGCAAATTTTTGTGTAAGAATGAAGTCCTTAATGGTTATGTATGATTGAGCCCTAATTTTCTAAATATCAAATGACTTTCATTTAAAGGAATCACTTAAAAACTAATTTTTGTAAAATTCGGATTTTGGAATCAACCCCACTTGAAAACATGTTTAACAAGTGTAAAATGGAAATTTTTATGAAGAAATGAAGGTCATAAGTAATATATATAATGAAGACTTAATTTTAACAAAAATAATTATATTTTCTTAAGTAATAAATCCAAAACAAATGGAAATGACCAAAGTTAGAAAACTAGATTTTTCAAAAAGTAGTTATAATTGAAGTCTTGCAAAATAAAGAGTTCCAAAATTTTCTTTTACCAAAAATCATCAAGACCATGCATACATGAAACTCATTTCATGCCATTCATGTTAGGAAATCACTCATATTGCATGTATGGCTAATTTGTATAATAAAAACATTACAAACATTTACAAAACTATTTTTCGGAATTGGAAACCGTTACTGATCAGATCTGATCCCTCTGTTCGAGACCTAAATGTTTTCAAAACTTAAAAATAATATTAGAAATAGATAGATCTTTCGAAGTAGATAGAAATCGATATATAATTTGCGAGATTCCGAGTTAAAATGACCAAGTTATGGCCGTTTTAAGTTGGAATTCCCGCTTAGGACGAGAATTACGAATTTGATAGTTTGTATGAGATAGCTTGGACTAGTTAAGTGATGAAATACTTATTAGAGTATTTCTTCCTTTTTAGGTGACCCGATATCGACGATTCCCTACCACCGGATTACTTGTACTAAGAGACCGGTGATCCAATGGCCGAGTGAGTATTACTTCCGATTTCATTTATTGTATGTGAT
Organism: Combretum micranthum; assembly: GCA_024138025.1. Lineage (NCBI taxonomy): Eukaryota > Viridiplantae > Streptophyta > Magnoliopsida > Myrtales > Combretaceae > Combretum > Combretum micranthum. Next base: position 303,929 of record JAMXBD010001350.1, read on the forward strand.
TGTAATAATAGTTGCACTAGATATTTGGTAAAGATAAAATGGATATGCATGATGGGGACGAATGGGAACTATGTATGCTTGTTGTTGATATGAGAAATGGAATGTAAGAATATCGAAGCCGAGTGATTAACTATTGCTTGTATAGATGAATTAGAATTGATTGTCTGCGATTATTGACTGATCACTTAAAAGAATTGGTATAATTGATTATTGGAATTGAAGATGAAATTGAACTCATTCATACACGATGGGGATGGAGCATTAGCATTTTTGGTTTATCGTTGTACCTTAAACGATTTTATAGTTTATAGTTGTCCGTAAGCTGAAACGGTCTCGGTCGTACCGCAGGATTCGTTAATCTGCTAACCCGGGATGGAGGGCGTAAGTCCATCCACATATGATTTCCGGCAGGTCATATGTTTGTTGAATTCACGAGTTTGATGCATATCACTTGTCTGACTAATCACTTGATTGTATGACGTGTTATAAATGTAATCCTGGAAGTTTTCACTCACTAAGCTAGTGTAGCTTATACCCCTATAGTTGTTTAAATGAACAGGTTATCTCAAGAATGCTAAGGGACTGGGGACTGAGATGGTTGAAGTCGAGAATGACTTCAGGATTCCGGCAAGACATAAGAATGTTTGAAGTTATTAACTAGGTTTTATTATTGCCTTGTAATAGTTCTATGTAATAGAATCTTTTGATGATTTGTAAGTGAAGTTGATGAGTTGTATTTTGAAGAATAGTGAATTGAATTTCCTTTACATTGTTACTCGAGTTATATCAACATGAAATGTATCATTCCGATGTGTCTCCTCTATGTGTTAGACGCCTTGTACATAGTATGGAAGCATTCGCATGACTGAGGTGGTCATTCTTAGGCTTTAATATTGTGTACGGCGGACTGCCACGTTTAGGGTACCCTTCGGGGCGTGACAACAACTGTGTGCTTTCTTTACACAAATGGGACATTCGGCTAAAACACACTTTATACGGGATAAGCCGCATGCTGCATTAGTGAATCTAATAAGGAAGATGAGGAAGGAGTATGGCGAGAAGGGAAGCAACCCCCACACCTGTGTGATGTAGGGGGAGGTTAGGAGTGAGATACCGAAGTCTCTTACTGTGAAAAGGGAGCGGAGATCGAAGATATGAATTGACACCAGATTCGCGCAGTACCCTTAGGATACCACCTATTCTTTCCTACCGCTAAGGCCCAGGAGATAGATTGATGAGGAATACCCTCGGACTAAATGGCTGGACTAAAAATAGGCGAAACAAAGACCATTGAGAGCTAGAAGAAGCCAAGAATGGAAACAAGAACAAAACTCAACTGATTTAATGAATTCCAAGACATCCTTCATGTAATTTTTTGCAAATGGAAAACTCCGAAAGATCAAAAACCTATAAAGAACGTAAAACTTAGAATCGCAATGAACATAAAATCTTTGTAAGAAAAATTTTGCAATAAAAGAATGCGATCCCTTGATTTCACATCCATCAAGATAATTAAGATCATAAAGAGTGTGAGACGTGGTAACCTCGATTAATTAGAGGAATATGAATCTCAAAGTACAATATTGCATATACAGTTATGTAAGAATGGAAAAGCGAAACCACAACCTTCATTGGTCAAAGTAGTCGTGTCATGTAAGGTCGTGTTGTCATGAGTCGTCCAAAGCGGGTCAAGTCAAGTTGTCTGTGGTCAGGAGTCGAGTCTGTGTTGTTTTCAAAAGAGTCGTGTGAGTGAAGGTTGGAATCGCTAAGTCAATTCTTATTAACTTGTATGTGCCATAACTCAAAGAATATCTAACATACAAAACCTAGAAATGGCATGAACTGAAGCATAAACCGGTGCTAGAAACATAACTCGAAATTTACCATCTCTCCTCATTAAACAATACATACGTAACAAGTTTTGCGGACAAAACTTTCTTTAAGGTGGGGAGGATGTAAGCCCTGGAAAATTTCAACAAATAATTCTAAAGATGAACTTAGGAAATAAAACCCTGAAAGTCACTCCGAGTTAAAATCGAACTTCGACGAGTTCCAAATTCTGAACGAATCCAGAAATCCCGAGTGTAAGAAAAATAAGAAACCTCAGAAACAAAATAGCAACCCAATATACTTCCATTCTAGAACCTCTAGGCACGACAGATTTCATAATTAACTCCGACTTATAAATTCGGATAAAATATAGCCCTAAAACAAATTGTTAAGGAGTGAATAGTGATTGGCTTCGAGAATAAAACTCAATCCAAAAGAATCCCGAGAACGTGGGGAGATATTCGATACTTATGAGAGTCGACCTTAAAATAAAACTCACCAATCAGATAAGTCATATAAGTATAAAATATTAGTTTTTATTTTGGCAATGGTGTAAACAAGAATGTTAATCAAGAAACCTGAGTCTCTAACTCCCAAGAAACTCAATAACCTAGATCCGACAAACTCGTATTCCTAAACCAAGGAGTTGGAACAAGAGGAAATGGTGTAATCAGTTCATATTAAGTCTAGGATACTCTGGAAAGGTGAGATCAACGAATTTCTGACCTATTCCAATCCGGCCGGGTCGACTTCGAAAAGCATGCCCGGAGATCCGCAATATTAAAAACATGTTGTTAATGCTGTTAGACTCATGTTTTATAATGATCTTTAAGATATTAGTTTTATAAGTTTCAATAGCTAGAATTCATGATTTTTGAAATTTATCGGCATTTTTGTACTACCGGTAATTAGATAGTCTTTCAGTACTATCTACCACTATTCATTACATAATTTTATTTTTAGTTTGTATATATACCCTAGCTTCGTAGTAATCAAATAAACTCCAAAAACCGGAAAACGGAACCCTATATCAGTTTAGTTCAAGCTTAGTGAAAGGAGCTTAGAAACCTAGATCCGGCTTTCTTTCGATTTCATAATAAAAAAAGTTTTATAAAATAAATGAATATGAATTACCATTCTAAGTGTATTCTAGACCTTCGAAAGTTTTAAATTCGGAATTCTCAATTCGAGCCTTCCCGAGCTCAATTACGGAAAAAGGTGCCCGAAACAACGAACTCAGAAAATGTTCTAGAATATTCATTAGAACCGTAATTTTATAAGGATTCCAAAAATATCAATTTTATAATTTTCCGAGCTATAAAAAATTACAGTTATAGCTTTTCTCGTGTTTTCGTACAACCGATAAAGTAGATGTCTTGTCTACTATTCATAAGTACAACCTACACTACACACTACCCATACCCTATTCTTACATCCTTACAAATACTCAATTATATTTTCTTTTCCAAGAAATTTTTTTCCTATTAAATTATTACAAATATTACATTTTATTACTTAAATTACAAATTTTATCAAAAATTCAATTTTCTCTCTCCCTCCCCTATGCTTGGCCGGCGCATTCCCCTCCCATTTCCCCTCAATTTGTTTTATTTTACTTATTTTATTACAAATAAACCCTAATGCACATGATATATAAACTATCTTCCATTCTCTCTCTTCATTTTCACTCTTCTAAATTTTTGCAAAGGTTGAAAACCCTCTCTTCTTCTCCTATCATTGCCGTGACCCACACATGCACACACACTCACAACTTTATTTTTTCTCTTCTTTTCATCTCTAAATCTCCATTAAAGTGTTGATTTCAAGCTTTGTTCCTCCAAATCTTGTAATGGCAAGATCATTCTTGTGTGTTTTCCACCTTTAATCCCAATGAGCATGTGCAAGGGATATGAAAGCACTAATACAAGAATCTCAAGCCATCACAAGAAGTGGATATAAAGTTTAAATGAGTTTTTGTTGAAGATAGTGTTATGTTCATTCATGTAAAGTAGGGATCATGCATAAATATTCATGTTCATGCCATTAGACTCATGAATCATGCATGATATTTAGTAGATCTAGTGTTTAGACATTCACATCTTCATCTACATTCACTTTCATATGATTATTTTGATTTTCATGCATGGATGATCATAAAAATGTAGCCTTGCCTATGTATAGATATGTTTGATAGTAGATCTCCATGTGTAGGAAGCAAGAACATTGAAAAATAAAAGACTTTGTAGGAAATGGTTTGTTGGAAATTCGGATGGATTTGGAACCCTATTTTAAAAACCGCCAAAATCATTTTTAAACTCATGTTTCACAAGAAAAATGAAGGGTATGTGTAATAGGTATATTGAAGGAATGATTTTCATAAGCTTAGATGAGTTTAGGCATGATAAAAATGTAAAAACAAGGAGTAAAGTTAGAATGAAAAATATTGGATTATGAATGTGTAGTCAAATTCGTAATTTTGGGTGATGCCCATATAAACACTTAGTATCTAAGCTTAGATGGCATGTTTTATGAGCTAAATGAAGTCCTTATATAATAGATATATTGGAGCCTCAATTTTTGATGCATTAAACAAGTTTTCTCATAAGGAAATTGCAAGAAAATGAAAATCTCAAAATTCGGATTTTTCTAAGTAGCCCATTCAAACACATATTTATTCATTGAAAAATGTGGATTTGTATGCATGAATGAAGGTCATGATTAGTATGGATGTTGGGAACTCATTTTTATTTAGATAACAAGTAAATTTCAAGAACAAAATCATAAAAACCCTAGGAAATGTAAACTTGGAAGGAATGGCTTCTTATAAGTAATCATCATGGAATTTCTTGATAATTAGGAGTTCATGTGAGTTCATCATCACAGATCATCAAAACCATGCATATATTGAGCTCTTTACATGGTATTCATATTAGGAACTCATTCATATATCGTCTAAACATGAATCATCAACTAGGAACCTTTTTATTAAAAGCGAAACAATTTTTCGAAATCGGGAAAGTGACAGAACAGAACTGATCCCACGGTTCCGTGGCCTTACTACTTTCAAAACTTGAAAATAATTCTAGAAATAGATAGATCGTTCGAAGTAGATAGAGATCGATATAAAATTTGCGAAATTCCGAGTTAAAATGACAAAGTTATGGCCGTTTTAAGTTGGAACTTTTGCAAATAGTGAGAATTCCGATTTTGTGTAGTTTAGATATATAGTTTGAATTAGTTTAGTGATGAGATTCTTATTAGGCTATTCTTATTTGGTAGGTGAACCCGAGCACGACGATACCGTATCACTCGACCACCGTTATTAAGAGACCGGCGTACCATGGCCGAGTGAGTTCCTCTTCCGATTTCAATTATTGCTTGTGATTGTAATGATAGTCGCACTAGTTGCTAAGTGAAGATAAAAAGGAAGATTATGTATGATGGGGTTATATGGGAATTATATATTTGTCTGTTGTTGATGTGTGAAATGAACCTTAAGAAATATCGAAACCGGGTGTTAAGCTATTGATTGATTATCTAGTATTTTATATTGAATGTCTGCGAATAATTGTTGGTCACCTAAAAGAATTGAATTAATGTATATTTGACTTAATTGAAATTGGATTCATTCATATCACAATGGGGATGGAGCATTAGCATTGGTTGGTTTTTTGTGATCCTTAAAACGAATACTTGGTTGGTTTTTCGTGATCCATAAAACGAATTTATGTTCAGTTAACCGTGAGCTTAAACGGCGTCGTACCGCAAGATTCGTTAATCTGCTAGCCCAGGATGGAGGGTGCAAGTCCATCCACATATGATTTCCGGCTGGTCATGTGTTTGTTGAACTCACCTGTTGATGCATTTCACTTGGTTGATTAATTACTTGGTTTAATGTGTTGTGTTAATTGTAATTCGGAAGTTTCCACTCACTAAGCTAGTGTAGCTTATACCCCTTTAGCTTCCTGTTGCAGTATGAATACCTTTGGCTTTCTCCGAGGACCCGTGGACACTAGGTATGGCTCTTAGATACTAAGGAGTTTTTGATGAGGCCGGGGCCTAAAGATTAGAAATGGACTCTAATCCTGTTTCCCGAATCGGTATTTAAAGGTTAATGAAAGGAAATTTGTGGGCTTGAGAATTGGCAGCTGATGTTATCGGGGGTATGCCCCCTAGATCATGTAATAGAATAATTCTTTGTAAGACGGTTATGATTTACATTCTTGCTGCTGTGTATATCTCTTTAAGCTACTACAAAGCAAAGTATGGTCTATAAATGTTGAGAGCGAGCCTTACACCGATGTTTAAACTCATGGAAGACTAAGGTTGTCTTACTTGAGATTAAATGTTGAGTGTGGCAGACTGTCACGTGTAGGGCACACTTTGGGGCGTGACATCAACTATGTTGGAAATTTTGGGGAGAATTAATTATGGACTGTATTCAAATACTTATAATCTAGAATGGCGTAATCATCCAAATCTTTCTTACAAGAATGATGCAAATGTTTTCAAGCCCTCACCTAGATTTCAAAGACAAGGTCCCATAAGAAATACTCAGCCTCCACCTCCACCTCAGCAAAATCAAATTTCAACTGATGAATTGTTGAAGACTTTCATTCAAACTACTCAGACCACACTCAACAATCAGCATGCAATTATTCAAGATCTTCAAGGGAAAATCCATCAACTTGCTCAACAAGTTGGTAATAGACCATCTGGTTCTTTACCAAGCAACACCGAGGAAAATCCTAAAACTGTGAATGCAATTGTTTTGAGAAGTGGCAAAGAAGTTGAGACCGCTGAGTCAAAAATTCAAGAAACTGAGGAGATTCCAGTCAAAGACAAAGGAAAACAAAAGATGGAGGAACCTGTGCAAAAATCACCTGAAGTAAAAGCTTATGTTCCACCGATTCCTTTTCCGGAAGATTGAAGCAACAAAGATTGGATGAACAATTTTCAAAATTTCTGGATGTCTTCAAGAAGTTGCAAATCAATATTCCATTCTTAGAAGTGATTCAAGAAATGCCTTCATATGCAAAATTTATCAAGGAATTGCTTACTAAGAAGAGAAGGATAGATGGAAATGAACCGTGATGCTTACAGGAGAATGCTCCATGATTTTGCAGAAAAGTCTACCATTTGCCTACCAAACAAAGAGATCAGGGGAGTTTTACTGTTCCTTGCACTATAGGAAAATTTCATTTTGATAAAGTACTTATTGATTCTGGTGCAAGTATTAATCTTATGCCTTTATCCATTTTCAGGAAATTAGGACTTGAAGAATGCAAGGAACTCATGTCACCTTGCAACTTGCAGATAGAAGTGTCAAATACCCACGTGGTATTGTTGAAAATGTTTGGTGAAGTTGACAAGTTCATATTTCCTGTAGACTTTATAGTCTTGGAAATGGATGAAGATCGTGAAGTCCCAATGATTCTTGGCAGACCATTCCTTGCAACCGGTAAAGCATTAATTGATGTGGAACAAGGTAAACTCACTTTAAGGGTAGAAAATGATCAGGTAACCTTTAATGTTTATGATGCAATGAAAAGATTTGATAAAGGTTCCTGTTATACTATTGATGTTGTTGATGAGTTTATCTGAGTCTGTTGAAGAGAATGTAGTGTGGAGACTATGGAATCTGTTTTAGAAATCTTGATGATTGGATGATGATGAGAATGAGCAAGAAGAAGAAGTTGAGAAAGTGCACCAAATCAAAGGAAGATATTATGAGGAGCTAGGCACTAGTGAAAGCAAGCCCGTACCATCATTGATACAGCCACCAACTCTTGAGCTTAAACCCTTCCTTCACATTTAAATATGCTTTTCTAGGAACTGGAGATACTTTGCCAATAATTGTTTCATCTTATTGACAGGTGAACAAGAGCAGCAGCTGCTTGGAGTTCTAAGGAAGCATAAAGAAGCAATTGGTGGACTATTGCTGATATCAAGGGAATTAGCCCTATCATTTGTACTCACAAGATCTTGATGGAAGCTGAGTACAAACCGACAGTTCAACCACAGAGACTTAACCCAACACTTAAGGAGGTAGTAAAAAAGGAAGTTTTGAAACTCCTTGATGCAGGTATTATCTATCCTATCTCTGATAGTAAGTGGGTAAGTCCAGTTCAAGTTGTGCCAAAGAAAGGTGGTATGACTGTTGTGAAAAATGAAGAAAATCACTTATTCCTACTCGTACTGTAACTGGGTGGAGAGTTTGCATTGATTATAGAAAATTAAATGATGCCACCAGAAAAGACACTTTCCCCCTCCTTTCATTGATCAGATGTTAGAAAAACTTGCAGGGCATGATTATTATTGCTTTTTAGATGGTTATTCTGGTTACAATCAAATTTCTATATCTCCTGATGACCAAGAAAAAACCACTTTTACTTGTCCCTATGGCACTTTTGCTTTTAGGAGGATGCCCTTTGGTCTTTGCAATGCACCTGCTACTTTTCAAAGGTGTATGATGGCTATTTTTTCTGACATGCTTGAGAATTTTATTGAAATTTTTATGGATGATTTTTCTGTTTTTGGAAAGTCTTTTGAAGCATGTTTAGAAAACTTAGCTTGTGTTCTTCAAAGATGCAAAGACACAAATTTGATTTTAAATTGGGAAAAATGTCATTTTATGGTAAGAGAAGGGATTGTTTTGGGTCACAAAGTTTCAGTTAGAGGAATTGAAGTTGATAAGGCAAAAATTGAGATCATTGAGAAATTACCACCACCCACCACTGTTAAGGGAGTTAGAAGTTTTTTAGGACATGCAGGTTTTATAGAATTTATTAAAGATTTCTCAAAAATTTCTAAACCCCTTTGCAATCTTCTTGAGAAAGACACAGTGTTTATTTTGATGACAATTGTTTGCAGGCATTTAACTTATTAAAGGAGAAGCTCACATCTACCCAGTGATTATTGCACCTGATTGGGAGCTGCCTTTTGAACTTATGTGTGATGCCAGCGACTTTGCTGTAGGAGCAGTATTGGGTCAGAGAAGAGGTAAGTTATTCATGTTATATACTATGCTAGTCGGACTTTAAATGAGGCTCAAAGAAACTATGCCACAACTGAAAGGAACTTCTTGCTGTTATATTTGCTTGTGACAAGTTTAGGCCTTATCTGATAGGATCTAAAGTCATAGTATATACTGACCATGCTTTGAAATACTTGTTTGCTAAAGCTGATGCAAAGCCAAGGTTGATTAGATGGATATTGTTGCTGCAAGAATTTGATCTTGAGATTAAGGATAAAAGGGAACTGAGAATGTGATTGCTGATCATTTATCTAGACTAGAATCTGATAGTCTAGATATTCCTATCAATGAAAAGTTTCCTGATGAACAATTGCATGCAGTAGACATCCTAAATTTGCCTTGGTATGCTGATTATGTCAATTATTTGGTTAGCAAAATCATTCCATATGGTTTGTCTACAACAAAAGAAAAAGTTTTTGCATGATGTGAAAAGCTATTTTTGGGATGAACCGTATTTGTTCAAAAAATGTGCTGACCAAGTAATTAGACGTTGTGTGCCTGAATCTGAACAGCTTAGCATTATTGAGCATTGTCATTCAAAAGAAGCTGGAGGTCATTTTGGTCTTCAAAGGACTGTAGCTAAGGTCTTATCATCTGGATTTTATTGGCCTAATTTGTTTCGTGATTGCAGGAAATATTTATTGTCTTGTGCTCAATGTCAAAGAACTGGTAATATTTCCAAGAAACATGAATTACCACAAAACAATATCTTGGTAATTGAGCTTTTTGATGTGTGGGGAATTGACTTCATGGGTCCTTTCCCTCATCTTTTTCAAACAAATATATACTTGTGGCAGTTGATTATGTTTCAAAATGGGTGGAAGCTGTTGCTTTACAAACAAATGATGCCCGAGTAGTTTTGAAATTTTTGAAAAAGAATATTTTTACCAGATTTGGGGTGCCTAGAGCTATCATTAGTGATGGGGGATCACATTTTTGTAACAAGCAATTTGAAAAGCTTTTATCAAAATATGGTGTTACACACAAAATTGCTACCCCCTATCATCCACAAACAAGTGGACAAGTTGAGGTATCCAATAGGGAGATCAAAAGAATTTTGAAAAAACTGTTAATGCATCTAGAAAAGATTGGTCTTTAAAATTAGATGATGCATTATGGGCTTATAGAACTGCTTTTAAAACCCCTATTGGAATGTCCCCATTTATGATTGTTTTTGGTAAATCATGTCATCTTCCTGTAGAACTTGAGCACAAGGCATATTGGGCCATTAAATTCCTTAATTTTGATGAAAAAGCTGCAGGTGAGAAAAGATTGCTTCAATTGAATCAATTGGATGAATGGAGGAATGAAGCTTATGAAATTCTCGTATCTACAAGGAACGAGCAAAGAATGGCATGATAGAAACATATCAAGCGGGAGTTTTTGCCTGGACAAAAAGTTTTACTTTATAACTCCCGTTTGAAGTTGTTTCCAGGAAAGTTGAGATCAAGATGGTCAGGACCGTTTGAAATTGCCAAAGTTTTTCCCTATGGTGTAGAATTGAAAATGATGATAATCGGACTTTTAAGGAATGGGCATTTGCTCAAACATTTTTATGAAAGGGAAAACCATGATAGTGCTTCCACTGTCATGAATTGAAGGAACCATGAAAGGAATTGGAAAAGTCGGGCTAAGCGACTCTAAACTAAGCGCTTCTTGGGAGGCAACCCATGTTTAATTTAAGATAATTTTAATTGTTTTGTTTTTACTAACTTTGTTTTAGTGTGGACAGGTTATGCAAAAAAAAAAAAAAAAAATTGAAAACGCTGAAAGCCGGCTCAAGGCTGCTAGCCTTGAGTAAGCTTTGAAAAACAATGAAAGCCGGTTGTAAAAGCCGTCAGCTTTAAGTCGGCGAAAAAGTCAGTGCAGGAGTAGGTGAGCACCGCTGAAGAAGCCGGCCAGGGGAAGGTGAAGGCCGCCGGCTTATGTGCTAGCGTTTGGAACAACATTTACACCGGCACATAAGCTGCCGGTGTTGGAGGCAGCGTATGTTCAAAAATTGCAAGTGTTTGAAAAATCACGATCAAAGCCGGCTCCTGGGAATGAAAGCCGCTAGCTTTTGTCTGGCGTATACGTGTAAGCCGGCAGTGTATATTGGTAAGCTGTCAGCCTTTTGCTCTCGGTATGAATTTATTTTACTTACACCGGCAGTAAGCCGCCGACGTATACGATAGAAGTGCTGGCGTACGTTCTACAGATTTGCTTTTAACAAGTACGATCTCTCTCTCTCTTTCCGCATTCCTCTCATATTCACTCTCTCTTATTCTCACTCGAAGCATCCTACTCCTCATTCATCAATCCATTTCGTTTAATCCAGCTTCCTAAGTAAGTAAGTTCCACTGATCTTTGCTATTACTTCTTTGCTTTAATCCATTATTGTGCATTGTATCTGTTTAAATGTGTTATGGATTATTGCAATTCGGAAAAATGGGACATTAATGTTGGATCTTGATGGAATACATTGCTTGGATGATTTTGATCATATGTTGAAAGTGAATTTCTGTTCAGTAGTTGTTATTCCAATTTGTGCTATGTTGATCTATGATTAATGTTCAATTGGGAAATTAGGATTCTTGAGATGTTGAGGGTGTTTCGAATTAGAATTTGGGATTTTTTGGAATTGATGGTGTGACTGCTGGATTTGTAGATTTTGCATATTAATTAGTAGCTTCACTTAATACATTGTGCTCAATTTTGCTCGAATTGAACTTGGAATTTGGAATTGTGCTCAATTTTGATGAAAAATTCAGTATGAAAGTGTATTTGGGACTTTTAATGAAAAATTTTGTTTGAAAATTTTGAAATTCCAACGTTTAATTCTAAGCTGGCCAATCTAAGTTGCCAGTTTTCATTTTGTTTTGCAAGTGTAAATGCTCCATTCCATTCCATGATTAATAGTTTCACTTAATTATATGCCTATGATCTCCAAATTGTTTAAAATCATGTTTTAGGCATAAATTAGGATTGTAGTCATTAAAATTGTGCATTCCTTGTTTCTAATTAAGTTCAAATTATGTATAGGAATGGCTCCTAGGCAAAAGCGACAAAAGACCACAGACACCTCTACATCTGGTTCTCAGACCAGAAATATGCTGACTAGTCAGTAATACGCTAAAGATCGAAAAAGGAGGCTAGTGAAGATGGACTTCCTAAATACTCAGTATTTAGATTGGTGCCTACAGGATGAGTTTGGGATTATTGATAAGATCAGAGAGATGATCCAAGATCCAGCTTGGATCCGATTATTTGATATCAGGGAGCCTGCATACAAGAACTTGACTATTGAGTTCTTGTCTACTTTGAAAATATCCCAGACCGAGCTGAGTCCACTTTTTAGTTCCAAGCATATGGAGAAATCAGGGAGGTCAAATTAAAGCAAATGGGCAAAATACTGGGATTATATGATGAAGAGGAGGATAATAGGAATCTGCCTAACAGTTGGCCTGAGGGGGATGATCACATGACCCAGGAGGCTTATTGGTTTCAGCTGGTTGCTCCTGATAGAGCAAATGAGCCCTTCATCCCCTCCAAGTCATTGGCCACATCTTTTCGTGTTGTTGAGCACAAGCTACTCCACCATATTCTTGCACACACCCTCAGCTGCAAGAAGACTAGTCACACCAAGGTGACTAGTTTCGACATGTTTTATTTGTTTAGCCTTATTAGAGGCTACATGATTGATCTTGGGGTGGAGATAGCAAATTTTATCTATAGGCAGGTAGATGATACCAGGACTCGAGTCCTGTGTTATGGTGGCTACATCACCAGATTACTTAAGGGGATGGATATTTTTTATCCTCCACAGGATGATGAGATATTTGAGTGTAGGAAGATCTCATCTGCACCATTTCGAGGCTAGGGATTGCTGAAAAACCCCAAAGGAGCTCAGGTATCGGTACTGGAGGAGATCGAGTTCCAGGATATCTTTCCTGGAGATGCTCGATTTGAGATTCCATCCACATCTGCTCCTCTTCCTCCTACTGGCACTTCTTCCACATACGGTATGGACCAGCCTAGGCTAGATGTTGAGGAGCTGAAGAAGCAAAACCAGGACCTCAGGGATAGACAGGAGAAAGAAAGGAAGAAAAACAAGATATTTCGCAAGACTATCTTTGAGGCGTTGAAAACGGCCATCTGCTGCTTGAGCCTAGAGACAGGGGCTGGGATGATATACGAGACCTCCTCTGAGTCACATCGTATAGATAGACTCAGTTCGAAGCATACACAGACAGCTAGCCCAGGAGACACTCAGAGACATACTCCTGAGCACAACACAAAGCCAGTCCCGGGTAGAGAGCTAGAGACCCTGCTAGCTCTCATTTGATCTTTATTGTTTTTATTTTTTTTATTGGCCTGTATATTTATTGAGCACCCAAGTTCCTGTGGGTGGACTCCTTTATTTATTTATGCTTTTATTTTTGTTTTTGTTTTTCTTTTGTAGTGATTATAAGAAAGCCAGCAAAGCAAAAAATTCTCTTGCAATGTAAATTTTGATGACTGTGAAACAACTGACTTCAGGGAAGTATCAAATTCTTTTTCTTATTCCTTTCCTATGATTTAATTGTTGCAAAAAGTGAGGACACTGTTTAGTTGAAGTGTGGGGAAGGGATAAATTGAATGAAGTGTTAAGTTAGAAGTTGTGATTATGATCTGTTGTCTGAATTGCTATTATTTATACCCATCTTGTATTTTTGGTTTAAAAGAAAATTATGAGGAAATTCTGCCAAAATTTTTTCAAAAATCTCTTGAAATTGAAGATAGTATAAAGTAAAGACTGAAAGCAATGAAATTAACTTGTAAAAGTATCTTACTCACCTGCTGTTGTGATTGGTTTACTAAGTTAAAATTAAGTTGTAAAATCCTTAAGAATCAAGTTTACTTTATTTTTAACTTTGGAATTGGAAATTTAAGAGCTGGTCGAGTCTTTTGTGAAAAATAAATAGGTTTACTTCTAGGAAATTTTAGTTTGTATATATTCTTTGAATTATAACACTTAGTGAAAGAGATAGAAGAAATTTTAAACTTAGTGATCCTTTATAAAAATAAGTCTTTGATATTGTTATTGCATTCAAAAAGAAAGAAAAGCATAGCCACTACTCCTCTACTTGAAATTTTGAGTTATGAGTATCTGAACTTGAATGTTAAAGTGAGGAAGAGTTCTTAGGGGTATTTTGAAACTGGTCACTTAGGTGATGAGCTGGGATGTGCCGACTCAATGAACTCACTATAACGAGAAGGGAAGAAAGGCAAAAGTTCAATTCATGAGCTTTGAAAAGCAAAAAGATGGAGGCAAAAACCTCCCAAAAAAAAATAAATGCTTGAAAAAGAAAAAGAAAAATGAATGCAAATATGCAAATAAAGGAGACTTATAATAAAGAAGGAGAAATTCTAAGGAAAAAGTAGATATCATATGCTTTCATTTAGTGTTACTTAGAATATATATAAAAGCTAAAAGTCCAATGAAGTTTAAATGAGTATTTTTCCTTAGTGGATTGAGTATTTGCTTTTGAATAGAATGTTCTTTTGTTAAAAGTTGAGATTAAAACTTGTTTTGTTTGGATTAACTTCTTAATTTGATTATAGTACTCTAATTACAAGAAATTGGTATGGTTAGAGCAATAGATACAAGAAAAACAAGTTAAAGAAATTGTGACTAAATAGAAAAATTGTATCATCTATAAGAGATTTCATTTTGTTCTTCATTTTTTGCTTGAGGACAAGCAAAAGTTCAAGTATGGGGGAATTGATAAGATCATATTTTATACGACTTGTTGATGTTCAAAAGAGTTAGAATGGATATTTGTTTTGATTAAAATTCATGTAACAGGTCTAATTTGGACAAAGAAATCAAAACAAGAAACTTTGAAGTGGAAATTGGAAAAATTGGAGGATACGCCGGCATTTCAACATTCAAAGCCACCGGCGTTCAGATGGCTTACTCTCAAGGCCACTGCTTACACTGCCAGCTTTGCCAGCCTTTAACTCAACCAACTTTAAGCCGCCTCAAAGCCGCTGGCGTAGAAGTTGAAGAGACTAGTGTACACGAAAGGCCGGCAGCTCAGAATGGAAAAGTCACCAGCTTTGAAGGAGTTACAATCTAAGCCGGCTCCTAAGCCGCCGGCATTGAGGCTGTGTAGGTCACAGATCTGAAGCGACATGAAGACAACACTTATTGGGAGGAAATTGAAGAGACAAATCTGTTGGAGTGTCTAGGTCGGTATCAAAGCCGCTGGCTTTGGGGCAGTTTTCGTTATAAATTGGCCCAACCTTTCATTTCTTATCACATACACCGGCTAGATCTACATCTAAGCCACCGGCGTAGAAGCGGCCTACCTGTGTAACTGAAGTTGAAAGCTGCCAGTGCATTGCCTGCGCAAAGGAGAACATGATGATACGCCGTCTGTAAGCCGCCGGCGTAGGATCTATAACTGTTGACGTACGAAGTGAAATAGCAATTTTCATTTATTGCTTTATACGAAATTTTTCCTATAAATAGGGTTCTACCCCCCTCCAACAAGATCAACAAGCAGAAGCAAAATAGTACACTTCATATAGAATTAGTTAGCATTTCATAGAGATTTATGAGAGAAATTTGTGAGCTTTCAAGAATTATAATTGAAGATTGATACTTGAATTGGTGATATCTATTCTCTTTCTTATGCAATTCATTTATCTGAATCATTTGTTCATCATGTATCAATTACATATATTTTATTTGATTTTTGAATCATCATCCATGAGTAGCTAAACGTTTCTTTGTGGGAAGTGATGAAGCCTAATTTTGCTAAAATGATCATTGAATTTATATTATAGGATTGTTAGAATTATGGAATATTTGTATTGAATCCTAATTATCTATTTTATTTCTGATTGAAATTGAATTGATAAGAATTCTGATGATTTGGAAAAAGAATTAGGATTCATCGGAATTCATGAATTGAAATTAAACAACATTTGTGGAAACAATCAAGTTTGATTTTAATTTAGAAATTGTTCATGTACTTCATGCAGTACTTTTATTTTAATTTCTCACTAAGGAATTAGGAGAAGTTAATTTAGGATATTAGATAATCATAGAATTGGAAGATTTATGATTATAAATTAGATTCCATTGATAATTTGTCTAGAGAAAGCTAATAGATTATTTTATGGTTCACTAAAACTTTCTTTTGGTCTTTACAATTTCTTGCAAATATCCACAATCCTAATTGTTCATATAATATAAATTCAGTATGATTAGTAAAGATTAGGATGGATTCTTTTCCTTCCCACATTCATCTTATATAAACTTCTCACATTCTCATTTGCATTCATAATAGATAAAATTAATTAGTTATAATTAACTGATACTTTTTGATTGCCTAAATATTAGTATAAACTAATACCAATCTAGTAGTTAATTTAGTCTCTGTGGAAACGATACTCTACTAATTCTATATTACTTGATCAAGACCCAGTATACTTGCTGGTAGCATCTGAAATTTTATATACACATCCCGTTCAGATCATGTAGGGTGTACGTCGGCAAGATCTACATGTACGCCGCCAGTGTAGGGCCGGTATATGACCAAATTTCTATAAATAGGAGACGCGAAAAACATTTTCGATAGATTTTCTTTTATCATTTTCTTGCATCAAAAAGGGTTTTGGAGTGTTCTTAGAGATCTAGGCTTGGAGAATCATCCGGAGGGTATTTTTTATCCAAAGTAAGTGATTTTAATCTTCTCTTATGGATTAAATATGAAATTGTATACGTTTTCTTAGGGTTTGGGTTGGATTTTGCATGAAGGTTCTTGAGAGGAAACCCTAGCACATGTGAGATCTGTGAATTGGTGAATGCAAGTCGGGTTTTAACGATTCAAAATAGTAAGTTTATCTCCTCTACGATGGATTCAAATAAAATACGGATCCTCATACGTTCTTATTGTTGTGTATTTAGGGTTTTGGTTGAAATAATTGGTGTTTGTGACGTTTGATCAGAATAGACGGTACAGATAACGGAGATTTTTTTCAGGTTAAGGTTTTTGGAGAATTCATGTTTGTTAGGGTATTTTGATAATGTGATCATATCTGTTGATATATATATATATACATATATATATGTTGTAACAGGACATTTGGAGTTTGTGGAATTATTGTTGGTGTGGATATAGGAGTTTGTGGAGTTCGGGTTGTCTTTGTTGTTGTTGGTATCAGATTCTGAGGATTTGATTTATATTCCTGAAATTTAGAAAGGTACGACCAATCCTTGCTTACTGTTTTTGCCTGTAAGTTAAGTATTGATTGGATGCTTGTAGGAGCAGAATTTCTTAATAAACTTAATCGTTATTCGGGTTAATAGCTGTATGATTGATTGTGCTTGGCTTTGACCAGTAAAGACCTGGCATACAGTAATACTAGTGAGGCACCCTAATGATCTTGGTGTGAGATTGTCCTTAGTGGACTCGTGCCTTGATATGATTCCAGTAGAATTAGATGTTCTGGATTTGGGGTGTTTGGGGAGTAACCACTCATCCATATATGTATATGATTATTATTTTCAAAGAGTTGTATGATTTTTAATGGAGTCTGAGTAACTCTGAGTTCAAGATTAGTATATGCCTAATACTGGACTGTGTTGTTGTGTTGGCTTAAGAGAGATAATAATATGATTATTTGCATTAGTTGAAGTTGCATGAATTGTATTCCTTTTATATGTGTATATGCATTTGTTTTTGGATTGGAGTTATCGTACTAAGCGTTGCCGCTCATTCTTTTAAATTTCAGGTACAGGTGAAGAAGATATAGTATATGATCTATCCAGTTATGATTTATTCTTTGATAGCGGGGATGGCGATAGTGGACCCGACTACCCAGCCGAGAGTTAGGCTTCATATATCAAGTTTCTAAGAGAAGACATGTTTTGATCATTTGAGACCGTAGTTGGATTCATAGTTGGTTTTAATTGAAAAGATTTTAATGTAAACATTATTTAGCTTCCGTTGAATTTGTTGACTATGAAGTCAACTTAGATTTTATGTTTGAACAAGGAGTTTATGTTTTATGAAGTATGAGTTTTTAGTTTTAACAAGTTTGGTATTTTATGAGTTACCCTATGAGTGTTTACAGATGATAATTGTATTATTATGGATAATAGAGCTTTTGCGTATCCTTTATAAGAGGGGATACGTAGCGGGTTGTAATGCCTTATTTTAGGGTGTTACAGCTTATTTGGTATCAGAGCTATAGGTTTTGAATCATATAGATTTAAGTTTTGATTCCTTAGGACGGTGAGATTTGAGGAGTGGGGTAGAATAATAGGTTTGTTGCATAGTTAAGTTTAATGTTGTCTTATAGATTTAAGTTTTGATCTTGAGTTGGATACTCTTATTCTAATTTCGTGGTGTTTTGTTGTATTAGAATGCCTCCAAGAAGAAGAATTCTTGAGGAAAATGAGAATTTGGGGCAGCAGGCTCAGAATCAAGACTTGCCACCACCTCCACTTACCGGACAACAGGTTCCGGTCGATGCTGCACAACTTATGCAAGCTGTGAATGCTTTGTTAGGAGTAGTAGGTCAACAGTAGCAAGATATGAGGAGGGACATGCAGATGGTCCAAGAAAACGCCGAAGCTTGGAGACAGGAGACACAAAGGTTAAATAGGAATGGAGGAAATGGAGTTAAGCATACAGATGTGCTTAGTCTGAACAAATTTGTGGACCTGGTGCATAAGTTTGAGCCAGTACAAGTAAGCGTCTCGAAACACAGTTGTGGATGGAAGAGGTTGAGAAGACATTTGCAGCTTTAGATATCCTAGAGAACAAGAAAGTAGAATATGCCTCCTATTTGCTGACTGGAAGAGCCAACAACTGGTGGTTGAGCACTAGAAGGCACATGATTGGTATAATTACATGGCAAATGTTTCAGTAGGCCTTCTATAGAGAATTCTTTCCCGATAGTGTTAAGCAGAGAATGCTTCAAGAGTACTACACTTTGCAGCAAGGAAAAATGACAGTGGAAGAATAGGAGTTAGAATTACACAGGTTGATGAGATTTCTACCTAACGCTATGAAAGAGAGTGAAGAGGCCAAGGTTAGCAGATTCATCACTAGACTAGAACCTGAGATCCAGTATCAGGTGAATTTGATGGATTTGAGCAACTACTCAGTTGTGGTGAACAAAGCCGAGACAGTAGAGCAAGGTTTGAGCAGGATTAGAAGCTGGGAGCCATAGAGGAATCAGATATTTTTAGGCAAGAGGCCAGCAGCTGGTGTACTTACATAAGATAGAGGCAAGAGGCCTATTACTCAAAATTTCAGGTCAGCAGTGCAGAATACAGATAGAAGATGCACGAGATGCCTTGGACCACATGATGTGAAGGATTGCAAATGGGTAGAGGATGCTTGCTTTCCTTGTGGAAAGTTGGGACACAAGAGTAATACCTGCACAGACAAAGTTATTCCACAGGTTTTCTGCTTCAAGTGTGGGCAGAGAGGACACAGAGCTGTGGATTGTAAAGGAGGGTAGTATGGCAGAGTTTATTCTAGCCAAGGGCAGCGAGCATTAGCAAAGGTTTACGCTTTACAGCGTAGTGAAACTTCTAGTGTTGACACTATCGCGGGTATGTTTTCTATACTCCTGCATAGTGCATATGTGTTGTTTGATACTGGTGCCAGTTTCTCTTGCGTTTCTGAATCTTTTATGTTTGTTTGTGGTATATCTGCCTAGATGTGTATCTGTTAGTATTCCTTTGGGAAGTGAGTCTGTATTGAATAGAATTTGTAAGAATGTGGATATTGAGATAGAAGGTAGGCATCTACCTGCAGATTTGGTGGTGCTGGATATGTTAGATTTTGATATGATTTTGGGTGTAGACTCGTTGGCAAAGTACCATGTGGTGATTGATTGTTATAATCTAGTAGTAGAATTCAATATGCCCAATGGTGATCAATTTGTTCATAAGTTAGTAGTGCAAAGACCTCTAGTTTTACCTACTTATGAATTGTGGGGAGGATCAGTTTTGGCTGCTATGGTGAAAGAAGATAAAAAGGAGTTAGTGTTGTGAGTATCTAGAAATGTTTCCAGAAGATCTGCTTAGATTACCACTAGAGAGGGAAGTGGAGTTTAATATTGACTTGGTACTCGATACTATACCGAAATCCAAAGCTTCTTATCGAATGGCTCCTACAAAACTTGCTGAGCTTAAAGTGCAGTTGGATGAATTATTGAAGAAGAAATTCATTAGACCTAGTGTTTCGCCTTGGGAGCTCCAGTTCTATTTGTTAAGAAGAAGGATGGTAGTATAAGACTATGCATTGATTACAGAGAATTGAATCAAGTGACAGTGAAGAACAAGTATCCTTTCCCACGAATTGATGATCTGTTTAATCAGTTGGCAGGAGCTTCAATATTCTTAAAGATAGACTTGAGATCTGGATATCATCAATTAAGAGTGAAAGCCGAAGATATTCAGAAGACAGCTTTCAGGACTGTCATGCCCCGAAGGGTACCCTAAACGTGGCAGTCCGCCGTACATAATATTAAAGCCTAAGAATGACCACCTCAGTCACGCAAAGGCTTGCTTACTATGTACAAGGCGTCTAACACATAAAGGAGACAAATCGGAATGATACATTTTATGTTGATACAATTGAGTAACAATGTAAAGGAAATACAATCCACTATACTCCAAATACAAAACACTATACTTCAAAATACAGTTCATCAAACTTCAATTACATTCATCCCAAGACTTCACTACATAAAACTATTACAAGGCAAATCGTAAAGCTTAGCCAAAAACTTCAAGCATTCTTATATCTTGCCGGAATCCCGAAGTCATTCTCGACTTCAACCATCTTGGTCCCCACTTAGCATTCTTGGAATAACCTGCTCATTTAAACAACTATTGGGGTATAAGCTACACTAGCTTAGTGAGAATTCCCTTAATTCCGTACCATAACAAACAAGTTATTAATCAATCATATGCTATGCATGAACAAACACGTGAGCAAGCAATTATGCATGGGTAACCGGAACCCACACACAGAACGGATTTACGCCCTCCGTATCTTGGGTTAGGAATGGTATTGAGTCTACACGACCGCTGCTAGTCCCCAAGCCCTGGCTCTTAGCACTCGACTCGGCTAGGCTCATACAAGGATGCATCCACATGCGCCTTAGTACCCGAATGAGCTCTGATACCGGGTCTCATTACTCAAACGAGTCCTCGGACCATACCGATCGACCTGCGTAGGAGTAGCACGCTACCAAATGCAATATGTCTGATGCGATGCATGATCAATTTACTTTTTGCTTAGGTCAAAATATTTATACATTCTTTAGAGTGACCAGGCAATATCATACACATAAATAATATGAACCGTGCAGTTATCCAATCAAATCGTGGTTTCGATATGCTTTAGTATTCCTTGGCATACATTCATCACAGTCTCATCATATATCCCATCCCCATTCATATCGATTTTTATCTTGTTCCTAAAATTCTAATGCGACTAATTACAAGCACAATCAAGGTAACAAAACAAGGAGAAAACTCACTCAGCCATTGGATCACCGGTCTTCTAGTAATAATAATCCGGTGGTAGGGAATCGTCGAACTCGGGATAACCTAAAAAGGAAGAAATACTCTAATCAGTATTTCAACTCAAACTAATCCAACGACTTCATACGAACTTATCAAATTCGTAATTCGCGTCCTAAGCGGGAATTCCAACTTAAAACGGCCATAACTTGGTCATTTTAACTCGGAATCTCGCAAATTTTATATCGATTTCTATCTACTTCGGAAGAGCTTTCTAAATATAAGTTTAAATCAAGTTTTGAAAATATCTAAGCCTCGGAATTGAGGGATCAGATCTGTACAGCGGTTTCAATTCCAAAATGCGGTTTTCATGAATGCACTTGAGATTCCTAAGTGTAAAATGAAACTAAATGCAATGGTAATGATTTTCCCTATCATGAATGTCATGATGAACTTAATGAGTCTATGTTCTTATAACTTTTTAGATTTAAAGAATTTTAAAATAAACTTTTCTTAGAAAACCATTTATACCAATGTTTAGTAAGTGAATTTACTACACTTGACACACTACATAACAAGGATTTTCTTTAGAAAAACTCTACTTTGTTTAAAGAAATTTTGACCCTTATATTAGTTATATCCTAAGGCCTTTATTTCTTTAATAAAATCCATTTATAAACTTTTAAGTGGGTCTTTTACTATGGGGTTTCCAAAAATCCGAATTTACAAAAGTCCATTTTTGATTCCTTAGGAAAAATATATTTTGTACTTAAACTTTAAGTATTTATTATACTATATCCTAAGGACTTCATTTATTTAAGAAAATATCATTTTTGAAGTTGGAAAAATAGTGTTTTCTAACCCTACATCCATTATTACGAATTTTGTTCATGACTTTTAACTCAAAACTCTATGGACTTCATTTCTTGTTTCCAACATTTTCTTTAGTAAAAACATTTAGACTCATGAAAAATATACTAAACATTATCTATTACCTATAGGCTTCATTTCTCTTGTAAAATATATGTTTAGAAGTTGATAAAAGTGTTTTTGACCTAGGTTTTCAAAGTCATCGAATTTTCACAAGTTCATTTCTTGAAAAGTACTTTTCTTTTTGACTTCATGGACTCATCTATCTATAGATCTATATACTAGGAAGTCATTTACTAAAGACAAAAACATTAAAGACTATTAATGCACATAAACACGAAAGTCATTTACTAAAGACAAAAACATTAAAGACTATTAATGCACATAAACACAAAATAATAATGAGATCTTAAATGTCTACATGAATATGAGTAGAAAAATGGTAGATCTACTATATCAAATGCTTAAATGAGTTTTGAAAACATAAAAACTATATTTTTGTAAAAGATCTTTTGTTAGAAACATTTTTTGATGGAAACATAAAGCTTTTGTCATGAAAGCTCCTTTAAATGGTAGATCTACTTTGTAATGGTTCGGTATTCTTGTTTTGATCTTTCCTTGACCCTAGCAAAAGCTCATGGGGTCCTTTGGTTGGAAATATCCAAGAATCACTTAGCCATAACAAAGTTATGATGGAAGGAGTGAAACTTTACTTACTTGAAGAGAAATAGAGGATGAAAAGAAGAAATGGGAGTTGTGTGTGTGTGGGGGTTGTAATGTTTCGGCCAAGAGGGGAAATGGGGAGAGAGAGAGCCTTTTCACTTTCCAAAAGTTGAGAATGAAAGAATGAAGAGAGAGAGAGAGAAAAAGTTGTTTATATAGCATTTGAAATTAGGTTAAATGGAGTAAATGAATTGAAAAAAAAAAACAAATTGTAGAATGGAGCTTGGGGGGGGGGCCATTTCACGCCAACCAATGCTTATGGAGGAAGGGAAAATTTTGATTTTTTTTTTGATTGATTTGCTTTTGATTTGAATTATGTACAAATGTCATAATTGTATTGATTTTAAGAGGACAAAAAGTATTTAGAAAAGAGGGTGATTTGAGTGATGGTAAGGGTTGAATTTGTAGAGTGGCTAATAGGTAGACTAGGTAGTACTTTATGAATAGTAGTGAATAGTTGACAAGACAATTTATTTCCGGTAGTAATGGAATACGAATAAAAAGGCTATAACTGTATTTTTCATAAGCCGGAAAATTATGAAAAATATATTTTTGAAATCCTTATTTTATTTCGATTCAAATGAGTATTCATAAAGAAATTTTTGAATTCTAGTTCCGGGGCACGCTTTTCTATAATGGGTCTCGAGATGACCCGGGTTGAATTTTCTCAAAATCTGATCTTTTCTTGGTTTGAAATATAATCAAGAACTATATTCAAAATTAATTTTCTTATAAAAGTTTCTTATTTGGAAACCAGGAAAAGCCGGAATTTGGGTTTCTAAGCCTTTCACAAAGCTTGAACTAAACCGATTTAGGGTTATTTTCTGGTTTTCGAAGTTTACTTGATTACTAGGAAATCCGGGTATACATTATAAAAATAATAAAATTGTGTAATGAAATAAAATGAATAGTGCAAAAGAATAATCAATTACCGGTAGAAATGAAAATACGATAAAAAGGTTATAACTGTAATTTTTATAACCCGAAAAATTATATATTTAGAAATCTCGTGGAATTACGAGTCTAACGGTACTAATAATATATTTTTGATATCTCGAGCCCCGGGACACGCTTTTCGAAGTCTGTATCCCAACGGGTTCAAAATAGGTCAAAAATTTACCAATCTTATGTTTTTAAATAAACTTATATTACTACGAGCTATTCTACTTATTTAAACTACACCTCGGCCTCTAGGGTTAAGGGCGCTAGATTGCCGGACTTACATTATTGTATTCCGGTTAGGCTTTCCGGATGATTTTCTGGTTTAGACCTTTGCCAATTTGGAAACTGAGATTTTCTGTTTATACAACGTATTTAGTTTGAGAAATTTATTTTAAATTTTATTTTTTATAAGTCTTTAATATCTCTTATTGCTTTCAGAAATCTTGAATTGAATTATTATATCCGGAGTTATATCGGTAATGGTTACCAGATATGATTTTCTTGAGTTTGAGTCAAATATCGATTTTTGGAATGATTTTGGGGAAATCTTGATTTTTATAATTTGCTTTGAAAAAAGATCTTCATAGTGTTTTGTTTTCGAATTCATTTTTGCTTCGATTTAAGGTTTTATGAACAATTGGTTAACTTTAAGGATTATTAATTTGTTATTTTGTTTCTTGAATTCTTCCTTCTTAAGATTTCGAGATTTCAATTTTAACTCGTTCTATGATTCTTGGGTTTGATTTGATCGTTAGGGCTTTATTGTGATTTCCGTCTCTTAGGATTATTAGTCTGGTCGTTTGGGGAATTTCCAAAGTCTATATTTTATTATTGGCAGATAAAGTTTTCTTAATCGTGCCAAAGCCTAGTTATGGAATTGGCCTTTGGTGATCCTGATCCTTCAAATTGTCATGTTATGGATTAACTTGCTTTTTAGCAAATTATCACTGTGTTTTATTTTTATCCCGATTTTTATGAATTATAGATTAGGTAAGCAGTTTATCTTACGTAATGGTTTTTGGACTTAAGGACTTTTGTAGTCCTTATTTTATTTTTAGATTTTGTCAAGACTAATGAATTCTTACTTTCGTTTATATTCAGGACTCGTTCAAAGTTCGGTTTTAATTTGGAGTGATTTTTAAGGTTTATTTTCGAAGTTCATTTTGAAATTATTTACTGAAATTTTCCGGGGCTTACAAGGACAAGGTATGGACATTATGAATTTGTTGTCATGCCTTTTGGACTCACCAGTGTAAGCCCCAGAAAATTTCAATAAATGATTTCAAGATGAACTTCGAAAATAAACCCTAAAAATCACTCCAAATTAAAACCGAATTTCGACAAATCCTAAATCATGAATGAATCCAAAAAATTTCTTAATCATGAGAAAATGAAAATTTTTAAACAATAAAATAAAAACTCAGTGGTCTTCAAATTCAAAACCACGACGTACGAAAAATTCCATATTTAACTCCAACTTATAAAAACGGGTAATATAAAGCTCAAAAACAAATTATTAAAAAGCAAATAACGATTGACTTTCGAAAATATAACTCAATTCAAGAATTCCGAAAACATTAAGAGATATTAAATACTTACAAAAATAAAATTTAAAATAAATTTCTCAAATTAAATATGTTATATAAACATAAATGCCAGTTTCCAAATTGGCAAAGGTCTAAACCGGAAACCCTAACCGGAATACAATAGTGTAAGTCCAGCAATCTAGCGCCCCTAACCCTAGAGGCCGAGATGTAGTTTAAATATGTAGAATAGCTCATAGTAATATGAGTTTGTTTAAAAATATCAGATTGGTAAATTTTCGACCTATTTCGAACCCGTTCGGATACAGACTTCGAAAAGCGTGTCCCGAGGCTCGAGATATAAAAATATACCAATAGTAATTTAGACTCGTAATTTCATAAGATTTCTAAATATATCAGTTATATAATTTTTCGGGTTATAAAAGTTACAGTTATAACCTTTTAATCGTATTTCCATTATTACCGGTAATTGATTAGTCTTTTGCACTATTCATTTTTATTTTATTACAAAATTTTATTATTCCTATAAAGTCTTATATTTTTAGATAAATATTTTATATGTTATAGAAAATTTTGTTTTTCTAAAATTTAGTTCGTTTCGGGTCCTTACGGGATCAGATTCTATTTAAGACCCGATACTAATATAAATTAAAATAATTTAATAATTGAAAAATATTTTTATTTTCATAAAATAATTTTTTAGAATTTTTCGGGTTATAAAAATATTATTTATAGCCCATATTCGCGTATTTTGATCATACCGGTAACATATTTGTTAAAATACTAAAATAATTCAAATAATTATTTAATTTTAATTATGAAAAATCTGCTACAATTATTTGGAATAATTTTTCTAATTTTATTTTATTTTGTTTATTTTATTAAAAAGTACTCTTACAACCCATACTTTCAAGTACACCTTTCACACATCACTTCTTTTTCACTTCAATCTTTTTACACTTTATTATATCAATTCATGGCAGATTTTTGACCCTATTTATGGCTGCCATTGTCCTTCATTTACTCCATTTTGACCAATTTAATTATTTTCTACTCCTTCTTAAGAAAGTTACATTACACATTAATTATACAATTCAATTTTGAGTCAAATTTCAAACAACACTCTCTCTCCTCTCTCTCTAATTCACGTGGAAGCTGTCCTCCCTCCCCAAAATCTGCCTTGTTTTATTTTTTTCTTCATTCATTCATTTAATACACTTAATTTCTCTCTCTCCTTCATTTACTCATTCCTTCCTTTTTCATTCTTTAGTCTTTCTCTCTCATTTTTCCTCTCTTTCTTCTTCATTTCCTTTTGTTCCTCCATGAAAAACAAGCTGCCCCCTTCTTCTTTCATGGCTTCCACACTTCATTTTTAAAGATTTCTAAGCCAATCTTCTTCCAAAGCTCCATAGGTGATATAGGTAAAGTGTAATGGAAGTTTCATGCATCAAATGACCTTCCATAAGCTTAAAAGCTTAGGATGATGATGCCAAAAATGAAACACTCTCTTCTCCACTTTTATTATCTTGTATTATAGGTATTTTCTTGTTTAAAGTTGTTATATTTTGTAGATCTAAATTTTTGTAGCTTTGATTTTCGTTTATGCCATAGATCTTGTTATTTAAGTTGTTATATTTGTTATTTCTTATGATTTATGCATAGATCCATCATCCACATGTGTTCATGCACTTATAACTAGTTTAGAAAACTAGATCTAGAGTTTTAAGTTCATAAAATGCATTAGACTTTGTTTTATGTTCATGGATGGCTTGTAAAAGCATGATGATAGTAAGAAAGCTTTAGGAAACTCAAGATCTATTGTATTTTCAACAAAAATAATTTTTGAAAATTCGGATGAAAATGGAGTCATATTTAGAAAAGTTGTTTTTCAACTTCAAAATGTGTATTTTTCATTTAAAATGAAGGGCTTAGGGTATAGATACCATAAATGAAAGATTTTGATAAGTAAAGTTTAGATCTATGATGTTTATAGCTTATTACCATGCATTTGTTTTATGTTTATGTTCATGTTAAGTATAGATCCTAATTTTGAACTCAAACAAAATTGTGAAATTCGTATTTTGGCAAGACCCCCATTTAAAAACCACTTTCCAAGTGTTAAAATGTAATTTTTACTTAAGAAAATGAAGGCTTAATATATGTATATCATCAAGACTTCTTTCTACAAGAATCAAAAGTGATTTTCAAAAGTTATTTTCAAAAAAAAATTATTTTCGGATTTTGGCCAAGGCCTATTTTAAAAACATGTTTTCCAACTCAAAAATGAAGTTTTTATTCAAGAAATGAAAGGCTCATAATATATGATAGGTAAGGAATGGATTTTCATGAGCTTAGATAGATTTTATCAAAAGATATAACCAAAAATGAATTTTGTAAATTCGGATCCCAACTAAGACCAATTTTTAGAACCCATGTATCAACTCCAAAACTCATGTTTTATGTGAAAAATGAAGTATATAGGTAATAGATATCATTAAGCAATGATTTTTACAAGTTAAAATGAGTTTAGGCATGAGTAAGGTGTGAAACAAGTAATGGAATTAAAATGAAAAATTTTGAGTTAGTGATCAATTGTCAAATTCGTAATTTGAGATGATGCATAAGTAATCACTTAGTATTTGAGCTCAAATTGCAAGTTTTATGTGTTAAATGAAGTCCTTAGGTAATTGATATAGTAAAGCCTTAAATTTTAATGTTTTAAAAAGTTTTCCCCAAATGAATCATTCAAAAAGTGGATTTTCTAAAATTCGGATTTTTGAGTAAATCATATTGGAAAACATATTTACAAAGTGTAAAATGAAAATTTTTATGTAGAAATGAAGGTCATAAGTAATAGATATAATGAAGACTCAATTTTAACAAAAATAATTTTTTAAGTAATAAATCCAAAACAAATGGAAATAATCAAAGTTAGGAAACTAGTATTCTTAAAAGTAGTTATCCTTGAAGTCTTGTAATATAAGGAGTTATGAAATTTTCTTTTAGCAAGAATCATCAAGACCATACATACATTAAGCTCATCTCATGTCATTCAGGTTAGGAAATCATTCATATTGCATGTATACCCAATTTCTATAGTAGGAACATTACAAACTCTTACAAAACTATTTTTCGGAAATTGAAATTGTTGCTGCCCTAATCTGATCTAACCTTTTCGAAGCTTCAATGTTTTCAAAACTTAAATATAATATTAGAAATAGATAGATCTTTCGAAGTAGATAGAAATCGATATATAATTTGCGAGATTCCGAGTTAAAATGACCAAGTTATGGCCGTTTTAAGTTGGAATTCCCGCTTAGGGAGAATTACGAATTTGATAATTCGTATAAGATCGTTTAGATTAGTTTGAGTTGAAATACTTATTAGAGTATTTCTTCCTTTTTAGGAGATCCCGAGATCGACGATTCCCTGCCATCGAATTATTATTACTAGAAGACCGGAGATCCAATGGCCGTGAGTTTTCTCCTTGCTTTGTTACCTTGATTGTGCTTGTAGTTAGTTGCATTAGAATTATAGGAACAAGATAAGAATCGATATGAATGGGGATGGGAGATATGATGAGACTGTGATGAATGTATGCCAAAGAATACTAAAGCATATCGAACCACGATTTGATTGAATAACTGCACCGTTCATATTATTTCTGTTATATGTGTGATATTGGTTGGTCACTCTAAAGAATGTATAAATATTTGTGACCTAAGCAAAAATTAAATTGGTCATGCATCGCATTGGACATATTGCATTTGGTAGCATGCTACTCCTACGCAGGTCGATCGGTATGGTCCGTGGATGATTCGTTTGGATAATGAACCCGGTGCCAGAGCTCATTCAGGGGTACTAAGGCGCATGTGGATGCATTCTTGATGAGCCTAGCCGAGTCGAGTGCTAAGAGCCGAGGGCTTGGGGACTAGATGCGGTCGTGTAGACTCAATACCATTCCTAACCCAAGATACGGAGGGCGTAAATCCGTTCTGTGTGTGGGTTCCGGATACCCATACATAATTGCTTGCTCACGTGTTTGTTCATGCATAGCATATGATTGATTAATGCTTGCTTGTTCTGGTACGGAACTAAGGGAATTCTCACTAAGCTAGTGTAGCTTATACCCCTATAGTTGTTTAAATGAACAGGTTATCTCAGAATGCAAAGTGGGGACTGAATTGATTGGAGTCGGGAATGACTCCGGGATTTTGGCAAAGAATGCGAATGTTGAAGTTATCAGCTAGTTTATGATTTGTCTTGTAACAGTTTATGTAGGGAAGTCTGTGGATGAATGTAATCGAAGTTGAATGATTTGTATTTTGAAGTATAGTGATTTGTATCTGAAGTATAGTAAATTGTATTTCCTTTACATTGTTACTCAATTGTATCAACATAAAATGTATCATTCCGATGTGTCTCCTTTATGTGTTAGACGCCTTGTACATAGTATGGAAGCCTTCGCGTGACTGAGGTGGTCATTCTTAGGCTTTAATATTGTGTACGGCGAACTGCCACGTTTAGGGTACCCTTCGGGGCGTGACAACCAGTGCACCAGCAGTATTTATGGATTTGATGAACAGAGTCTTCAGGGAATATCTTGATATATTCGTGGTAGTCTTTATTGATGACGTATTGGTGTATTTAAGGACTAAAGAGGAGCACAAAGAACATTTGAGATTAGTTCTGACTAGATTGAAGGAAGAGAAGTTGTATGCGAAGTTTTCAAAATGTGAGTTCTGGTTAGAACAGGTATCTTTCTTAGGACATATTGTTGATGGTAGTGGAATATTAGTGGATCCTGAGAAAGTCAAAGCAATAGTTGAATGGCCAAGACCCAAGACTGTGACGGAAATAAGAAGTTTTCTAGGAATGGTAGGATATTACAGAAGATTTGTGGAAGATTTTTCCAAGATTGCCGGTCCTTTGACCCGATTAACATAGAAGGGAGTGAAGTATGAATGGAGTGAGAACTGTGAAGCTAGTTTTCAACTGTTAAAGAATAAGTTAGTATTTGCTCCAGTGCTAGCCTTACCTGTGAGTGGTGAGGAGTATGCTATATATAGTGACGCCTCTAAACAAGGTTTAGGATGTGTGTTGATGTAGAAAGGCAGGGTTATTGCATATGCTTCAAGACAATTAAAGTCCTATGAGAGGAATTATCCTACTCGTGATCTGGAACTAGTAGCAGTTGTGCATGCTTTGAAGCTGTGGAGACATTATCTATATGGTGAATGATGTAAAGTGTATGCGGATCATAAAAGTTTAAAGTACATATTTACCCAGAAAGAGTTGAATATGAGACGGAGAAGATGGTTGGAACTCATAAAGGATTTTGATATTGATATTCAGTATCATCTCGGAAAGGCGAATGTAGTAGCTGACGCCTTGAGCAGAAAGAGAATAGAGAATCTTACAGTTTAATCAGGCAAAGATTATAAGCTACTCAGAGTAGACAAAAGAGTTATGTGGATAAACGAAGAAGACCATTGGAATTTCAGGTAGGCGAACACGTTTTGCTAAAGATTTCACCAACAAAAGGAGCTGTCAGATTTGGCTTAAGAGGAAAGTTGAATCCTCAATATGTGGGACCATATGAGATTCTTGAAAGGATAGGCGACATAGCTTATAGATTAGCTTTACTGCATGATTTGGAGGGAGTGCATAATGTGTTCCATGTATCCATGCTTAGAAAGTATGTCAGAGATCCGGAAGAAATAATAGCTCTTGAACCGTTGGAAGTACAACTCAACCTTACGACAATTGAAAAGCCGGGATCATAATTGTGGATTTTAAGGAGAAGATTCTGAGAAGCAAGGTGATCAAATATGTGAGAGTACAATGGACTAATCAAACTGAACGTTAAGCTACCTGAGAGCTAGAAGAAGATATGAGGACAAAATATCCAGAGTTATTTTATTAATCCAGGTAACTTTGGAGGACGAAAGTTCTTTTTAGGAGAGGAGAGATGTAAAATACAGAAATAAAGATGGAAATATAATGAATTATGAATCATGAGATGATATAGGATGAGTTTAAGGTCAAAACAAGTAAATTGTAAAAGTTTAAGTTTGGTTATAGGACAAATATTAAAGTTCGGATTTCTTTAATTTTTGACAGATTGTACGTTACCTCCTGGAGAATCTACGCTGTCGACGTAGAGACGGCGTAGGATGGGAACAGTAGTGTTTTTCTTAACACTGGGAGGAACGCTGCCGGTGTTCACTAGGGTTTCTCTCAACACCAGCATGGAACGCCGCCGGCGTAGGGCATGGATTTGCTGGCATAAATAGTAGGATCGAAATTCTGGGAAATCAAAGCCCCGACGAACGCTGCCAGCGCTCGTGTAAATTTTGCCAGCATAGGGTGTACGCCGATAAGATCTACACGTAGGCCGTTGGCGTATGACCAAATTTCTATAATACGAGACGCGAAAAACATTTTCGACAGATTTTCTTTTATCATTTTCTTCTTGCGTCAAAAAGGGTTTTGGAGTGTTCTTAGAGATCCAGGCTTGGAGAATCATCTGGAGGGTGTTTTTGATCCAAAGTAAGTGATTTTAATCTTCTCTTATGGATTAAATATGAAATTGTATACGTTTTCTTAGGGTTTGGGTTGGATTTTGCATGAAGGTTCTTGTGAGGAAACCTTAGCACGTGTGAGATCTGTGAATTGGTGAATGCAAGTCAAGTTTTAACGATTCAAAATAGTAAGTTTATCTCCTCTATGATAGATTCAAATAAAATATGGGTTAAACAATCCTCATACGTTCTTATTGTTGTGCATTTAGGGTTTTGGGTGAAATAATTGGTGTTTATGAAGTTTGATCGGAATAGACGGTACATAACGGAGATTTTTTTCAGGTTAAGGTTTTTGGAGAATTCATGTTTCTTAGGATATTTTGATAATGCGATCATATTTGTTGATATATATATATATATGTTGTAACAGGACATTTGGAGTTTGTGGAATTGTTGTTGGTGTGGATATAAGAGTTTGTGGAGTTCGGGTTGTCTTTGTTGTTGTTGGTATCAGATTCTGAGGATTTGATTTATATTCCTGAAATTTAGAAAGGTACAACCAATCCTTGCTTGTTGTTTTTGCCTGTAAGTTTAGTATTGATTGAATGCTTGTAGGAACAAAATTTCTTAATAAACTTAATCGTTATTCGGGTTAATAGTTGTATGATTTATTGTGCTTGGCTTTGACCAGTAAAGACCTGGCAGACAGTGATACTGGTGAGGCACCGTGATTATCTTGGTGTGAGGTTGTCACTAGTGGACTCGTGCCTTGATATGATTCCGGTAGAATTAGGTGTTCTGGATTTGGGGTGTTTGGGGAGTACCCACTTATCCATATATGTATATGATTATTATTTTCAAAGAGTTGTATGATTTTTAATGGAGTCTGAGTAACTCCGAGTTC
Source organism: Combretum micranthum (assembly GCA_024138025.1). Classification (NCBI taxonomy): domain Eukaryota; kingdom Viridiplantae; phylum Streptophyta; class Magnoliopsida; order Myrtales; family Combretaceae; genus Combretum; species Combretum micranthum. The sequence goes on from JAMXBD010001350.1 coordinate 336,825, forward strand.
AAGATTAGTGTATGCCTAATATTGGACTGTGTTGTTATGTTGGCTTAAGAAAGATAATAATATGATTATTTTCATTAGTTGAAGTTGCATGAATTGTATGGCTTTTGTATGTGCATATGCATTTGTTTTTGGATTGGAGTTATTATACTGGGCGTTTGTCGCGCCCCAGCGGGTACCCTAAACGTGACAGCCCGCCGTACGCAATATTAAAACTTAAGAATGACTACCTCAGTCACTCGAAAGCTTCCATATCGGTACAAGGCATACATTCACAACAAAGGGAAACCGTTGGAGTAATGCATTTTAAGACATTGGCAGCGGAACATGCAAAATAACACTTAATATATATATATATATATCATTGAAATGAAAGTCTTACAGCTTCTAAGGGGCATTCCCTCGATAATTCTTAATAACATGGTTCTAAAAATAACATAACTAAAGCTAGAAGATTTTAGAAGAAATCTACTCTATAACTTCAAAATAGATTGCCTCCAAAAGCTTCTCAAAATGAGGATTCTACCCGGGGAAATCAAGATGGTCTCGGGTGCAAAAAGGTAATCCTGCAATATCAAAAGTCTATAGGAGTATAAGCATGACTAGCTTAGTGAGATATTCCTTTCGCAATAGTACTCATAACAACAATAACAAGTTTATTAACCAAGCATATGAATGCAACAATCATATGATCAAACATTACATACGACTATCCGGTTTCGTATGTTGATGGATTTACCCCTCCATCGGTGGTTAGGGAATGCTTTGAACTGGGTCCCGAACAACCTCCTCAAGTTTGCGCGCGTCTTGGGGTTCCAATGAACCGTACTACTAGTCCCCGGGCCTTCCATGCCCAAAGCGATCGATCCGGCTCGGCTACACCTTGAGGCCGTATTCCCGTATGTCCTAACCCTCAAGATGTAGCTAGGCAGCTTACCTTTCCGGTCCCACACTGAGGAGTAGTAGCAAAACTCCGAAATGATATTCTAAGTGATATGCATGAGCAATTTTTTTTTATGGGGATTTCTATATGGCATTAAATCATTTAAAGCGATCAAACAATATTTACACACATAACAATACATACATGGAAACATTTATATCAATCACAAATCGGGTTCCGATATACTTATCGTTCATTGATCGCACACAATGAATCACATACATAATTCCCATAATATCCCACATGCATATCAATTTTATCTTTTCCTACATCTAGTGCTCTATTCTACAAGCACATGCGCGAATACATAAGCGTAAAGAAAACTCACTCGTCCATAGCGCTCTAGGAGTCGAAGTAATCCTCGGGGAAGACAAGATCGTGATCCTCGACACCTAAACAAACATGAGTATTTCATCCAAGATCTATTCAAGTTCTATACTTTTATCTTAAAGAATTCGTAAAATCGTATGGAATGGAAATTCCAATTGAAAATGGCTATAACTTGCTCATTTTAACTCGGAATTTCGCATATTATATACCGATTTCTACCTACTCGAAAAGATCTATCTAATTCTAAGGTTATTTTCATCAAAAAGAAGTCATTTAGGTCTCGGAATAGTAGCGTACAGATTTGATACGAATTTTCCAAACTTCAAAACTAGAGTTTTCAAACTTTACTTTACCCAAGGGCTTTTGTACAAAAATATAGATATATAGTATGATTGAAAAATCCCTTGAATTTATGTATATATATGTATAAACTCAAACTATATGCACGAATTTGGTGTTGTCTCAACAATGGTTTTGTAAAACAAATGTCTTGAAAGTGAGATAAGCTTAAGACGTGGAAAGAAGTTAGTTTTACTTTGAAAATTTCCTAAATTAGTATAAATGAGTATTTCTTCCTTTTAACTCCATTTCTTAGTTATTAATCTTCAAAGGTAATTTTAATCTTTCAAGATTTTTATAAATTTATTTCTAGTGGTTTGGAAACATATAGTTTTTCTAGATATTTCATAGTTATATCCACTTTTAAAAGAAATCATCTTGTAAGTAAATTTTGGAAAACTTATCTTAGACTTTAGTGTTGGTGGAAAACTTTGACAATTGAATTTAAGAAATCCTTTGTTTAGGTCTAAAGAAACTTTCTTATTTCTTTGAAAGAGATTTTATAATAACTTTACTTTTGTACTTCTTGGTGAAAACCACATATATTACTAAACTTAAGCTAGCTTATCTAACTTTAGAAGAATATTTGTTTAAAATAAATTTCAAACCTTTAAGGAAAATAACTTCTTATGTGACAAAACTTATATTTAAAAGAGTTCTTATTCTTATTTTAAGAAAACTCATTTCTATTATGATTGAGACAATTACAACTTATTCATGCATGAATGAGAATATGTAACCATGAAAAATAAAAAACAATATAAATAATAAATAAGAGCATAAAAGTAAAGTCAAGTATTGGGAACCTTAGCTTCATCAAGGAATCCCGGGACTAAGAATGGACTAGTCCTCAAAGAAAAGAAAAGCAAAGAAATAAAATTGTTTTGACTTGATATGGACAAGTCTAAGACTAGAAAGACTAGTCTTAATATTGCATAAAACAAGTAAATAAATAAATTGCAAGACTTGAAAATAAATAAATAACAAGTGAGCTTATATGCTCTAAATAAATATATATATACTTATATAGTTAGGTTAAACAAATAATAACAATATAACAATATCAACATAATAGAACATAAAGAAAAGAAGAAAAACAAAACATGAATAAATTGTTGCTTCTTTAACTCAATGAGTCTAAGAAACATACACTAAACTCATGTTAAGTTATATGAACATGATGAGATATAGAAACTTTTACCTAAAGTTTATGTGTTGGTTGAAGAAGAAAAGAATGGGTTGTTGTATTATGTGGGACTTGGTTTTCTAAAGAAAAGAAGAGACTTGAGAGAGATTTGGGAGAGGAATTTTGTGGAGTGATTTTGGGAGAGTTTTAGTATGAATTTTTGTTGTGTGAAAGAATGGAAGAGGAAGGGGGTATTTATAGATTTTTGGAGTGGAAATTTATGTGATTAAAATTAATGGAATTGAAACAAAAATGAGGGAGAGGACATGGGGGCGCCGGTTTTGAGCATTATAGGGGGAGAAATAATTATTTTTGTTTGTTTTGTAAAAGAAGTAATGTGTAAGTGTGATGTGATTAAAGTTGTATGGGGAAGGTAAATTGTAAGTATAGGTATGGTAGAGTGTAAGAATAGAGTGTAAGAAAAAGTAGAGATAGGTGAATAGTAATGAATAGTAGAAAAGTACTATGAATAGTAGACTAGACAATTAAAATACCGGTAGTAAAGAAAATACGCGTAAAAGGCCTATATCTGTTATTTTTAGATACCGAAAAATTCTAAAACTGATATTTTTGAAAACCTTATATTTTTAATCTATTGGTGTTGTCGGAATATTTTTGCTATCCGGTGCGGGGCACGGTTTTCGAAAACTGATCCCGATCGGATCCGAAGACACTAGAAAAATTCAAATCTGATATTTTTAGGCTTCCCTATGTTATTACGAACCGTTTTCCACAATTATCTCAATTTCGTTTTCTAGGGTTTAAGAACACGGGATTGCCGGATCTAGATTCACTAGACTATAACTAGTTAACTAGGTAGTTTCAACTTCGGTTCTTAGGGTTTGCTAATATTATCGAAAAATCTAGGGGCTTACAACCTACCCTCCTTAAAGAAAGTTTTGTCCTCAAAACTTGGCTATCGTACCTGATTCCTCAAAAAGATTCGGATATTTGCGTCGGATCTCATCCTCGGCTTCCCAAGTTGCTCTCCTCATGGGTGTGATTCCTCCAGAGGACTTTGACATATTTGATCTCTTTCCGAAGCTTTTGGACTTTTCTATCCAAAATCTGTACCGGGTGTTCCTCATAAGTGAGGTTCTCCTTTAGCAACACTGGCTCAACTCTACTACTCGTTCTGGATCTACTACATGCTTGCGTAAGACCGATACATGAAACACGTTGTGCACACCTGACAGGTTTGGGCAAGGCTAGGCGATAGGCTAGATCTCCCACTCGTTCAAGCACTTCAAAAGGTCCAATATACCGTGGGCTCAACTTTCCTTGTGAGCGTACTCGATGTATACTCTTGATTGGATTTATCTTTAAGTACACATGGTCCCTACTTGAAATTCGAGAACTCGCCTTTTCATATGCCCAGCTTTTCTGTCTATCTTGGGCCTCTTTCATTCGCTGTCGGATTATCCTCACTTTGTCTGCTGCATCTTGTACCAAATCGGTCCAATAGCGAGCTTTTCGACATCATCCCAAAACAGAGGCGATCTACAGCGTCGTCCGTACAAAGCTTCATATGGCGGCATTTGTATGGTCGAGTGATAGCTGTTGTTGTAGGCAAACTCTATGAGCGGCAAATGAGCATCCCAGCTTCCTTTAAATTCCATAACACAGGCACGCAACATGTCTTCCAAGGTTTGGATCGTCCGTTCCGATTGTCCATCGGTTTGGGGGTGATAAGCTGTGCTAAAGTGCAACTTTGTCCCCATACACTTTTGTAAACTTGTCCAAAACTTAGACACGAATCTAGGATCTCGGTCTGACACAATCCGGCAGGTACTCCATATAATCGTACTATTTCCCTTATGTAAGCTTGGCTAGCTTGTCCATGAGTACGTCATGTTGATTGGTATGAAATGAGCCGATTTGGTCAAGCGATCTACCACGACCCATATGGCATCATATCCTGCCGATGTCCTTGGTAGTCCACACACGAAATCCATCGAGATTTGATCCCACTTCCACTCAGGTATCGGCAAAGGCTTTAGCAATCCTCCTGGCCTTTGATGTTCCACCTTTACTTGTTGACAAGTCGGGCACTTCATCACATAATCAGCTACATCCCGTTTCATTCCATTCCACCAAAAGTGGCTCTTAAGATCTTGATACATCTTAGTTCCTCCCGGATGTACTGTGTATCCTGAGTTATGTGCTTCACTCATGATTTCCTTTCTCATATCCTCATCATCGGCACACATAACCTTCCCTTCATCCTCACTACATCCTCGTCATCTACGGTGAAATCAGTATACTTTCCGCTTTACTTCCCGTTTGATCCTTTGTATGACTTCATCATATCGTTGAGCTTCTTTAATTCGTTCCACAAGGGTTGGTTCCATCACCAAGCTAGATATTTCCACCTCCACATCTTTTCCAATGAATTCGATACTCAGCCTTTCGAATTCTTTACCAACTCCTTTTGGTCGGTCAACAAAGCGGCAACTTCCTCATGATTCTTCCGACTTAAGGCATCCGCGACGGCATTAACTTTTCCTGGACAATAGTTGATTCCAAGATCATAGTCCTTTATAAGCTCTAACCATCTCCGTTGTCTCATATTCAACTCCTTCTGAGTGAATAGATACTTGAGGCTTTTGTGATCCGTATATATTTCGCATCTTTGTCCATACAAGTGATGCCTCCATATCTTGAGTGCGAAAACAACGGCAGCTAGCTCCAAGTCATGCGTCGGATAATTTTGCTCGTGCGGTCTCAACTGTCGCGAAGCATAAGCAATCACTTTTCCTTCTTGCATTAGCACACATCCAAGACCATTTCTTGATGCATCGCTATGCACCGTGTAAGGCTTCTCAGGGTTTGGCAAAACGAGTATCGGTGCGGATACAAGCTTTTGCTTGAGCTCTTGAAAACTCCTTTCTCTTTTATCGGTCCAGATGAACTTCTCATTCTTTTGAGTAAGTTGCGTTAATGGCTTGGCTATAGTCGAGAAATTCTTTACAAACTTTCGATAATAGCCAGCTAGTCCAAGAAAGCTTCTTACTTCCGTTACCGTCTTGGTTGCTTCCACTCCATCACTGCTTTAATCTTTTCAGGATCAACCGATATGCCACTTCCTGAAACAACATGTCCTAAAAAGGAAATCTTATCCAACCAAAAGTCACTTTGACAATTTGGCATACAACTTATGTTCTCTTAACGTCCGAAGCGCCATACGGAGGTGTTCCTCATGTTCCTCTCGTGTGGTTGAGTAGACCAAAATGTCGTCGATGAAAACTATAACGCACTTATCCAACAAAGGGCTTATAGATTCGATTCATCAAGTCCATGAAAGGCAGGTGCATTTGTCAATCCAAAAGACATACTAAGAACTCATAATGTCCATATCGAGTTCGAAAAGCAGTCTTTGGTACATCCTCCGGCCTTACTCTTAACTGATGGTATCCAGATCTCAAGTCGATGCGTGAAAACACGCTTGCTCCTTGCAACTGATCAAAGAGATCATCAATCCGGGGTAATGGATACTTATTCTTGATTGTAACCTTATTCAACTCCGGTAATCGACACATAACCTCATGGATCCATCCTTCTTCTTAACGAACAAAACTGGTGCTCCCCATGGTGATACACTTGGGCGTATAAATCCTTGATCCAGAAGCTCTTGTAATTGCTTCTTGAGTTCTTTCAACTCTACCGGTGCCATGCGGTATGGAGCTTTTGATATCGGCTCGGTATTTGGCATCAAGCTAATCTCAAAATCGATCTCCCTCTTTGGTGGCAATCCAGGTAATTCCTTAGGAAAAACGTCAGGAAACTCATTGACTATGGGTATATCCTCCACCTTTGGTCCTTCACCTTCTTCTTCTATAGCATTGATTTGTTGGTCAATCTCTCCTCATCCGTCACCAACTCAAGCGAACTTAATCCTTGCCTCCTTACGACGTGGATTCTCCTTTAAACTCAATATCCTTCCCATTACATCCTTAAAATTCACCTTCTTCTCTCGACAATCTACCGTGGCTTTAACATGGGTCAACCAACTCATTCCAAGAATTACTTCATACTTATTCATCTCCAACACGATCAAATCACTTGTCGTATGGTGACCTTGGATCTCTAAAGGGCATTCCTTCAACATCTCTTGGGTGGTTACGACGCTACCCGTGGGTGTCTTTATCTTGAAGCTGGTAGCGGTGGTGACTATAGGTAATCCACTCTTCTTAGCAAGGTTGGGGGTGATAAACGAATGGGTGGCTCCGGTATCAAACAAGGCGTAAGCGGTCTCGTTAGCTACTCGTATACTTCCTGCGTTTAACACGCACTAGTTACTAACCATACTACTTATCTACTTTTAATTTTAAAGCTTTAGGCTAAAGAGGTATAGGGATTCTATTGCGACAGATTAATAGCGTAAAAGATACTATAAACAAAACGAAAGCTTAAGGTTAAGGCTAACCTGCAACGAGTCCATGATCATAGCCTTCGTCTCCTCAAGGCAGCAAACTCACATCCTTCCTCCTCATCATCTGCTTCCTCGCACATCCACTGGCCCTCCAGGTTGTAACTCTCATTCCATGCATCGAGGTGCCAGAGCGGTTCCCATTTCCATTGCCATTGTTGGTTCTGACAAGGGGATCCTCCCGAGGTGTTGGATGACCTCACAAGAGCATTTTTCCTCTTTGGGCATTCATTTGCAAAGTGCCCTGGCTGCTTGCACACATAGCAGACACTGGTATTCTTCTTGGGACACTCCAAGATTTTATGATCGGGCTGCCACAAAAGAAGCACTTGTTTTGCAATTGTGGGCAGGACTTTGGATAATGCTTCCCTCGGCATTTCCAGCATGTGACATCTACCTTGGTCACCTCCCTCTGATTGCTTCCACTTCCTTTGAAACTTCCAAAGGTCTTAAACCTCTTATTTTTGAACCCAGAACTTGGTCCTTCATATGGCTTCCTTCCAAACACAAATACCTTCTTCTCCGGAGCTTTTGTTTTCATCTTTTTGGCTTCTTCAATAATTCTAGCCTTTTCCACTAGCCCCTTAAAACTTCTAACATCAAATTCCACCAACGAATCTTTAGGTCTTCATCTAACCCATTCAAGAAAACTTGTCTCTTTAACTCCTCGCTGTGCTTATAGGAGTCAGGAGCATACTGCAACAAGCGACTGAATTCGGTTTCGTACTTCGATGGTTCTCCCTTTCTGAGTAATATTAAAGAACTCAGCACTGTACCGAACTCTAAGGCTCCCTGGAAAGTAGTTCTCCAAGAACTCTTCTCGAAACATATCCCACGTAACTGGAGCAGGCAATTCTCGCTTCTTCGATTCCCACCATATGAGCATTGAACTTCAACATGAATGTCCCAAAACTGACTCTTAAGTGGTGGGGTACTTCATAACCATCAAACGATCTCTCAATCTGGGCCAACCAATCTTCGGCCTCAGCTGGTTTTCCGAAGGTTCCATCAAAGTAGGTATTACTTTTGATGAAATTGGCGAGCAAGTTTTGATGTGATCTGGCGGTGGTGGTGGTGGAAATGGTGCAGCATGTGACTGTTCGCCGGGTGCTTCTACCGTAGCTTCAGGAGCATTCTGAGGTGGAGCAGGAGCTGGGTTATTTTGATTTTGTTGCTGAATCAAAATAGCTAATAACTGGTTCATCTGTCCAATGGCAGCTGCAAAGTCGTTTTGCTGGTTCGGGGCAGGAGCAGGGTTATTCTCGGTTGGTTACGCGGGGTACTCCTCGTTCAGCTGGTACGTTGTTGGAATCTCTTTGTTCTCTATTCCTACGTCTTCTTGGACGGCTGTTTAATCGTTTAGATTTTAGTTTCTATTACGCTCCATACTAACGTTTACGAAATCACGGAAATCTCAAATATAAAGACTAGAAATTTAAATCAAGGTACAAAACTTAAGGAAATAAATTGACAAAATAGGGATTGATAGGAGTTTAATAAGAAATTATGAAATTCAAATACAATTCAAAGAAATTACAAAGTAAGAAATCAAAATCATGCATGTTAATCACAAAAAGAAATAATATATAATAAAACTAAAACAAAGGAATCTCATTATCAAGAAATCATTAGGTTACTTTTATTTGTTAAAACTTAACTACATCTTTTGATTAGTTGCGATTTAATACTAAGGCGTTGCGTCTTGGGTGAATACGACGTCTTCTTCTCATCATGGCTCCTTACTTCTGTTCTCGATCCTTTTGTTGAGACTTGAGGGAATCTGGGGTTGGTTTCACCTTCTTGTCACCTTCGATCCGTTGATGGCGTCTGCGTGACTCGTTTCCGGCGTTACCTAAGGTTGGTTGTATAGTCTTTTACGTAAACGTATTTTCCTTTTTGTTTTAGAAAGCAAGTTAACTCTGTTTCTTAGTAACTAAGGGTTGTGTTTTCTTAAGCTTAAAACGGTTTGGAAATCCCTATTCTTCTTAAGGGTATAAACTAGTCCTAGGGCCACTTACATATCTTAGGTATGGTCATAGAACATGTGGTTTCCCATAAATCCCCACTTCCTATAATTCTAGGATTCTTCCTAAAACTCTTATGGCTTAATCTTAAACTTATCCTATTCTTAAGACTTCTATTTCTAACTTACTGTTTCTTTCCCTAATCTTGATGCTCTGATACCAACTTAAACTGTCACGCCCCAGCGGGTACCCTAAACGTGACAGCCCGCCGTACGCAATATTAAAACTTAAGAATGACTACCTCAGTCACTCGAAAGCTTCCATATCGGTACAAGGCGTACATTCACAACAAAGGGAGACCGGTGGAGTAATGCATTTTAAGACATTGGCAGCGGAACATGCAAAATAACACATATATATATATTTCATTGAAATAAAAGTCTTACAGCTTCTAAGGGGCATTCCCCCGATAATTCATAATAACATGGTTCTAAAATAACATAACTAAAGCTAGAAGATTTTAGAAGAAATCTACTCTATAACTTCAAAATAGATTGCCTCCAAAAGCTTCTCAAAATAAGGATTCTACCCGGGAAATCAAGGTGGTCTCGGGTGCAAAAGATAATCCTGCAATATCAAAAGTCTATAGGAGTATAAGCATGACTAGCTTAGTGAGATATTCCTTACGCAATAGTACTCATAACAACAATCAAACAAGTTTATTAATCAAGCATATGAATGCAACAACCATATGATCAAACATTACATACGACTATCCGGTTTCGTATGTTTGATGGATTTACCCCTCCATCGGTGGTTAGGGAATGCTTTGAACTGGGTCCCGAACAACCTCCTCAAGTTTGCGCGCGTCTTGGGGTTCCAACGAACCGTACTACTAGTCCCGGGCCTTCCATGCCCAAAGCGATCGATCCGGCTCGGCTACACCTTGAGGCCGTATTCCCCGTACGTCCTAACCCTCAAGATGTAGCTAGGCAGCTTACCTTTCCGGTCCCACGCTGAGGAGTAGTAGCAAAACTTCGAAATGATATTCTAAGTGATATGCATGAGCAATTTATTATATGGGATTTCAATATGACATTAAATCATTTAAAGCGATCAAACAATATTTGCACACATAACAATACATACATGGAAACATTTATATCAATCACAAATCGGGTTCCGATATACTTATCGTTCATTGATCGCACACAACGAATCACATACATAATTCCCATAATATCCCACATGCATATCAATTTTATCTTTTCCTACATCTAGTGCTCTATTCTACAAGCACATGCGCGAATACATAAGCGTAAAGGAAACTCACTCGTCCATAGCGCTCTAGGAGTCGAAGTAATCCTCGGGGAAGACAAGATCGTGATCCTCGACACCTAAACAAACATGAGTATTTCATCCAAGATCTATTCAAGTTCTATACTTCTATCTTAAAGAATTCGTAAAAATCGTATGGAATGGAAATCCAATTTAAAATGGCCATAACTTGCTCATTTTAACTCGGAATTTCGCATATTATATACCGATTTCTACCTACTCGAAAAGATCTATCTATTTCTAAGGTTATTTTCATCAAAAGAAGTATTTAGGTCTCGGAATAGTAGCGTACAGATTTGATACGAATTTTCCAAACTTCAAAACTAGAGTTTTCAAACTTTACTTCACTCAAGGGCTTTTGTACAAAAATATAGATATAGTATGGTTGAAAAATCCCTTGAATTTATGTATATATATGTATAACTCAAACTATATGCATGAATTTGGTGTTGTCTCAACAATGGTTTTGTAAAAACATGTCTTGAAAGTGAGATAAGCTTAAGACTTGAAAAGAAGTTAGTTTTACTTTGAAAATTTCCTAAATTTATAAATGAGTATTTCTTCCTTTTAACTCCATTTCTTAGTTATTAATCTTCAAAAGTAATTTTAATCTTTCAAGATTTTCATAAATTTATTTCTAGTGGTTTGGAAACATATAGTTTTTCTAATATTTCATAGTTATATCCACTTTTAAAAGAAATCATCTTATAAGTAAATTTTGGAAAACTTATCTTAGACTTTAGTGTTGGTGGAAAACTTTGACAATTGAATTTAAGAAATCCTTTGTTTAGGTCTAAAGAAACTTTCTTATTTCTTTGAAAAGAGATTTTATAATAACTTTACTTTATGTATTTCTTGGTGAAAACCACATATTATTACTAAAACTTGAGCTAGCTTATCTAACTTTAGAAGAATATTTGTTTAAATAAATTTCAACCTTTAAGGAAAATAACTTCTTATGTGACAAAATTTATTTAAAAAGAGTTCTTATTCTTATTTTAAGAAAACTCATTTCTATTATGATTGAGACAATAACAACATATTCATGCATGAATGAGAATATGTAACCATGAAAAAATAAAAACAACATAATTAAAATAAATAAGAGCATAAAAGTAAAGTCAAGTATTGGGAACCTTAGCTTCATCAAGGAATCCCGGGACTAAGAATGGACTAGTCCTCAAAGAAAAGAAAAGCAAAAATAAAATTGTTTTGACTTGATATGGACAAGTCTAAGACTAGAAAGACTAGTCTTAATATTGCATAAAACAAGTAAAAATAAATTGCAAGACTTGAAAATAAATAAATAACAAGTGAGCTTATATGCTCTAAATAAATATATATATATACTATAGTTAGGTAGAAAAAAATAATAACAATATAACATCAACATAATAGTACATAAAGAAAAGAACATGAAAAAACAAAACATGAATAAATTGTTGCTTCTTTAACTCAATGAGTCTAAGAAACATACACTAAACTCATGTTAAGTTATATGAACATGATGAGTATATGAAAACTTTTACCTAAAGTTTATGTGTTGGTTGAAGAAGAAAAGAATGGGTTGTTGTATTATGTGGGACTTGGTTTTCTAAAGAAAAGAAGAGACTTGAGAGAGATTTGGGAGAGGAATTTTGTGGAGTGATTTTGGGAGAGTTTTAGTATGAATTTTTGTTGTGTGAAAGAATGGAAGAGGAAGGGGGTATTTATAGATTTTTGGAGTGGAAATTTGTGATTAAAATTAATGAATTGAAAAAAATGAGGGCAAGAGGGACATGGGGGGCGCCGGTTTTGAGCATTATAGAGGGGAGAAATAATTATTTTTGTTTGTTTTGTAATAAAAGAAGTAATGTGTAAGGTATGATGTGATTAAAGTTGTATGGGGAAGGTAAATTGTAAGATATAGGTATGGTAGAGTGTAAGAATAGAGTGTAAGAAAAAGTAGAGATAGGTGAATAGTAATGAATAGTAGAAAAGTACTGTGAATAGTAGACTAGACAATTAAAATACCGGTAGTAACGAAAATACGCGTAAAAGGCCTATATCTGTTATTTTTAGATACCGAAAAATTCTAAAACTGATATTTTTGAAAACCTTATATTTTTACGAATCTATTGGTGTTGTCGGAATATTATTGCTATTTGGTGCTCCGGGCCCTCTCAATTTAATTATTTTTACTTCATTTTATTTAGCTAAACCCTAATTCACTTTATATATAAACATATTTTTCTCTCTCTCTCTTCATTTCTTCTTGTTTCAAATTGTTGCAAAAGAAAACTCTCTCTTTCTTTCCCTTTTGTGCCGAGAGCTCCCCCTCCCTCTTCCCTCACAATTTCATCTCAAGTCTCCTTTATTTCTCCTTTGATCCTCCATTGGTAGGTTGATCTTAAGTCTTGTTCATCCCAAATCTTGTAATGGCAAGATCATTCTTGTGTGTTTTCTCATTTAAATCCCAATGAGCATGAGCAAGGGACATGAAAACACTACTACAAGAATCTCAAGCCATCACAAGAAGTGGATCTAGTATTTGGAAGAGTTTTGGTTGAAATATCATCTTGTTCATGCATGTAAAGTAGAGATCTTGCATATATATTGATGTTCATGCCATGAGATCTATGATTCATGCATTATATTTAGTAGATCTAAAGTTTAGACATCCACAACTTCATGTACATGTATGATCATAGAGTTATTTTTATTTCCATGCATTGATGATCATAAAAATGTAGTCTTGTATATGTATAGAGATGTTAGATAGTAGATATTCATATATAGAAGGCAAGAACATTGAAAAAGGAAAGGTTTTGTCAAATATGAAATGTTGGAAATTCGGATGAAATTGAAACCCTACTTTAAAAACCACCAAAATCACTTTTGAACTCATTTCATATGAAAAATGAAGGGTATGTGTAGTAGATATCTTGAAAGAATGATTTTCATAAGCTTGGATGAGTTTAGGCATGATAGGAATGTAAAACAAGTGGTGGAGTTAGAATGAAAATATGTGATGTGGATCAATAGTCAAATTCGTAACTTAGGTTCATGCCTACAAGAACTCTTAGTATCTAAGTCTAAATTGGATGTTTTATAAGCTAAATGAAGTCCTTAGATAGTATATATATTGGAGCTTCAAATTTTAATCATTAGAAAGTTTTTCCATAAGAAAAATGCAAGAAAATGAAATTTCAAAAATTCGGATTTTTACAAAAGCTTGTTTAAAAACATGTTTACCAAATGAAAAATGGGAATTTTTATGCATGAATGAAGGCCATGGTTAGTATAGACTTTGAGAACTCATTTTTATTTAGATAACAAGTGAATTACAAGATTAAAATCAAAGAAACCCTAAGGAGTGTAAAGTGGAAGAATGGCTTTAGAAATAACCTTTATGGAATTTTCTAACACTTAGGAGTTCATAAGAGTTTATATCACAAAATCATCATGACCATGCATATATTGAGTTCATTACATGGCATTCATGTTAGTAATTCATTCCTATACCATTCATGCATGAATCATCAACTAGGAACATTTCTTATCAAAAGCAAAACAAATTTTTCGGAATGGAGAAATTGTAGACAGCTGATCCCACTGTTCCGTGACCTTATTTTCAAAACTTGAATTTAATATATAGAAATAGATAGATCTTTCGAAGTAGATAGAGATCGATATAAAATTTGCGAAATTCCGAGTTAAAATGACCAAGTTATGGCCGTTTTAAGTCGGAACTTCCGCAAATAGCGAGAATTCCGAATTCATCTAGTCTAGATGCATAGTTTGGATTAGTTACATGATGAGAATCTCATTAGGATTATTCTTACTTGGTAGGTGATCCGAGCAGGACACCTTACCGCCCGATTACTACTATAGAAAGACCGGCGTCCAATGGCCGAGTGAGTTTTACTTCACTCTCAATTAATGATGTGATTGTAATGTAGTGGCACTAGTGGTGTAGGCAAAGATAAAAAGAAATGATGCATGATGGGGTATATGGGAATTATATATGTTTGTCTACTGTTGATATGTGGAATGGAACTTAAGAATATCGAAACCGGGTGTTAAGCTATTGACTGATTAGCTAGTATCTTATATTGAATGTTGTGAATACTTGTTGGTCACCTAAAAGAATTGAACTAATGTATATTCGACTTCAATGTAAATTGGATTCATTCATATCACGATGGGGATGGAGCATTCGCATTGGTTGGTTTTTCGTGATCCATAAAACGAATATGTTGGTTAATCGTGATCCATAAAACGAATTTGTTGGTTAATCGTGATCCATAAAACGAAATATTGTTAGTTGACGTGAGCTTAAACGGCGTCGTACCCAAGGATTCGTTAATCTGCTAACCCGGGATGGAGGGCGCAAGTCCATCCACATATGATTTCCGGTTGGTCATATGTTTGTTGAATCATTTGTTTGATGCATACACTTGCTTGAATAATCACTTGTTTGAATGAATTGTACTTAATTGTGTTATGGAAGTTATTACTCACTAAGTTAGTTAGCTTGCGCCCCCATAGTTTTTACTTATTGCAGCACGAGTTTATCTGGCTTAGGCCGAGGCAAGCCACAGCACAGGTACGGAGATAGGAGTTTCCCATAGAAGTTTATTCATTCTTTTTGTATAGACTTCCGTTGGAAAAAGGACTCTGGATGACTGTAATGGACTTGATATTATTTTGCGGGGAATGCCCCTTAGATTTTGTAAATATAATTATGCGTTTTGGTTTATTATCTATGGCTAATGAATGCCACATTAAACTGTTTAACTCCATTTGTTGAAGTATTCTATTTCGTAAAGGAACGCTTTACATCTACTTAAGATCCCGAAGGGCTCGGGTAGGGAACTCGAGAGTCTTTTAGTATGTGGCGGCTGTTACGTTTAGGATACCCTATGGGGCGTGACAGTTTAAGTTGGTATCAGAGCACTAGGTTATAAAACAAGACAATAGATTAAAAGAAATCGACTTAGAAATCTAACTAATAGGTTAAATGGAGTTAAAAGCGTTTTCTTGCTAAGTCTGATTAGGGTATTATTGTTGTAGGTCTCCTTGGGTGAGACAGGGAGCGGGCCAGGAACTTCACAAAGAGAAACGATGAGACGATGGTGGAATATAGGTTGAGGTTAAGAGAGTTGTGCGAAGACTTTGCCTAGCCAGACATCCCGGACTATAGGGGAAATGTACAAATTGTGGAAGGATGGATTGAGATACACTAGATGGGCTGCGGTAGTGGATCGATTGAGGTATGATCCCATGGGGAGGAGGAGTTGGACAAAATTGGAGACGATTTATACTCTAGAGAGGATTATGGTTGATATGGGCGTGAGCCCATGACTAGAGAAGCTACATTTATTTTGAAGGGTGGAGTAAACGAACCCCTCCAGATTTTAGAGTATGGATCCCCATAGGACCTTTATATGTGTATGCCATGAAACTTGTATGATCACCATGATTGGAACATGGCAGACGCATGGAACCATATCACTTGGCATGCGTCTACTTAGATATTCTCCACCCGAGTGATAGCTCCACCTCCAGCCATTGATATAGGCATGCAATTGAATGGGGCGCCTGTAGTTGGAGAGATGAGGAGAAGAAGAAGAAGAAGAAGAGGACCCTGAGGAGGATCCTAACTGGGAAGAAAATGTAGTTCCTAGAACCCCTACCCCACCTTCGAGCCGGAAGCTGAAGTGAATCCGGAACCCAACCCAATTGTATGGGATTTTAATCGGGAGCTGGAGATACCGGATAGTGGTAGGGTGGAACCCGAGTTTGACCCTTGATGTGGAGAGATGTTATGTGGAAGGAGAAAATCCCCCTGTACTTGATATAGTAGTAGCTGAACCTGTAGCCCCGAGCCTATGGAGGTAGAAGGCATGGGTGGAGAGCCAGTGTAAGAGAGAATGAGGTAGTAGAGACTCAGGTGAGTGAGCCGGAAGTTAGAGGTGAGGAGAATGTGAGCCCGAGGGAAGGGCAAGGTACTGAGGAAGAGGAGGAAAGTGAAGACCAGGAACCTTTAGTCCGACCTACTAGGAAGAGGAGGATGACTACGAGGGAATACCTTAGTTTGTTTATCCGACGGGACGACGGTGGTTCTTCCAGCAGGAGACGACCTCCTAGCTCGACCCCCGATGACTCTAGTGATGAGTAGAGACCGAGATGATAGCTAACCCATGAAGTCCAAGAGGAGTCCTGATTTTCTTATTTTGTAGTAGGCAATGCGGGATGCCAATTTGCCTTAGGATTTCAGGATAGTTAGTATTTTATTTGTTTCTTTTTCCCTGTATTTTGTCATGTTTTCGGGAATAGGGAAATTGTTTAGAATCGGAATTGGAATTTAGCTAGCCAAATTTTGGGGACAAAAATCTTGATGTAATATTTGTATGGCTCGCTAAAGTAATGAAAAGATCGTGTTTATTTCAAAGGAAAGGAGTTGAGAAAAGCATGCATGCTAGTCATGAGGCATAAAGAACATTAACCGCATATAGATTGCATGAGCATTCATTCATTCACATTATTGTTATGAAATTTCAACTTGTTACTCTATGTGTGAATTCTTTATTTCCTTATGATTATATGAATTTATGAAATTCATTTCTTTCTAAGTTTGATTTCCAGATTTTCGCAACTTTTAAACTTGTTAACAAATCTAGTCCTTCGAAATCTAAAATCTACTAAAGATACTAAAAATTCATTAAATAATGTATAAACAGACGAAACCGACGGATTCGGAACCGGGAACAAGGTCTCTCCGAATGAAGCCGATCAACCGGCTGCACCTCCACTAACCCTCAGGGGTTGCACCTCAAATCAATAGGGCGATGTGTTAAATGCGATTGGGCAATTGGCCAATCTTCTGAACACCTTCATTCAAAATCAGAATCCGGTTCAGAACCCGCACCCAGGGAAGTGCCCGGATTCGGCCCCACATCCCCACCCGATCATCGGAAATGACTGCAGAGGCAAGGCTCCACAAGAGGAGCATTCCTATAATGTGCCATTGCCGCCACCCCCGCCATACAGGAGACCCCACCGAAGCTCCTTACGACTTTATTAAGAGCAACCGGTATTTTGATGGAGCATTCGGTAAAACCAGATGAAGCCGAGGACTGGTTGGCTCAAGTTGAGCGTTCTTTTGCTGCATACGAGATTCCACCTTATCTGCAGTTGGAATATGGAACATATATGCTGAGGTACAATGCGCGGGTCTGGTGGGACTCCAAGAGAAGGAACTTGACTTCCCGGCCACTTGGGAAACCTTTCGCCGGGAATTTCTGAACAATTATTTTCCCTCCAGCTTGAGAGTGAAATATAGTGCTGATTTCCTCCATGTTAAGCAAAAGGGGAGGACAGTAGAACAGTATGAAACCGAGTTCGTTCACTTGCTGCAGTATGCACCTGAGTCTTTCAGGGATAGTGAAGAATTAAAGAAGCAGGTATTTCTGGGAGGCTTAGATGAGGAATGCGGATCAAGTTGGAAGAGTTTGGAGTCAGGACATATCCTGAAATGGTAGAGAAGGCCCGGGTAATTGAAGGGGCCAGAAAAAGAAGTACCAGGAGCCTGAAAAGAGGGTATTTGGAAAGAGGCCATTCGACGCCTCGAGTTCAGGATTCAAAGGAAAGAGGTACAGACCGTACCAAGGATTCAAGGATGAGTCTAGTAGCAAGCCGACCCAGTTCAAGGCCAATGTCACATGTTGGAAATGTAAGGGAGCACACGCTCCTAGGCAGTGCCAGTTGTTGAAAAACAAATGCTATTTCTGTGGCGACGCTGGCCATATGGTCTACACGTGCCCAAAGAAGCTGGCTGTGACTTGCTTTATTTGCAAGGAGAAGGGACATCTAGCCTCTGAATGTTCCCAGCGGAAAAGCGTGGCCGCTCGACCCTATGGAACTCCAAGTAATACCAACCCTATGAGGTCGGGTAACAAAAGTGGGAGCCGAGCAGCTTCAGCAATGCATGGGATGAGGTTATATAACTTCGAAGGCCAGTGGATGGTCGAGGAAGATGAGAGGAAGATGTAGAATTGGCAGCTTTGGATCAAAGCGAAGGCGCTGATAGCGGCCTGGTGACAGGTTAGTAACAGAAACCCTCTTAGCTAAATTTAAGTTATAATTTAAATTGTTGCCTGAATGAAATTGAATATGATATGGGAAAGCTGGAAGTAGGAACCCTGTAGATAGCCTTAAGATGTTGTAGGGTTCAATTGTGATGGATATTTGTTGACCTCAGGCACATACGGGTGAATGGCGTGGAAGCTTATGTTTTATTTGACACGGGAGCGACTCATTCATTCGTCACCAATAGTTTGGCTAACCAATTGGGATTACCTATAGCCACAACTACGGTTAGTCTACGGATTAAGACCCCCACAGGAAGTGTTGTGTCAACCCGAGAATTGGAAGGATTGTCCGTTGGAAGTTCATGGACACAGCTCCAAAAGTGATTTGATAATGTTGGAGATGAATAAATACGAAGTTATCCTCGGAATGAGTTGGCTAAGCAAGGTAAAAGCGATAGTGGATTGTCAAAAGAAAACAGTGAGTTTCTATGATCAATTGGGAGAAAAAGTAGAATTTGTGGGAGAAACCCTAGTTCCGAGAAGGTTTGGTGTAAACTCGTTTGAGCTAATGATGGAGGATGAAGAGATAATACCGATTGAAGGTGTCTTAGATGAAGAGGAACCCGTGAGGAAAAGGATATACCGGTGGTGAATGAGTATTTGGATGTGTTTCCTGAGATCCTACCGGGATTACCACCAAAAAGAGAAATTGATTTTGAGATTGTTTTGGCTCCAAACACCGAACCGATATCCAAAGCACCATACCGGATGGCACCGGCTGAGTTGAAGGAGCTAAAGACACAGTTGCAAGAACTTTGGATCAAAAATTTATAAGACCGAGTGTATCGCCATGGGGCACACCCGTTTTGTTTGTAAAGAAGAAAGATGGATCGATGAGATTGTGTATCGACTATCGGAGTTGAATAAAGTGACTGTCAAGAATCGGTATCCCTTGCCAAGAATTGATGATTTGTTTGATCAACTGCAAGGGGCTTGTGTGTTCTCACGCATTGATTTGCGTTCGGGATATCATCAGTTGAGGATTAAGCCTGAGGATGTACCAAGACGGCTTTTCGTACTCGTTATGGACACTACGAGTTCCTGGTAATGTCATTTGGACTGACTAATGCACCAGCTGCATTTATGGATTATGAAGAGTCTATAAGCCACTTTTGGATAAGTGTGTGATAGTCTTCATAGACGACATCCTCATATATTCGAAGACCAAAGAGCAACACGAGGAACATCTTCGTTTGGCGTTGCAAACCTTACGGGATAATAAGCTGTACGCCAAGCTGTCCAAATGTGATTTTTGGTTGGACAGAATCATTTCTTGGACATGTAGTAACCGGTGATGGGATATCAGTTGACCCCGAAAAGATCAAGGCTGTAGTGGATTGGAAGCCACCGCAAACGGTTACCGAAGTAAGAAGTTTCTTGGGATTAGCTGGCTACTATCGCAAGTTTGTGAAGGATTTTTCTAAGATAGCCAAGCCACTGACTCAATTGACTCAAAAGAATGAGAAATTCGTTTGGACGGACAAGAGGGAACAGAGCTTTCAGGAATTGAAACGACGATTGGTATCGGCACCGATCTTAGTTTTACCAGACCCAGAAAAGTCCTATACGGTACATAGTGACGCCTCAAGGAATGGCCTTGGATGCGTCTTGATGCAAGAGGGGAAGGTTATTGCATATGCTTCTCGGCAGTTGAGACCACATGAGCAGAACTATCCTACGCATGATTTGGAATTAGCTGCCGTTGTCTTCGCTTTGAAGTTATGGAGACATTATCTATATGGACAAAGGTGTGAGATATACACAGATCATAAAAGTCTTAAATACCTGTTCACACAGAAAGAGCTAAACATGAGACAAAGGAGGTGGCTGAATTAATAAAGGATTATGATCTGGGAATAAATTACTGTCCAGGGAAAGTAATGCGGTCGCGGATGCCCTAAGTCGGAAGAATCACGGGAAGTAGCCGCCTTGATCACAAGTCAAAGAGATTTGATTAAGGAGTTTGAGAAGCTAAGGATTGAGTTCATAGACAAAGCGCTGAGCTTGAGATATCCAACTTGGCACTAGAACCGACCCTCATAGAGAGAATCAAGGAAGCCCAAAGGTATGACGAGGTGATACAAAAGATAAAAAGGGAAACCCAAGCAGGAAAGTACCTTGACTTTGCCATAGATGATGAAGACGTGATCGAATGAAAGGAAGGCTGTGTGTACCAGAGGATGAGGAGTTGAGGAAGGAAATAATGAGTGAAGCACATAACTCCGGATATACCATGCATCCGGGAGGCACCAAAATGTATCAAGATTTGAAAAGCCGCTATTGGTGGAATGGCATGAAGCGAGATGTGGCAGATTATGTAATGAAGTGTCCAGTATGCCAACAGGTGAAAGTAGAGCACCAGAGACCGGGCATTGCTAAAGCCCTTACCCATTCCCGAATGGAAGTGGGATCAGATATCCATGGATTTTGTGTGTGGTTTTCCCAAGACTCCATCTGGTTGTGATGCAATATGGGTGATAGTGGACGATTGACCAAGTCGGCGCATTTCTTACCCATAAATATGACCTACTCAATGGAAAGATTAGCCAAGATCTATATCAGAGAGATCGTAAGGTTACATGGCATACCTGCAGGGATTATTTCCGATAGAGACCCGAGATTTGTGTCCAAATTTTGGACAAGCCTGCAAAAGAGCCTGGGCACTAAATTGCACTTTAGTACGGCTTATCACCCTCAGACCGATGGACAGTCTGAGCGGACGATCCAAACCCTGGAAGACATGCTGAGAGCGTGTGCCTTGGAATTCAAAGGGAATTGGGATAGTCATGTACACCTAATTGAGTTTGCCTACAATAACAGCTATCACTCCACCATCCAGATGCCACCGTATGAAGCTTTGTATGGACGGCGCTGTAGATCCCCTTTGTTTTGGGATGAAGTAGAAAAGGTAGCAATTGGGCCGGAATTGGTACAAGAAGCCGCAGATAAAGTGAGGTTGATTCAGCGGAAAATGAAAGAAGCTCAAGACCGGCAAAAGAGTTGGGCAGACTTGAAAAGAAGAGAACTTGAATTCAAGGTGGGTGATCATGTGTACCTAAAGATAAATCCGATTAAAAGTATTAAGAGGATGCGTACACAAGGGAAGTTAAGCCCAAGATACATTGGACCTTTTGAAATCTTAGATAGGGTCAGAGATCTGGCATATCGGCTAGCCCTGCCACCAAATTTGTCCGGGATCCACAATGTATTCCATGTGTCAGTATTGAGGAGGTACGTTGCCGACCCGAAAGGATTCTGGAGTTGAACCAATTCAGCTGAAGGAAAACCTGACATATGAGGAACACCCAGTGAAGATATTGGATAAGAAAACTCAAAGGCTACGAAACAAAGACATTCACTACGTTAAAGTGTTATGGAGGAATCATGCCTTTGAGGAAGCAACCTGGGAAGCTGAAGATGAAATCCGGAGGAAGTACCCCGAGATATTTGAAGGACAAGGTACGTCAGTTCCGTTTTGAGGACAAAACTTTATTTAAGGTGGGGAGGTTGTAAACCCCGGTATTCTCAGTAGTTAAGAAACCCCGGGAGTTGGAAGCGAAACCCTAATCCGGTCCAGTTTGAGTCTAGTGAGAGAAGCCTAGGAACCCTAAATCCGGCTTTCCTTCGGTTTCATAATAAAAGAAATTTTATAAAGTAAATGAAGTTGAATTATTGTTTAAAGTACATTTTAAACCTTTGAAAGTTTTAAATTCGGGAATTTTTCAATTCGGGCCTTCCCGAGCTCAATTACGGAAAAGCGTGCCCCGACCACGGATTCAGAAAAATGTTCAATATTCATTAGAACCGTAATTTTATAAGGATTCCAAAAATATCAATTTTATAATTTTCCGAGCTATAAAAATTACAGTTATAGCTTTTCCCTGTTTTCGTACAACCGGTAAAGTAGATGTCTTGTCTACTATTCACAAGTACAACCTACACTACACACTACCCATACCCTATTCTTACATCCTTACAACTACTCATTTCAATTTTCTTTTCCAAGAAATTTTGTCTCTTAAATAATTATCACATTTATTACATTTTAATTTACTAAATTACAAATATCAAATTTTCAACACACACACACAAACAGATGGCCGGCGTCCCCACCCCCCCCCCCCCCCCCCCCCCCCCCCCCCCCCCCCCCCCCCTTGTTTCCCTCTCAATTTAATTATTTTTACTTCATTTTTTTAGCCAAACCCTAATTCACTTCATATATAAACATATTTTTCTCTCTCTCTCTTCATTTCTTCTTGTTTCAAATTGTTGCAAAAGAGAAAACTCTCTCTTTCTTTCCCTTTGTGTCGAGAGCTCCCCCTCCCTCTTCCCTTACAATTTCATCTCAAGTCTTTTTCTCTTTGATCCTCCATTGGTAGGTTGATTTTAAGTCTTGTTCATCCCAAATCTTATAATGGCAAGATCATTCTTGTGTGTTTTCTCATTTAAATCCCAATGAGCATGAGCAAGGGACATGAAACACACTACAAGAATCTCAAGCCATCACAAGAAGTGGATCTAGTATTTGAAGAGTTTTGTTGAAATATCATCTTGTTCATGCATGTAAAGTAGAGATCTTGTATATATTGATGTTCATGCCATGAGATCTATGATTCATGCATTATATTTAGTAGATCTAAAGTTTAGACATCCACAACTTCATGTACATGTATGATCATAGAGTTATTTTTTATTTCCATGCATTGATGATCATAAAAATGTAGTCTTGTATATGTATAGAGATGTAGATAGTAGATATTCATATATAGAAGCAAGAACATTGAAAAAGGAAAGGTTTTGTCAAATATGAAATGTTGGAAATTCGGATGAAATTGAAACCCTACTTAAAAACCACCAAAATCATTTTGAACTCATATTTCATATGAAAATGAAGGGTATGTGTAGTAGATATCTTGAAAGAATGATTTTCATAAGCTTGGATGAGTTTAGGCATGATAGGAATGTAAAACAAGTGGTGAGTTAGAATGAAAATATTGATGTGATCAATAGTCAAATTCGTAACTTAGGTTCATGCCTACAAGAACTCTTAGTATCTAAGTCTAAATTGGATGTTTTATAAGCTAAATGAAGTCCTTAGATATATACATATTGGAGCTTCAAATTTTAATGCATTAGACAAGTTTTTTCCGTAAGAAAAATGCAAGAAAATGAAATTTTAAAAATTCGGATTTTCACAAAAAGCTTGTTTAAAAACATGTTTACCAAATGAAAAATGGGAATTTTTATGCATGAATGAAGGCCATGATTAGTATAGACTTTGAGAACTCATATTTTATTTAGATAACAAGTGGATTACAAGATTAAAAATCAAAGAAACCCTAAGGAGTGTAAAGTGGAAGAATGACTTCTTAGAAATAACCTTTATGGAATTTTCTAACACTTAGGAGTTCATAAGGGTTTATTATCACAAAATCATCATGACCATGCATATATTGAGTTCATTACATGGCATTCATGTTAGTAATTCATTCCTATACCATTCATGCATGAATCATCAACTAGGAACATTTCTTATCAAAAGCAAAACAAATTTCGGAATTGAGAAATTGTAGAACAATCTGATCCTACTGTTCCGTTACCTTAATTTTTCAAAACTTGAATTTAATATTATAAATAGATAGATCTTTCGAAGTAGATAGAGATCGATATAAAATTTGCGAAATTCCGAGTTAAAATGACCAAGTTATGGCCGTTTTAAGTCGGACTTCCGCAAATAGCAGAATTCCGAATTCATCTAGTCTAGGTGCATAGTTGGATAGTTACATGATGAGAATCTCATTAGGATTATTCTTACTTGGTAGGTGATCCCGAGCAGGACGACACTTACCGCCCGATTACTACTACTAGAAAGACCGCATCCAATGGCCTAGTGAGTTTTACTTCCACTCTCAATTAATGAATGTGATTGTAATGTAGTGGCACTAGTGGTGTAGGCAAAGATAAAAAGAAACTGGATATGCATGATGGGGTATATGGGAATTATATATGTTTGTCTACTGTTGATATGTGGAATGGAACTTAAGGAATATCGAAACCGGGTGTTAAGCTATTGACTGATTAGCTAGTATCCTATATTGAATATCTGCAAATACTTGTTAGTCACCTAAAAGAATTGAACTAATGTATATTCGACTTCAATCGTAAATTGGATTCATTCATATCACGATGGGGTTGGAGCATTCGCATTGGTTGGTTTTTCGTGATCCATAAAACGAATATGTTGGTTAATCGTGATCCATAAAACGAACTTGTTGGTTAATCGTGATCCATAAAACGAAATATTGTTAGTTAACCGTGAGCTTAAACGGTGTCGTACCGCAGGATTCATTAATCTGCTAACCCGGGATGGAGGGCGCAAGTCCATCCACATATGATTTCTGGTTGGTCATATGTTTGTTGATCTCATTTGTTTGATGCATACACTTGCTTGAATAATCACTTGTTTGAATGAATTGTACTTGATTCTGTTATGGAAGTTATTACTCACCAAGCTAGTTAGCTTATGCCCCCATAGTTTCTACTTATTGCAGCACAAGTTTATCTGGCTTAGACCGAGGCAAGCCACAGCACAGGTACCAAAGATAGGAGTTTCCCATAGAAGTTTAATTCACTCCTTTTGTATAGACTTCCTGTCATGCCCCGAAGGGTACCCTAAACGTGGCAGTCCGCCGTACACAATATTAAAGCCTAAGAATGACCACCTCAGTCACGCGAAGGCTTCCATACTATGTACAAGGCGTCTAACACATGGAGGAGACTCATCGGAGTAATGCATTTTATGTTGATACAACTTGAGAACAATGTAAAGGAAATTCAATTCACTATTCTTCAAAATTCAACTCATTAACTTCAATTACAATTCATCAAAAGATTCTACTACATAAACTATTACAAGGCAAATAGGAAAACCTAGCTAATAACTTCAAACATTCTTATGTCTTGCTGGAACCCCGGAGTCATACCCGGCTCCAACCAATTCAGTCCTCACTTTGCATTCTTGAGATAACCTGTTCATTTAAACAACTATAGGGGTATAAGCTACACTAGCTTAGTGAGTGAAAACTTCCAGGATTACATTTATAACACATCATACAATCAAGTGATTAGTCGGACAAGTGATATGCATCAAACTCATGAATTCAACAAACATATGACCTGCCGGAAATCATATGTGGATGGACTTGCGCCCTCCATCTCGGGTTAGCAGATTAACGAATCCTGCGGTACGACTGAGACCGTTTCAGCTTACGGACAACTATAAACTATAAAATCGTTTAAGGCACAACGATAAACCGACAAATGCTAATTCTCCATCCCCATCGTGTATGAACGAGTTCAATTTCATCTTCAATTCCAAATAATCAATTATACCAATTCTTTTAAGTGATCAGTCAATAATCGCAGACAATCAATTCTAATTTATCTATACAGGCAATTAATCACTCGGCTTCGATATTCTTACATTCCATTTCTCATATCAACAACAAGCATACATCTTTCCCATTCGTCCCCATCATGCATATCCATTTTATCTTTACCAAATACATAGTGCAACTATTATTACAATCACATACAATAAATGAAATCGGAAGTAATACTCACCCGGCCATTGGATCACCGGTCTCTTAGTACAAGTAATCCGGTGGTAGGGGAATAGTCGTTATTGGGGTCACCTAAGAAGGAAGAAATACCCTAATAAGTATTTCATCACTTAACTAGTCCAAGCTATCTCATACAAACTATCAAATTTGTAATTCTCGTCCTAAGCGGGAATTCCAACTTAAAACGGCCATAACTTGGTCATTTTAACTCGGAATCTCGCAAATTATATATCGATTTCTATCTACTTCGAAAGATCTATCTATTTCTAATATTATTTTCAAGTTTTGAAAACATTTAGGTCTCGGAACAGAGGGATCAGATCTGATCAGTAACGGTTTCCGATTCCAAAAAAATAGTTTTGTAAATGTTTGTAATGTTTTTATTGTATAAATTAGCCATACATGCAATATGAATGATTTCCTAACATGAATGGTATGAAAATGAGTTTCATGTATGCATGGTCTTGATGATTTTGGCAAAAGAAAATTTTAGAACTCTTTATTTTACAAGACTTCAACTATAACTACTTTTTGAAAAATCTAGTTTTCTAACTTTGATCATTTCCATTCGTTTGGGATTTATTGCTTAAGAAAATATAATTATTTTTGTTAAAATTGAGTCTTCATTATATCTATTACTTATGACTTTCATTTCTACATAAAAATTTCCATTTTGCACTTTGTAAACATGTTTTCAAGTGGGGTTGATTCCAAAATCCGAATTTTACAAAAATTAGTTTTTGAGTAATTCCTTTAAGTAAAAATCATTTGATACTTAGAAATTTAAGGCTCAACCATGTATAACTACTAAGGACTTCATTCTTACACAAAAATTTGCATTTTACACTTTGCAAATATGTTTTCCAATATGATTTATTCAAAAATCCGAATTTTAGAAAATCCACTTTTTGAATGATTCATTTGGGGAAAAACTTGTTTAGTGCATTAAAATTTGAAGCTTTACTATAACTATTGTCTAAGGACTTCATTTAACATATAAAACTTGCAATTTGAGCTCAAATACTAAGTGATTACTTATGCATCATCTCAAATTACGAATTTGACAATTGATCACTAACTCAAAATTTTTCATTTTAATTCCATTACTTGTTTAACACCTTACTCATGCCTAAACTCATTTTAACTTGTAAAAATCATTGCTTAATGATATCTATTACCTATATACTTCATTTTTCACATAAAACATGAGTTTTGGAGTTGATACATGGGTTCTAAAAATTGGTCTTAGTTGGGATCCGAATTTACAAAATTCATTTTTGGTTATATCTTTTGATAAAATCTATCTAAGCTCATGAAAATCCATTCCTTACATATCATATCTTATGAGCCTTCCATTTCTTAAATAAAAACTTCATTTTTGAGTTGGAAAACATGTTTTTAAAATAGGCTTTGGCCAAAATCCGAAAATAGAATTTTTATTTTGAAAATAACTTTTGGAAATCACTTTGATTCTTGTAAAAAGAAGTCTTGATGATATACATATATTAAGCCTTCATTTTCTTAAGTAAAAATTACATTTTCACACTTGGAAAGTGGTTTTTAAATGTGGGTCTTGCCAAAATACGAATTTCACAATTTTGTTTGAGTTCATAACTAAGATCTACACTTAATATGAACATAAACATAAAACAAATGTATGGTAATAAGCTATAAACATCATGGATCTAAACTTCACTTATCAAAATCTTTTATTTATGGTATCTATACCCTAAGCCCTTCATTTTAAATGAAAAAACACATTTTGAAGTTGAAAACCACTTTTCTAAATATGGTTCCATTTTCATCCGAATTTGCAAAATTGATTTTTGTTGAAAATAAAATAGATCTTGAGTTTCCTACAACTTTCCTACCATCATCAAGCTATAGCAAGTTGTTCATGAACATAAACAAAGATCTAATGCATCTATGAACTCAAAACTTTAGATCTAGTTTTCTAAACTAGTTTTACATGCATGAATCACTAAGATAGACATGTGAATGCTAGATCTATGCATAAATCATAAGGAATAACAAAAATAACAACTTAAATAACAAGATCTATGGCATAAACAAAAATCAAAGCCATAAAAAGTTAGATCTACAAAATATAATAACTTTAAACAAGAAATAATTATAATACAAGATAATAAAAGTGGAGAAGAGAAAGATTTCATTTTTGGCATCATCATCCTAAGCTTTTAAGCTTATGGAAGTTCATTTGATGCATGAAACCTTCATTATACTTTACCTATATCACCTATGGAGCTTTGGATAAAGATTTGCTTAGAAAATCTTTAAAAATGAAGTGTGAAGCTCAAGAATGGAATGGGGGCAGCTTGTTGTTCTTGAAAGAACAAGAGAGAAAGAAGAAAGAAAGAGAGGAAAAAGAGAGAGAAAAGTATAAAGAATGGTTAAGGTTTGAAGGTGTAAATGAAAGGGAAGAGAAAATGAGTGCATTTAATGTGTGTTAATTAATTGAATGAGAAAAAAAAAAGCAAGGGTAGAAATTTGGGGGAGGATTCACGTGAAAGAGAGGGGGAGAGAGAGAGAGAAATTTGATTGGCTTTTGAGTTGAAATTGTAATGTAATTAATGGTATGTGTAGCTTTTTGAAGAAGTATTGAAAGAGAGTTATTGTAATTAATTTTTGGAGGGTTTCAAAGGAAAAAAGGCAGCCAAAAGGAGTCAAAAAAATCTGCCAAGAATTGATAATGAAGTGTAGAAAGATTGAAGTGAAAAAAGAAGTGATGTATGAAAGGTGTACTTGAAAAGATGGGTTTGTAAGAGTACTTTTTTAATAAAATAAATAAAATAAAATAAAATTGAAAATTTATTCAAATATTTGTAGCAGATTTTTCATAATTAAAATTAAATAATTATTTGAATTATTTTATTATTTTAACAAATATGTTACCGGTATGATCAAAATAGGCGAATATGGGCTATAAATAATATTTTTATAACCCGAAAAATTCTAAAAAATTATTTTATGAAAATAAAAATATTTTTCAATATTAAATTATTTTATTTTATATTTAGTATCGGGTCTTAAACAGAATCTGATCCCGTAAAGACCCGAAACGTCTAAATTTTAGAAAAACAAAATTTTCTATAACATATAAAATATTTATCTAAAAATATAAGGCTTTATAAGAATAATAAAATTTTGTAATGAAATAAAAATAAATAGTGCAAAAGACTATTCAATTACCGGTAATAATGAAAATACGATAAAAGGGTTATAACTGTAACTTTTATAACCCGAAAAATTCATAACTGATATATTAAAAATCTTATGAAATTACGAGTCTAACGGTACTATTGGTATATTTTTGATATCTCGAGCCCCGGGACACGCTTTTCGAAGTCTGTATCCGAACGAGTTCGAAATAGGTCAAAAATTTACCAATCTGATATTTTTAAACAAACTCATATTACTATGAGCTATTCTACATATTTAGCTATGCCTTGGCCTCTAGGGTTAGGGGCGCTAGATTGCCGGACTTAACTATTGTATTCTGGTTAGGGTTTCCGGGTGATTTTCCGGTTTAGGCTTTGCCAATTTGGAAACTGATATGTTATTCATATAACATATTTAATTTGAGAAATTTATTTTAAATTTTATTTTTGTAAGTATTTAATATCTCTTAATGTTTTCAGAATTCTTGAATTGAGTTTTTATTTCCGAAGATCAATCATTATTTACTTTTTAATAGTTTGTTTTTGGGCTTTATATTACCCGATTTTATAAGTCGGAGTTAAATATGGGATTTTTCGTACATCGTGGTTTTGAATTTGAAGACCACTGAGTTCTTATTTTATTGTTTAAAGATTTTCATTTTCTCAAGATTAAGAAGTTTCTGAATTCGTTTGTGAATTAGGACTTATCGAAATTCGTTTTAATTTGGAGTGATTTTTAGGGTTTATTTTCGAAGTTCATCTTAAAATTATTTATTGAAATTTTCTGGGGCTTACACTTCCGTTGGAAACTAAAGGACTCTGGATGACTGTAATGGACTTGATATTATTTTGCGGGGGAATGCCCCTTAGATTTTGTAAAGTATAATTATGCGTTTTGGTTTATTATCTATGGCTAATGAATGCCAAGTTAAATTGTTTAACTCCATTTGTTGAAGTATTCTATTTTCGTAAGGAACGCTTTACATCTTATAAGACTCCCGATGGGCTCAGATAGGGAATTCGAGAGTCTTATCTAGTATGTGGCAGACTGTTACGTTTAGGATACCCTATGGGGCGTAATAGACTCAATATTTGGTGAAATATGGATCTTATTCAACTAAGAAACTTTATTGATAAAATGGTTTCCAAATTAATATTTGAGGGTTATTAATTTGATAAAATAGTGGAAGCATGTAAAATGGCTTATATAAAGATAAATTAACTTTGCATACCTCTGTATGTAAATTATGCAATAAACAATACAACATTGTGATCGATTCTCAAAAAGAAAAACTGAATACCATAAACTTCCTTAAGCATCGAAACTTAAGAATTATTCTTAAGCATGAAAGGAAGTTATATGTAATTGATGAACCAACCCTTGAAGAACCTACTGCTGATGCT
This sequence comes from Combretum micranthum, assembly GCA_024138025.1. Classification (NCBI taxonomy): domain Eukaryota; kingdom Viridiplantae; phylum Streptophyta; class Magnoliopsida; order Myrtales; family Combretaceae; genus Combretum; species Combretum micranthum. The sequence continues at coordinate 367,691 of JAMXBD010001350.1, forward strand.
CCAAGAGCTGAAAGGAATGCTTATAATAAACATAAAGAAGACTCTTTAGATGTCACTTGCATCATGCTTGCCATCATGGATCCTGAGCTTTAGAAGCAAATGGAAGACATGAAAGCATACAATATGATCGTACACCTTAAGGAAATGTTCCAAGAACAGGCAAGGCATGAGAGGTTTACAGTAGCCTGAGAATTGAATTCTTATAAAATGGCTCTTGGTAGCTTCGTGAGTGCACATGTACTCAAGATGAAAGGCTACATTTGTCACACCCCAAGGGGTACTCTAAACGTGGCAGTCTGCCGTACACAATACTAAAGCCTAGGAATGACTACCTCAGTCATGCAAAGGCTTCCATATTATGTACAAGGCGTACATCACAACCAAGGGAACGCATCGGAGTAGAGCAATTTATATTGATAATAAATAAGTAACAAGGCAAAGAGAATACTTATCATAAAACATATACATATTACATTTCAATTCTTAGGGGCATATCCCTCTATTATCTTCAAATAAATAAACATACTAATCATATATTACATATAAAGAACCTTATAAAATTACTTCATCTTATGATTCCATTTTCTTCATAGAAGCTTAATCATCCTTCCATGACTTCCTTAATGTTATGATCCTCAATTTAAGCCATGGGTATTTTGTTTCAACAAAATCTATAGAGGTATAAGCTACAACTAGCTTAGTGAGATATTCCTTTTCATTCACATATATTCAAACAAGTTCATTTAGATTTTCACTCATATGCTATGCAAACAATGCATCAATCACATGATTACGCAAATATATATAGTTATCCGGAAACCATATATAGAACGGATTTACCCCTCCGTATCAAAGGTTAGGGAATCGGGGTTGAAGGTCCTCGACCTTCTACTACTAGTCCTTAGGTCTTCACCCATAGCGTTCGGTTGGCTCGGCTCTGAACCTAGAGTCGCTTTCCCCGAGCGATTTGATTCTCCAGGAAGGAACATGGCCCGTGGCACCGCATGATCACAGCCAATCCAACTCTACACGTAGGAGTAGCGCCTTCCGAAATAGATGTGACTCGATGGATGCTATGCGTGAACGTTTTATTTTTCTTAAGCCAAACCTTGTTAAGGTTTATTAGGGACGATAATCAATTTAGCAAACAATAAACAGGCATACAAGTAAGTAAACAAAATTATTTAAACAAACAGTTCGAAGTTGCGATATTCTTAATTCTCATTTTACATAAAATAGAATCACGTATATACACATAATCCCAAATTCCTCAAAATATATATCATTTTTATCTTTTCTTAGTATACTAATGCTACTACTTGCAAGCACAAGCAAGGTAATGAAATTAGGAGGAATAACTCAATCGTCCATTTTGCAATCTTCCTAGTCGTAGTAATCCTCGGGTAGGTATTCTCATATCCTTCATCACCTAGACAATAGAAATACCCGGGATGAGTCTTCATGAAATTTCTAATCTTGGAGATTCTAAACTTTACTTAAAATCGCGGTAAAATCATATAAGAGGAAATTCCAACTTAAAATGGTCATAACTTGCTCATTTTAACTCGGAATTCCGCATATAATATACCGTTTTCTACCTATTCGAAAAGATATCCATTTCTAAACTTATCTTTTTCATAAAAGGTCATTTGGATTCCAAAAACGTTGGGTACAGATTTAAAACGAATTATTTCTAAACTTTTGCAAATCCATTTCTAACTCAACTTCATTTTAAAGAAAATCCTTTAGTAAACATATATATATATATATATATATAATTGATAAATCCTTTGAGTATATAGATAAGCTCACTTTATATGCAAGATTTCTAATAGTAGTGTCTCAACAATTTATTTCATAAAACAATTCATTTTGATTTATTAAAACTTTAGCTTCGACAATTTTGTTTCAAGTCTTTTGAAGAAACTTTATATCTTCATAGGTTGTTATAATTTGAGTATATTCTTATTTTATTTTCTTCATTCTTTTTCCGAAACAAGTTAAATTTTCTTTAACCTTTAGTCTTGCATAAATTTTACTCCTAGTGATTAAAGATAAATTTATCAAAAGTATATTAAGTTGATGAAAACCCTTTTTATAATTTTGTATTTAGGATGGTTTTAGAAAATGAGTCTTGTCTTCTTATATTCATTTCTAAAATATAAGCTTTTGCTTTCTAAAACTTGTTTTTTCATTTCTTTTGAAAAGAATCATCTTTATTGATAAAATCCATTATTGTTAATCTTACTTTATTTATATTCTTTTGAAAATGAGTTCCTTCTTTTTAGAAATTTGAAAATCATTATTTTTCCTAAGTGGGTTCATAACTTTATGAGTTGATTTTTATCTTAACTTTGAAAACTAGTTTGTTTTCTTAGTTTTATTATGAAGTTTAAAAGAGTTTAAATCTTAGGCTTTTTGTAAACACTTTTAATATTAATAAATTATTTTACTAAAGCTTAGATTAACATAATATTCAAAGAAAATATTTATTTCTTATGTTTCCTTGGTAATCTATTTTTGTTATTTAAGAAAACGTTGAGAAAACTCTATTTTTATGTTTTTGATAATAACTTCATGATTTTGTGATAAATCATATAATAGAAAATTCGGTTTTAAGTTCCTTTAGTAAAGTAAAATTCTATTTTTGATTAGTTGAGACATTAGCATTATGTAGATGAAAGTATCATGAGCATATAAAGTAATAAGAACATAAGAAAATACTAGAAACAAATAATAAGTAAGAAAATAAAATATCAAGTATTGGGAACCTTAGCTTCATTAAGGTATCCCGGTCAAGTATTGGAGCCTTAGCTTCATCAAGACATCCGGGACTAAGAATGGACTAGTCCGAAAGATTAAAGAAAATAAATAAAAGATTGTTTTAACTTGATATGGACAAGTCTAAGACTAGAAAGACTAGTCTTAATAACAACATGAAATAAATAAATTACATAACTTGAAAGTAAATAAATAACAAATGAGCTTATATGCTCTAAATAAATATATACATAGTATACATAATATTATATAAGTTAGATTAGAAACAAATAATAACAATAATAATAACAACATAATATTAACATAAAGCAAAGAATAGAAACATGAACAAAACAAAACATGAATAAATTGTTGTTTCTTTAACTCTCATGAGTTTAAGAAACATACACTAAACTCATGTTAAGTTGTATGAACATGATAAAAATATAGGTAAAATTTTTACCTAAGGTTTTATGGAAGGTTTGAAAAGAGATAATTGGGTTTTATGTTTGATTTTTTTTGAAGAGTAGAAATGGATAGAGAGTATTTTGAAAGGGAATGGTTGGAGAGAGGTTTTGAGAGAGTGTTTTGGTAGAGTTTTGTTATGTAAAATGAGTGTGTGAAAGAATGAAGGAGGAATGGGTATTTATAGAATTTTGAGTGGAAATTAGATGTAATAAAATAATTTGAAAAAGAAAAATAATTGAGGGAAATAGAGGGATGGCGGCGCATAAGAGAGAGAGGGAGGAGAGTATATTTTGTTTGTTTTGTAATTTTTGCAAGAAAATAATTAATATGTAAGATATGATTTGATATAAGATGTATTGGAAATATAAAAAGTAAGAAAATAGATATGTAGGTGTAAGAAAAAGTAGAGATAGGTGAATAGTAATGAATAGTAGAAAAGTACTATAAATAGTAGACTAGACAATTAAAGTACTGGTAGTAATAAAAATACATGTAATAATGCGATATCTGTAATTTTTAGCTATCGAAAAATTCTAAAACTGATATTTTTGGATCCCTTGTATTTTTATGAGTCTATTGGTATAAACGAATATTTTTAATATTCCAGCACCAGGACACGCTTTTCGAGCACTGATCCTTTGAGTCGAAGGACACTCGAAATTCGCGAATATGATATTTTATGTTGCCTATATTATTATGAACCATTTTAAGCTATTAACTTAATTTCGTTTTCCAGGGTTTGAAAACGTGGGATTGCCGGATCTTAAACACTAGGTTCGTTATAAGCTTTGTTGACTTTAGGGTTCCGTTTGACTTCTAGTTTCGTCGAATATTTGTAAGTTCGTATAATTTTCGAGTTTTGATCGTTTTATATTTTTAGCTCGACCTCTATGGTTTAGCTTATTTTATTTTGATTATTTAATAGTTTTTAGTTCTCGGGATCGTTTAACCGAGTCTAGGGTTATGAGTTGACTCAGTTTGACTTTTGGTGAAAATTGAAAATTGTGATTCTAAAATTTTACCGAAGGATTTAAGATTTATCATTTCGTTGTTAAGCGGTATTTGGATCTATCGTTTTGATTTGCGTTTTATGAATTTGATAGATGATTTGATTGGCGTACGAACGTTGATTAAACCGGTAGTAGGACTTTTTTGTTTCAAAGGTTCTCGTTTTCTCGAGACTAAGAAATCTCGTTTTTGATCTTATTTGGAATTAAGTTTTAACTTGGTTCGATTTTTAGAGTTTCGTTTCTGGTGTTTGACTCGGTCTAGAATTGGGTTTTTATCTTGAGTCGATTTTTCGGGATTTGAATTTTGATATTAGACTTCTAGGATTACTTTTAAGAATTATGAAATTTTCGGGGTTTACAACATTCATAGACTTGAGAAGGTTGGTTCTCCAATTCCTAAAGAGTTGGATATGGATATGATCTTAGGCTCTTTACCTGCTAGTTATGACCAATTTTTGATGAATTACAACATGCACAAAATGGATAAGTCTATCATGGAATTGCATGGGGTGCTTAAGGAAGCAAAAACATAACATTAAAACAAAATAATAATGTCTGATGGTTCAAAAGAGACAGGGCAAAAAGCGAAAAGCCAATGGCAAAGGTAAGGCAAAGTAAAGGTTAGACCAAGGCTAAAAGGCCCAAAACCCAGCCTAAGACTAAACCACAAAAGGAAGGGTTTGCTTCTTCTGCAATAAACCAGATCATTGGAAGAGGAATTGCAAGCTATAATTGGAGGATCTGAAAAAAGAAGAAGGGTAGTAAGACTACTTCTTCAAATATTTATGTTATACAAATCAATTTATCTACTTCTACATCATGGGTATTAGATTCTAGATGTGGCTCCAATTTATGTAAATGTGCAAGGTCTCAAGTAAAGTAGAAAATTAGCAAAAGGCGAAGTGGGCCTATGTGCGGCAAATGGAGCAAGAGTTGTTGCACTAGCTGTAGGAACCTTTTAATTAACTTGCGTTATGGATTTATTTTAATTTTAAGCAACTATTACTATGTGCCTGCTATGAGCAGTAACATTATTTCAGTTTAATGTTTGGACAAGGATGATTTAGATTTGTTATTGAGAATAATACAATCTCCATCCATTATGGAGACATCTTTTATGGTTTGGCTCATTTATTGGGTCTCTATGTTCTAAACTTTGATAAATCTGATAATAAGTCCATTTATAATAAAAATACCAAAAGATTCCAATCTAACAATTTGAATCCGACTTACTTCTGGCATTATCCTTTGGGACACATTAACGAGAAACGCATATCAAAGCTTCATCAAGATAGGTTTTTAGATTCATTTGATTTCGAATTATATGAATCATGCAAATCTTGTTTGATGGGTAACATGACGAAGGCTCCTTTTACTGGACAAAGTGAGAAAGCTACTGATTTGTTGGGCCTCACACATATAGATGTATGTGGACCATTGAGTTTACTTGCTAGAGGAGGTTATTTATACTTCATTTCTTTTACTCATGACTTTAGCAGGTATGGATATGTGTACCTAATGAAGCATAAATCTGAATCTTTTGAAAAGTTCAAAATATTCAAAAATGAAGTACAAAATCAACTTGGTAAAAATATCAAAACACTTCGATCAAATTGAGGTGGTGAATATTTAAGCTAAGATTTTTCTAACTATCTTAGGGATTATGGGATAATCTCATCGGTAACTCCTCTAGGAACACCACAATGGAATGGTGTTTTTGAATGGAGAAATTGAACCTTATTATATATGGTTCGATAAATGATGAGTCATATAGATCTTCCAATATCTTTCTAGGGATATGCCCTGCGTTTATATTGAATAGGGTTCCATCAAAATTGGTTGAAAAGACATCCTATGAGTTATAGAATGGAAAACATCAAAGTTTGTCTTTTCTAAAGATATGGGATTGTAATGCATATGTCAAACGTTAAGTGTCTAACAAATTGGAACCCAAATCTAATAAATGCTTGCTTGTGGGATATCTAGAAGAAACAAAAGGATATTACTTCTATAGCTGATTTGAGAAGAAAGTGTTTGTTGCTCGTAATGGTCACTTTTTAGAGAAAGAGTTTGTTTTTAAAGGAACCAGTGGCAGTAAAATACAACTCAAGAAGTTTAAGAACCACAAATTGATACAACACCCATGATGGATGTTCGATTAGACTCACAAATAGTTGCTGAGCTTGAACCACTAGCTGAAGGCTCGTGGAGATCTGGTAGGATCGTCATGAGCTTGAGAGATATGAATTTCTCATACTGACAATCGTGATGTAATGCTCATAGATCAAGATGAGCCCACATCTTACTAGGAAGCAATAAAGGGCTCTAACTCTGAGAAATGGTTAATAGCCATGAAAGCAAAAATGCATCCATATATGATAATCAAGTTTGGACTTTGATTGATCCACTTGATGGAGTCATAACCGTTGGGTGTAAATGGGTTTTCAAAAAAACTGACATGGATGGTAACGTGCATATTTACAAAGCACGACTAGTTGCAAAAAGTTTTAAAAAAACTCATGGTATAGACTATGACAAACCTTTTCACCTGCAGTCATGCTTAAGTGTTAGAATTACTCTTGTATAGCTGCATATTATGACTATAAGATATGGAAAATGGATGTCAAAATAGCATTTTTGAATGGAAACCTTATTGAGGATGTGTACATGACACAATATGAGGGTTTCGATAGTCCAAGGAATTCACATAAGGTTTGCAAGCTTCAAAGATCCATTTATGGCCTGAAGCAAGCATCTCGAAGTTGGAATCTTCGTTTTGATGAAGCAATCAAACAGTTTGATTTCTTTCAAAATGAAGATGAACCTTGTGTTTACGAGAAGGTTAGTAGGAGCGCAATAGTTTTCTTTGGTGCTTATGTAGACGACATACTGCTTGTTGGAAGCGATATTCCTACATTACAAAATGTCAAAACATGGTTAGGAAATTGTTTCTCAATGAAGGACTTAGGTGAAGCTACCTATATTTTAGGCATTAAGATCTATAGAGATAGATCTAGCAGGACCATTAGCCTAAGTCAGAGTACATACATTGACAAAGTACTAAAAACATTTAGTATGAAAAATTCTAAGAAAGGATTTCTTCCAATGTCATATGGAATTAAATTGAGCAAGACTCAATGTCTTTCTTCGAAGGAGGAACGGAAACGCATGAATAGGATTCCATATGCTTCTGCTATTGGTTCCATCATCTATGTTATTTTATGCACTCAACTTGATGTCGCTTATTCATTAAGCATCACAAGTAGGCAACAGTCAAATCCAGGTGAGAGTCACTAGATATCAGTAAAAAACATTCTAAAGTATTTGAGAAGGATTAAGGATGTTTTAATATTCAGGGTTATTAATTTGATAAAATAGTGGAAGCAAGTAAAATGGCTTACATAAAGATAAATTAACTTTGCATACATCTGTATGTAGATTATGGCAATAAACAATACAACGTTGTGATCGATTCTCAAAAAAGAAAAACTGAATACCACAAACTTCCTTGATTGGCATCGAAACTGAAGAATTATTCTTAAGCATGAAAGGAAGTTATATGTAATTGATGAACCAACCCTTGAAGAACCTGTTGCTGATGCTCCAAGAGCTGAAAGGAATGCTTATAATATGCATAAAGAGGACTCTTTGGATGTCACTTGCATCATGCTTGCCGTCATGGATCCTGAAGCTTAAGAAGCAAATGGAGGACATGAAAGCGTACGATATGATCGTACACCTTAAGGAAATGTTCCAAGAACAGACAAGGCATGAGAGGTTTACAGTACCCGAGAATTGAATTTTTATAAAATGGCTCTTGGTAGCTCCGTGAGTACACATGTACTCAAGATGAAAGGCTACATTGATAGACTTGAGAAGGTTGGTTTTCCAATTCCTAGAGAGTTGGCTATGGATATGATCTTAGGCTCTTTACCTCCTAGTTATGACCAATTTTTGATGAATTACAACATGCACAAAATGGATGAGTCTATCATGGAATTGCATGGGGTGCTTAAGGAAGCAAAACATAACATTAAAACAAATAATAATGTTCTGATGGTTCAAAAGAGACGCAAAAAGCGAAAAGCCAATGGCAAGGGTAAGGGCAAAGTAAAAGGTGAGACCAAAGCTAAAAGGCCCAAAACCGAGCACAAGACTAAACCACCAAAGGAAGGGTTTGCTTCTTTACAATAAACCAGATCATTGGAAGAGGAATTGCAAGCTATACTTGGAAGATTTGAAAAAGAAGAAGGGTAGTGAGACTACTTTTTCAGGTATTTATGTTATACAAATCAATTTATCTACTTCTACATCATGGGTATTACATTCTAGATGTGGCTCTCACATTTGTGTAAATGTGCAGGGTCTCAAGCAAAGTAAAAAATTGGCAAAAGGCGAAGTGGGCCTACGTATGGTAAATGGAGCAAGAGTTGTTGCACTAGCATTAGAAACTTTTTAATTAACTTTGCATTATGGACTTATTTTAATTTCAAGCAACTGTTACTATGTGCCTACTATGAGCAGCAACATTATTTCAGTTTTATGTTTGGACAAGGATGGTTTTAGATTTGTTATTGAGAATAATACAATCTCCATCCATTATAGAGACATCTTTTATGGTTTTGCTCATATATTGAATGGTCTCTATGTTCTAAACTTTGATAAGTCTGTTAATAAGTCTATTTATAATATGAATATCAAAAGATTCCAATCTAACAATTTGAATCCGACTTACTTCTGGCATTGTCGTTTGGGACACATTAACGAGAAACACATATCAAAGCTTCATCAAGATGGGTTTTTAGATTCATTTGATTTGGAGTTATATGAATCATGCAAATCTTGTTTGATGGGTAACATGACAAAGGCTCCTTTTACTGGACAAAGTGAGAATGCTACTGACTTGTTAGGCCTCATACATACAAATGTATGTGGACCATTGAGTTCACCTGCTAGAGAAGGTTTTTTGTACTTCATTTCTTTGACTGATGACTTTAGCAGGTATGGATATGTGTACCTAATGAAGCGTAAATCTAAATCTTTTGAAAAGTTCAAAATATTCAAAAATGAAGTACAAAATCAACTTGGTAAAAATATCAAAACACTTCGATCAGATTGAGGTGGTGAATATTTAAACCAAGATTTTTCTGACTATCTTAGGGATTATGGGATAATCTCATCGCTAACTCCTCCAGGAATACCACGATGGAATGGTGTTTTGCATGGAGAAATTGAACCTTATTAGATATGTTTCGATCAATGATGAGTCAGACAGATCTTATAATATCCTTCTAGGGATATGCCTTGAAAACTGCTACGTTTATATTGAGCAGGGTTCCATCAAAATCGTTGAAAAGACATCATATGAGTTATAGAATAGAAAACATCCAAGTTTGTCTTTCTAAAGATATGGGATTGTGATGCATATGTTAAACGTCAAGTGTATGAGAAATTGGCACCCAAATCTAATAAATGCTTGTTTGTGGGATATCTAAAAGAAACAAAGATATTACTTCTATACTAATCTGAGAACAAAGTGTTTGTTGCTCGTAATAGTCACTTTTTAGAGAGAGTTTGTTTTTAAAGGAACCAGCGGGAGTAAAATACAACTTAAGAAGTTTAAGAACCACAAACTGATACAGCGCCCAGATGGATGTTCGATCAGACTCACAAATAGTTGCTGAGCCTGAACCACTTGCTGAAGGTCCACATAGGTCTGGTAGGATTCGTCATGAGCTTGAGAGATATGATTTTCTCATCACTGACAATCGTGATGTAATGCTCATAGATCAAGATGAGCCCACATCTTACCAGGAAGCAATAAAGGGCTCTGACTTTGAGAAATGGTTAACAGCCATGAAAGCAGAAATGCAATTCATATATGATAATCAAGTTGGATTTTGATTGATCTACCTGATGGAGTCAAAACCATTGGGTGTAAATGGGTTTTCAAGAAGAAAACTGACATGGATAGCAACGTGCATATTTACAAAGCACGACTAGTTGCAAAAGGTTTAAACAAACTCATGGTATTGACTATGATGAAACGTTTCACCTACAGTCAGCTTAAGTGTTAGAATTCCTCTTCCTATAGCTACATATTATGACTATAAGATATGGCAAATGGATGTCAAAAAAACCTTTTTGAATGGAAACCTTATTGAGGATGTATACACGACACAACATAAGGTTTTGACAGTCCGAGGAATTCATAATGTTGCAAGCTTCAAGATCCATTTTATGGATTGAAGCAAGCATCTCGAAGTTGGAATCTTCGTTTTGATGAAGCAATCAAACAATTTGATTTCTTTCAAAATGAAGATGAACCTTGTGTTTACGAGAAGGTTAGTAGGAGCGCAATATTTTTCTTGGTGCTTATGTAGACGACATACTACTTATTGGAAGTGATATTCCTACATTACAAAATGTCAAAACATGGTTAGGAAATTGTTTCTCAATGAAGGACTTAGGTGAAGCTGCCTATATTCTAGGCATCAAGATCTATAGCGATAGATCTAGCAGAACCATTAGCTTAAGTCAAAGTGCATACATTAACAAAGTACTAAAAACATTAGTATGAAAAATACTAAGAGAGGATTTCTTCCAATGTCACATGGAATTAAATTGAGCAAGACTCAATGTCTTGCTTCGAAGGAGAACGGAAACGCATGATATGATTTCCATATGCTTCTGCTATTGGTTCCATCATCTATGTTATTTTATGCACTTAACTTGATGTCGCTTATTCATAAGCATCACAAGTAGGCATCAGTCAAATCCAGGTGAGAGTCACTGGATATCAGCAAAAAACATTCTAAAGTATTTGAGAAGGACTAAGGATGTTGTTTTAACATATGGAGGACATGAAACTGATCTTGTGGTAAATAGTTACACATATGTCAGTTTCTAGTCTGATTCAGATGATTTTCGATTGCAATCTGGTTATGTATTTTGTTTGAATGGAGCTGTTGTAAGCTGAAAGAGTTCCAAACAGACACAGTTGTGGATTTTACCAAAGAGGCAGAGTATATAGCAGCATCGGATGCACCTAAGGAAGCATTTAGATCAAGAAGTTCATTACTTCTTTATGAGTTGTTCCTAGCATTTCAGATCTAATGGACCTCTATTGTGATAACAATGGGCTATTGCACAGGTTAAGAAACCAAGATCACACCAGTAATCCAAACATATACTCAGATGTTATCATCTCATTCGAGAGATCATAAATAGAGGAGATGTTAAGATATGTAGAGTACATACAGAGACAATATTGCAAATCCGTTGGCTAAGCCTCTTCCCTAGTCTAAGCATGATAGTCATACTAGAGCATTAAAGGTTAAACTTGACTAGAGTTTAACTAGTCTACATGATTCTATGCCATTTGAATGTTTATTATCTTTATAATATGAGTCATTTCTTTATCAAGGTTTTTATTAGCCTTTTTGCTTTGTTAAAGTATTATTCCTTGAATAAATTAGTTATTCCTTATGTCATTAAAGTATGTGAATTTAATAGTAAAACCATAAGGTGAAAAATAATTTTATTCTAAATTATCTATAGTCGTTCATTATATGGAATAATAATGAATAAAACTAGTATGTTGTTTAGATGAATGATCATGTTTTATTGATCATGGATATGAGATATTAATTAAGCACATAAGTACATGTAAAAGTATATTGTATTGGAATGACCAAATATGATAATGTTATATGGATCAACGCATAAGTATTTCTCATTTGCATTGTTGTTTTATAATCCTTCGACCTAAAATCACCATTGGATTCTAATATGAGGAATATTGTGTTTTAACTCAATTAAAAGTTATCTTTTGTCGATGCGAATCACTACAAACGACGAGATAAATAAGATAAATCAGACGATTCAAAGAAAGAAAAATGAAGTGAAAAGATGTGAGCCACCTAAAGCCGCCGTACTTTATTAGTTTGTTGCTTTATTCCTATTTTCTTTAGACGGTATCTTGTATTTATTGTTTAGTTAATTTTGCATTTATTAGGATTTTGACTTTTAGGATTCTATCTTTGGGTTTCCTTTAGTCATTATTTGTATTTATTATTTTCTTATTATTAGTTTCTATTGTATTTATTATTTACCTGTTAGGATTTTCATGAAATAGGATAAATAGCCCTTTGGGCTTGTCTTTTTATACAAAATTGATATTTGAAATCTTTGGTATTGAATTAAGAAGATTTTTTCTGAATTTACAATTGTTTTGTAATTGTGATTAAGTTCACGTTTGAGATTCACTTGTTGAGTGTTCTTTGTTACTTAATGCTTCCATGCTACGTCATATTGTATCAGAGCAAGGTAAGATCCTGCAAGATGTCTTCTGGCAACGATGTTGACAATAGTCATACTTATGACGGTGTTCATGATGCGGAAGTCCAAGGGGCTGAATAATCGGTTCCAAGGTAGTGGTGGATGCCATGGATTAGAGATTACGGTAAGCAGAGAGCTTGTCGAGACTTTGATAGAATAGTTTGACGCCATGGGAGTTGATGCTAGTAGAGGTAGGATTGATGGTGGGAGACAGCCTATGGTAATAGAAGATTATGGTAATCCAATTGATCCACCTATCCATGCGGATAGAAGGAACAAAACTCTGATGATGATTCAAAGGAAGATGAATTGGTGTATGGGAGAAGACAGCCACCTATAAGGGTAGTTATGGTGGAGGTAGGAGCCGAAGAGGCTGCCGGGATTACGATGATTACGATCAATCGGATGGTAAAGATTTTCACCTAAAGGAGATCTCCCTTACTTTAATGGTACATTAAATATTGAAGAGTTTCTTGATTGGTTGGTGGAGGTGAAGAGATTCTTTGATTATAAGGATGTTCCGAGGAGCGAAGGTTAAAGACAGTGCTTGTAGGTTGAAGGCTGATGCTTCTACCTGGTGGGAGAGAGTGCAGAGTAGGCGGTTGAGGAAGGAAGACAACCGGTACGGACATGGATACATATGAAGTAGCTATTGAAGGGGAGTTTTTATTACCTGATTATGAGTAAATATTGTTTCAATAGTATCAACGTGCCGTCAAGGGCCACGAACCGTTCATGAATACACAGCCGAATCATGAGATTGGCGGAGTGTAATGATCTCAGCGAAAGTGAAGGGCAGCAAGCGGCCAGGTATTGTAAGCTCCTAGATTTTTCGATAATATTATAAACCCTAAGAACCGGAAGTTGAAACGAAACCCTAAAATTAACCTAGTTCTATGTTTAGTCTAGTGAATCTAGATCCGGCAATCCCGTATTCTTAAACCCTAGAAAACGAAATTGAAATAATTGTGGATTATGGTTCGTAATAATATAGGGAAGCCTAAAAATATCAGATTTGAATTTTTCTAGTGTCCTTCGGATCCGATCGGGATCAGTTTTCAAAAACCGTGCCCCGGAGCACCGGATAGCAAAAATATTCCGACAACACCAATAGATTCGTAAAAATATAAGGTTTTCAAAAATATCAGTTTTAGAATTTTTCGGTATCTAAAAATAACAGATATAGGACTTTTACGCGTATTTTTTTTACTACCGGTATTTTAATTGTCTAGTCTACTATTCATAGTACTTTTCTACTATTCATTACTATTCACCTTTTTCTACTTTTTCTTATACTCTATTCTTACACTCTACCATACCTATATCTTACAATTTACCTTCCCCATACAACTTTAGTCACATCACACTTTACACATTACTTCTTTAATCACATCAATTTTATTTTCTTTTTCAAATTATTTAATTACATCTAATTTCCACTCCCAAAAATCTATAAATACCCCTTCCTCTTCCATTCTTTCACACAACAAATTCATACCAAAACTCTCCCAAAATCACTCCACAAAATTCCTCTCCCAAAATCTCTCTCAAGTTCTCTTTCTTCCTTAGAAAATCCATTCCCACATAATATTACAACCCATTCTTTTCTTCTTCAACCAACACATAAACTTTAGGTAAAAATTTCTTATTTACTCATCATGTTCATATAACTTAACATGAGTTTAGTGTATGTTTCTTAGACTCATTGAGTTAAAGAAGCAACAATTTATTCATGTTTTGTTTTTGTTCATGTTCTTATTTTCTTTATGTTACTATTATGTTGATATTGTTATTATTGTTTCTAACCTAACTTATATAAGTATTATATATATTATGTATATATATTTATTTAGAGCATATACGCTCACTTGTTATTTAATTTCAAGTCTTGCAATTTATTTATTTACTTGTTTTATGCAAATATTAAGACTAGTCTTTCTAGTCTTAGACTTGTCCATATCAAGTCAAAATAATTTTATTTCTTTGCTTTTCTTTTCTTTGAGGACTAGTCTATTCTTAGTCCCGGGATACCTTGATGAAGCTAAGGTTCCCAATACTTGACTTTACTTTTATGCTCTTATATATTTTGTTTATCTTATTATGTTGTTTTATTTTATCCTCATTCATACATGAATATGTGATATTGTCTCAACCATAATGAAAATGAGCTTCCTTTAGTAATAGAAAGTAAGAACCCTCCTCAAAAATAAATTTTATCTCATAAGAAATTATTTTTCCATAAAGACTTAAAGTTTTCTTAACAAATATTTTTCTAAAGCTAGACAAGTTTAGCTCAAGTTTTAGTAATAACACTATATGAGATTTTATCAAGAAATACATAAAGTTATTACAAACTCTCTTTCAAACAAATAAAATAAGAAAGTTTCTTTAAACATTCCTTACTCAACCAAAAGTTTTCTTAAACACATTTATCAAAATTTTCTACCAACATTTTAAATACTAAAGTCTAGAAAGTTTTCAAAAATTTACTTATAAAGACCATTTCTTTTAAAGTGGATCTAAGAAAAGCTATAGAACATATACCCATGAAGTATTTAGAAAAACTATGTTTTCCAAAACATTAGAAATAAAGTAGTAGGAATTTAAAAAGATTAAAATTAATTTTATTTAAGAAAAAGAATTAAAAGAAGGAGATGCTCACTTTTAGTAAAATAAGAAATTTCTTAACAAAACTAAATTTTTTTACAAAACTTATTTTTTTACAAAACTTAAGCTTATCACACTTTCAAAACATATTGTACCACAAGAACATTGTTGAGACAACACCACCAAATTCATGCATATGGTTTGAGTATATATGTATTCAAGGGATTTTCTTTCAACCATATAATGTATCTATATTTTTGTACAAAAGCCCTTGAGTGAAGTAAAGTTTGAAAACTCTAGTTTTGAAGTTTGGAAAATTCGTGTCAAATCTGTACGCTATTCCGAGACCTAAATAACTTCTTTTGATAAAAATAACCTTAGAAATAGATAGATCTTTCGAGTAGGTAGAAATCGGTATATAATATGCGAAATTCCGAGTTAAAATGAGCAAGTTATGGCCATTTTAAATTGGAATTTCCATTCATACGATTTTTGACGAATTCAATAAGATCGAATTATAGAGTTCGATAGATCGTGGATGAAATACTCATGTCGGGTATTTCTTTTGGTTTAGGTGTCGAGGACGAAGATCTTCCCTTCCCAGAGGATTACTTCGACTCCTAGAAGAAAGCTATGGACGAGTGAGTTTCCTTTACGCTTAGTATTCGCGCATGTGCTTGTAGAATAGAGCACTAGATGTTAGGAAAAGATAAAATTGATATGCATGTGGGATATCATGGGAATTATGTATGTGATTCGTTGTGTGCGATCAATGAACAATAAGTATATCGGAACCCGATTTGTGATTGATATAAATGTTCCATGTATGTATTGTTATTGTGCAATATTGTTTGATCGCTTTAAATGATTTAATGTCATATTGAATCCCCATATAATAAATTGCTCATGCATATCACTTAGAATATCATTTCGAAATTTTGCTACTACTCCTCAGCGTGGGACCGGAAAGGTAAGCTGCCTTGCTACAATCTTGAGAGTTAGGACGTTCGGGGAATACGGTCTCAAGGTGTAGCCGAGCCGGATCGATCGCTTTGGGTAAGGAAAGCCCGAGGACTAGTAGTACGGTTCGTTGGAACCCCAAGACGCGCGCAACTTTCAGGAGGTCGTTCGGGACCTAGTTCAAAGCATTCCCTAACCTCCGATGGAGGGGTAAATCCATCAAACATACGAAACCGGATAGTCGTATGTAATGTTTGATCATATGGTTATTGCATTCATATGCTTGATTAATAAACTTGTTGATTGTTTGTTATGAGTACTTTTGCGTAAGGAATATCTCACTAAGCTAGTAATGCTTATACTCCTACAGACTTTTGACCTTGCAGGTTTATCTTTTGCACCCGAGACCATCTTGACCACCCGGGTAGAATCTTATTTTGAAGCTTTTGGAGGAATTCTATTTCATAGTATTAGAGTAGATTTCTTCTAAAATCTTCTAGCTTTTGTTGCTTATCTTAGCAAGACCATGATTATTATGAAATTATCGGGGGAATGCCCCTTAGAAGTTGTAAGACTTTTATTTCAATGAAATATATATTAATGTTATTTTGCATGTTCCGCTGCCAATGTCTTAAAATGCATTACTCCACCGGTCTCCCTTTGTTGTGAATGTACGCCTTGTACCGATATGAAGCTTTCGAGTGACTGAGGTAGTCATTCTTAAGTTTTAATATTGCGTACGGCGGGCTGTCACGTTTAGGGTACCCGCTGGGGCGTGACAGTTTAAGTTGGTATCAGAGCATCAAGATTAGGGAAAGAAACAGTAAGTTAGAAATAGAAGTCTTAAGAATAGGATAAGTTTAAGATTAAGCCATAAGAGTTTTAGGAGAATCCTAGAATTATAGAAGTAGGGGATTTATGGGAAACACATGTTCTATGACCATACCTAAGATATGTAAGTGGCCCTAGGACTAGTTTATACCCTTAAGAAGAATAGGAGGATTTCCAAACCGTTTTAAGCTAAGAAAACACAACCCTTAGTTACTAAAGAAGAGTTAACTTGCTTTCTAAACAAAAAGGAAAATACGTTTACGTAAAAGACTATACAACCAACCTTAGGTAACGCCGGAAACAGCGCAGACGACCAAACAAGGATCGAAGAAAGGTGAAGAAGGTGAAACCAACCCCAGATTCCCTCAAGTCTCAACAAAAGGATCGAAACGAAGTAAGGAGCCATGATGAGAAGAAGACGTCGTATTCACCCAAGACGCAACGCCTTAGTATTAAATCGCAACTAATCAAAAGATGTAGTTAAGTTTTTAACAAATAAAAGTAACCTAATGATTTCTTGATAATGAGATTCCTTTGTTTTAGTTTTATTATATTATCTCTTTTTGTGATTAACATGCATGATTTGATTTCTTACTTTGTAATTTCTTTGAATTGTATTTGAATTTCATAATTTCTTATTAAACTCCTATCAATCCCTATTTTGTCAATTTATTTCCTTAAGTTTTGTACCTTGATTTAAATTTCTAGTCTTTATATTTGAGATTTCCGTGATTTCCGTAAACGTTAGTAGAGCGTAATAGAAACTAAAATCTAAACGATTAAACAGCCGTCCAAGAAGACGTAGGAATAGAGAACAAAGAGATTCCAACAACGTACCAGCTGAACGAGGAGTACCCCCACGTAACCAACCGAGAATAACCCTGCTCCTGCCCCGAACCAGCAAAACGACTTTGCAGCTGCCATTGGACAATGAACCAGTTATTAGCTATTTTGATTCAGCAACAAAATCAAAATAACCCAGCTCCTGCTCCACCTCAGAATGCTCCTGAAGCTACGGTAGAAGCACCCGGCGAACAGTCACATGCTGCACCATTTCCACCACCACCACCGCCAGATCACATCAAAACTTGCTCGCCAATTTCATCAAAAGTAATACCTACTTTGATGGAACCTTCGGAAAACCAGCTGAGGCCGAAGATTGGTTGGCCCAATTGAGAGATCGTTTGATGGTTATGAAGTACCCCACCACTAAGAGTCAGTTTTGGGACATTCATGTTGAAGTTCAATGCTCGCATATGGTGGGAAAAGAAGCGAGAATTGCCTGCTCCAGTTACGTGGGATATGTTTCGAGAAGAGTTCTTGGAGAACTACTTTCCAGGGAGTCTCAGAGTTCGGTAGTGCTGAGTTCTTTAATTACTCAGAAAGGGAGAACCATCGAGCAGTACGAAACCGAATTCAGTCGCTTGTTGCAGTATGCTCCTGATCTATAAGCACAGCGAGGAGCTAAAGAGACAAGTTTTCTTGAATGGGTTAGATGAAGACCTAAAGATTCGCTTGGTGGAGTTTGATGTTAAAAGTTTTAAGGGGCTAGTGGAAAAGGCTAGAATTATTGAAGAAGCCAAAAAGATGAAAACAAAAGCTCCGGAGAAGAAAGTGTTTGTGTTCGGAAGGAAGCCATGAAGGACCAAGTTCTGGGTTCAAAAATAAGAGGTTTAAGACCTTTGGAAGTTTCAAAGGAAGTGGAAGCAATCAGAGGGAGGTACCAAGGTAGATGTCACATGCTGGAAATGCCGAGGGAAGCATTATCCAAAGTCTGCCCACAATTGCAAAACAAGTGTTTCTTTTGTGGCAGCCCGATCATAAAATCTTGGAGTGTCCCAAGAAGAACACCAGTGTCTGCTATGTGTGCAAGCAGCCAGGGCACTTTGCGAATGAATGCCCAAAGAGGAAAAATGCTCTTGTGAGGTCATCCAACACCTCGGGAGGATCCGCCCTTGTCAGAACCAACAATGGCAATGGGAATGGGAACCGCTCTGGCACCTCGATGCATGGAATGAGAGTTTACAACAACCTGGAGGGCCAGTGGATGTGCGAGGAAGCAGATGATGAGGAGGAAGGATGAGTTTGCTGCCTTGGAGGGAGACGAAGGCTATGATCATGGACTCGTTGCAGGTTAGCCTTAACCTTAAGCTTTCGTTTTGTTTATAGTATCTTTTACGCTATTAATCTGTCAATAGAATCCCTATACCTCTTTAGCCTAAAGCTTTAGAAAAGTTAGATAAGTATAGTATGGTTAGTAACTAGTGCGTGTTAAACGCAGGAAGTATACGAGTAGCTAACGAGACCGCTTATGCCTTGTTTGATACCGGAGCCACCCATTCGTTTATCACCCCCAACCTTGCTAAGAAGAGTGGATTACCTATAGTCACCACCGCTACCGCTTCAAGATAAAGACACCCACGGGTAGCGTGTAACCACCCAAGAGATGTTGAAGGAATGCCCTTTAGAGATCCAAGGACACCATACGACAAGTGATTTGATCGTGTTGGAGATGAATAAGTATGAAGTAATTCTTGGAATGAGTTGGTTAACCCATGTTAAAGCCACGGTAGATTGTCGAGAGAAGAAGGTGAATTTTAAGGATGTAAATGGGAAGGATATTGAGTTTAAAGGAGAATCCACGGTCGTAAGGAGGCAAGGATTAAGTTCGCTTGAGTTGGTGACGGATGAGGAGGAGATTGACCGACAAATCAATGCTATAGAAGAAGAATGAAGGACCAAAGGTGGAGGATATACCCATAGTCAATGAGTTTCCTGACGTTTTTCCTGAGGAATTACCCGGTTTGCCACCAAAGAGGGATCGATTTTGAGATTAGCTTGATGCCAAATACCGAGCCGATATCAAAAGCTCCATACCGCATGGCACCGGTAGAGTTGAAAGAACTCAAGAAGCAATTACAAGAGCTTCTGGATCAAGGATTTATACGCCCAAGTGTATCACCATGGGGAGCACCAGTTTTGTTCGTTAAGAAAAAGGATGGATCCATGAGGTTATGTGTCGATTACCGGGAGTTGAATAAGGTTACAATCAAGAATAAGTATCCATTACCCCGGATTGATGATCTCTTTGATCAGTTGCAAGGAGCAAGCGTGTTTTCACGCATCGACTTGAAGGTCTGGATACCATCAGTTAAGAGTAAGGTCGGAGGATGTACCAAAGACTGCTTTTCGAACTCGATATGGACATTATGAGTTCTTAGTAATGTCTTTTGGATTGACAAATGCACCTGCCGCTTTCATGGACTTGATGAATCGAATCTATAAGCCCTTTTTGGATAAATGCGTTATAGTTTTCATCGACGACATTTTGGTCTACTCAACCACACGAGAGGAACATGAGGAACACCTCCGTATGGCGCTTAGGACGTTGAGAGAACATAAGTTGTATGCCAAATTGTCGAAATGTGACTTTTGGTTGGATAAGATATCCTTTTTAGGACATGTTGTTTCAGGAAGTGGTATATCGGTTGATCCTGAAAAGATTAAAGCAGTGATGGAGTGGAAACAACCGAAGACGGTAACAGAAGTAAGAAGCTTTCTTGGACTAGCTGGCTATTATCGAAAGTTTGTAAAGAATTTCTCGACTATAGCCAAGCCGTTAACGCAACTTACTCAAAAGAATGAGAAGTTCATCTGGACCGATAAAAGAGAAAGAGTTTCCAAGAGCTCAAGCAAAAGCTTGTATCCGCACCAATACTCGTTTTGCCAAACCCTGAGAAGCCTTACACGGTGCATAGCGACGCATCAAGAAATGGTCTTGGATGTGTGCTAATGCAAGAAGGAAAAGTGATTGCTTATGCTTCGCGACAGTTGAGACCGCATGAGCAGAATTATCCGACGCATGACTTGGAGCTAGCTGCCGTTGTTTTCGCACTCAAGATATGGAGGCATCACTTGTATGGACAAAGATGCGAAATATATACGGATCACAAGAGCCTCAAGTACCTATTCACTCAGAAGGAGTTGAATATGAGGCAACGGAGATGGTTAGAGCTTATAAAGGACTATGATCTTGGAATCAACTATTGTCCAGGAAAAGTTAATGCCGTCGCGGATGCCTTAGTCGGAAGAATCATGAGGAAGTTGCCGCTTTGTTGACTGACCAAAAGGTTGGTAAAAGAATTCGAAAGGCTGAGTATCGAATTCATAGGAGGAGATGTGGAGGTGGAAATATCTAGCTTGGTGATGGAACCAACCCTTGTGGAACGAATTAAAGAAGCTCAACGATATGATGAAGTCATACAAAGGATCAAACGGGAAGTACAAGCGAGAAGTATACTGATTTCACCGTAGATGACGAGGATGTAGTGAGGATGAAGGGAAGGTTATGTGTGCCGGATGATGAGGATATGAGAAAGAAATCATGAGTGAAGCACATAACTCAGGATACACAGTACATCCGGAGGAACTAAGATGTATCAAGATCTTAAGAGCCACTTTTGGTGGAATGGATGAAACGGGATGTAGCTGATTTGTGATGAAGTGCCCAACTTGTCAACAAGTAAAGGTGGAACATCAAAGGCCGGGAGGATTGCTAAAGCCTTGCCGATACCTGAATGGAAGTGGGATCAAATCTCGATGGATTTCGTGTGTGGATACCAAGGACATCGGCAGGTATGATGCCATATGGGTCGTGGTAGATCGCTTGACCAAATCGGCTCATTTCATACCAATCAATGACGTACTCGATGGACAAGCTAGCCAAGCTTTACATAAGGGAAATAGTACGTTTACATGGAGTACCTGCCGGGATTGTGTCAGATCGAGATCCTAGATTCGTATCCAAGTTTTGGACGAGTTTACAAAGGTGTATGGGGACAAAGTTGCACTTTAGCACAGCTTATCACCCCCAAACCGATGGACAATCGGAACGGACGATCCAAACCTTGGAAGACATGTTGCGTGCTTGTGTTATGGAATTCAAAGGAAGCTGGGATGCTCATTTGCCGCTCATAGAGTTTGCCTACAACAACAGCTACCACTCGACCATACAAATGCCGCCATATGAAGCTTTGTACGGGCGACGCTGTAGATCGCCTCTGTTTTGGGATGATGTGGAAAAGCTTGCTATTGGACCAGATTTGGTACAAGATGCAGCAGACAAAGTAAGGATAATCCGACAGCGAATGAAAGAGGCCCAAGATAGACAGAAAAGCTGGGCAGATCAGAAAAGGCGAGTTCTCGAATTTCAAGTAGGAGACCATGTGTACTTAAAGATAAATCCAATCAAGAGTATACATCGGGTACGCTCACAAGGAAAGTTGAGCCCACGGTACATTGGACCTTTTGAAGTGCTTGAACGAGTGGGAGATCTAGCCTATCGCCTAGCCTTGCCGCCAAACCTGTCAGGTGTACACAACGTGTTTCATGTATCGGTCTTGCAAGCATGTAGCAGATCCAGAACGAGTAGTAGAGTTGAGCCAGTGTTGCTAAAGGAGAACCTCACTTATGAGGAACACCCGGTACAGATTTTGGATAGAAAAGTCCAAAAGCTTCGAACAAAGAGATCAAATATGTCAAAGTCCTCTGGAGGAATCACACCCATGAGGAGGCAACTTGGGAAGCCGAGGATGAGATCCGACGCAAATATCCGAATCTTTTCGAGGAATCAGGTACGATAGCCAAGTTTTGAGGACAAAACTTTCTTTAAGGAGGGTAGGTTGTAAGCCCCTAGATTTTTCGATAATATTAGTAAACCCTAAGAACCGGAAGTTGAAACGAAACCCTAAAATTAACCTAGTTCTATGTTTAGTCTAGTGAATCTAGATCCGGCAATCCCGTATTCTTAAACCCTAGAAAACGAAATTGAAATAATTGTGGATTATGGTTCGTAATAATATAGGGAAGCCTAAAAATATCAGATTTGAATTTTTCTAGTGTCCTTCGGATCCGATCGGGATCAGTTTTCAAAAACCGTGCCCCGGAGCACCGGATAGCAAAAATATTCCGACAACACCAATAGATTCGTAAAAATATAAGGTTTTCAAAAATATCAGTTTTAGAATTTTTCGGTATCTAAAAATAACAGATATAGGACTTTTACGCGTATTTTTTTACTACCGGTATTTTAATTGTCTAGTCTACTATTCATAGTACTTTTCTACTATTCATTACTATTCACCTTTTCTACTTTTTCTTACACTATTCTTACACTCTACCATACCTATATCTTACAATTTACCTTCCCCATACAACTTTAGTCACATCACACTTTACACATTACTTCTTTAATCACATCAATTTTATTTTCTTTTTCAAATTATTTAATTACATCTAATTTCCACTCCCAAAAATCTATAAATACCCTTCCTCTTCCATTCTTTCACACAACAAAATTCATACCAAAACTCTCCCAAAATCACTCCACAAAATTCCTCCCAAATCTCTCTCAAGTTCTCTTTCTCCTTAGAAAATCCATTCCCACATAATATTACAACCCATTCTTTTCTTCTTCAACCAACACATAAACTTTAGGTAAAAATTTCTTATTTACTCATCATGTTCATATAACTTAACATGAGTTTAGTGTATGTTTCTTAGACTCATTGAGTTAAAGAAGCAACAATTTATTCATGTTTTGTTTTTGTTCATGTTCTTATTTTCTTTATGTTACTATTATGTTGATATTGTTATTATTGTTTCTAACCTAACTTATATAAGTATTATATATATTATGTATATATATTTATTTAGAGCATATACGCTCACTTGTTATTTAATTTCAAGTCTTGCAATTTATTTATTTACTTGTTTTATGCAAATATTAAGACTAGTCTTTCTAGTCTTAGACTTGTCCATATCAAGTCAAAATAATTTTATTTCTTTGCTTTTCTTTTCTTTGAGGACTAGTCTATTCTTAGTCCCGGGATACCTTGATGAAGCTAAGGTTCCCAATACTTGACTTTACTTTTATGCTCTTATATATTTTGTTTATCTTATTATGTTGTTTTATTTTATCCTCATTCATACATGAATATGTGATATTGTCTCAACCATAATGAAAATGAGCTTCCTTTAGTAATAGAAAGTAAGAACCCTCCTCAAAAATAAATTTTATCTCATAAGAAATTATTTTTCCATAAAGACTTAAAGTTTTATCTTAACAAATATTTTTCTAAAGCTAGACAAGTTTAGCTCAAGTTTTAGTAATAACACTATATGAGATTTTATCAAGAAATACATAAAGTTATTACAAACTCTTCTTTCAAACAAATAAAATAAGAAAGTTTCTTTAAACATTCCTTACTCAACCAAAAGTTTTCTTAAACACATTTATCAAAATTTTCTACCAACATTTTAAATACTAAAGTCTAGATAAGTTTTCAAAAATTTACTTATAAAGACATTTCTTTTAAAGTGGATCTAAGAAAAGCTATAGAACATATACCCATGAAGTATTTAGAAAAACTATGTTTTCCAAAACATTAGAAATAAAGTAGTAGGAATTTAAAAAGATTAAAATTAATTTTATTTAAGAAAAAGAATTAAAAGAAGGAGATGCTCACTTTTAGTAAAATAAGAAATTTCTTAACAAAACTAATTTTTTTACAAAACTTATTTTTTTACAAAACTTAAGCTTATCACACTTTCAAAACATATTGTACCACAAGAACATTGTTGAGACAACACCACCAAATTCATGCATATGGTTTGAGTATATATGTATTCAAGGGATTTTCTTTCAACCATATAATGTATCTATATTTTTGTACAAAAGCCCTTGAGTGAAGTAAAGTTTGAAAACTCTAGTTTTGAAGTTTGGAAAATTCGTGTCAAATCTGTACGCTGCTATTCCGAGACCTAAATAACTTCTTTTGATAAAATAACCTTAGAAATAGATAGATCTTTCGAGTAGGTAGAAATCGGTATATAATATGCGAAATTCCGAGTTAAAATGAGCAAGTTATGGCCATTTTAAATTGGAATTTCCATTCATACGATTTTTGACGAATTCAATAAGATCGAATTATAGAGTTCGATAGATCGTGGATGAAATACTCATGTCGGGTATTTCTTTTGGTTTAGGTGTCGAGGACGAAGATCTTCCCTTCCCAGAGGATTACTTCGACTCCTAGAAGAAAGCTATGGACGAGTGAGTTTCCTTTACGCTTATGTATTCGCGCATGTGCTTGTAGAATAGAGCACTAGATGTTAGGAAAAGATAAAATTGATATGCATGTGGGATATCATGGGAATTATGTATGTGATTCGTTGTGTGCGATCAATGAACAATAAAGTATATCGGAACCCGATTTGTGATTGATATAAATGTCTCCATGTATGTATTTGTTATGTGTGCGAATATTGTTTGATCGCTTTAAATGATTTAATGTCATATCGGAATCCCCATATAATAAATTGCTCATGCATATCACTTAGAATATCATTTCGAAATTTTGCTACTACTCCTCAGCGTGGGACCGGAAAGGTAAGCTGCCTTGCTACAATCTTGAGAGTTAGGACGTTCGGGGAATACGGTCTCAAGGTGTAGCCGAGCCGGATCGATCGCTTTGGGTAAGGAAAGCCCGAGGACTAGTAGTACGGTTCGTTGGAACCCCAAGACGCGCAACTTTCAGGAGGTCGTTCGGGACCTAGTTCAAAGCATTCCCTAACCTCCGATGGAGGGGTAAATCCATCAAACATACGAAACCGGATAGTCGTATGTAATGTTTGATCATATGGTTATTGCATTCATATGCTTGATTAATAAACTTGGTTGATTGTTTGTTATGAGTACTTTTGCGTAAGGAATATCTCACTAAGCTAGTAATGCTTATACTCCTACAGACTTTTGACCTTGCAGGTTTATCTTTTTGCACCCGAGACCATCTTGACCACCCGGGTAGAATCTTTATTTTGGGAAGCTTTTGGAGGAATTCTATTTCATAGTATTAGAGTAGATTTCTTCTAAAATCTTCTAGCTTTTGTTGCTTATCTTAGCAAGACCATGATTATTATGAAATTATCGGGGGAATGCCCCTTAGAAGTTGTAAGACTTTTATTTCAATGAAATATATATTAATGTTATTTTGCATGTTCCGCTGCCAATGTCTTAAAATGCATTACTCCACCGGTCTCCCTTTGTTGTGAATGTACGCCTTGTACCGATATGAAAGCTTTCGAGTGACTGAGGTAGTCATTCTTAAGTTTTAATATTGCGTACGGCGGGCTGTCACGTTTAGGGTACCCGCTGGGCGTGACAGGTATGTAGATGGTTTAAAATTACAAATTAAAGATAAGATTGGTGTGACTGTTTTGAGGAATATGAGAGGCTAAGAATATGGCGTTGAGGCTGAACTCATGTTGCATGAGAGGAACACCAGGTTTGATGGTGGTAA